>JBBKCR010000134.1:15433680-15486279 GCA_037577295.1 Ladigesia roloffi
TTAAATCCACTTTTAAGGTAAAATTAAGGGAACAGTTTACTAATTAATGGGCACTTAATTCAAATTAAGGTGTTTGGTGCATAAATTAAGGTAGAATTAAGACTATTTTAAGTACATTGTGTTTCATAGTGACAGTAGTGGAGGGTGATGTAGTTACTGTACTGAATGAAATAACAAGATTTTGAGGTTTACAGTACTAGTTGCAAGCAATAAGCAATTATGTGCCCAATATTTAGCTCGAAACTTATGTAACATTAGGGGTAGGTAATGATTGAGGTAAAAATAAAATGCAGCTTCTTTAAGCTAGCAGTAAAAGTCTCCAGGTGGGGCAACTTTATATTTTTTCTGTACTTTATACACCTGCATTTTTCACCTTTGGTCACAATTAATAATTTCCAATCCTCAAATTTTAACACAAGAAAATGATAACCTCAGAAAACCCAGAATACCTTTTAAATTACAATGTTACCTACTGAAGGACAAAAATGTTATCCCAGTATGAACAAATATCACACACACCCTATTTACTGAATCAACTAACTTTTTTTTTGTTTATAGTTAAAAATACTGAAATTTTTCTGTCTGGAAAGGGGTACAAAACCATTTCTAAACCTCTGAAACAACAAACAAGCGGCAGTGAGAACTGGAGAAAACTTGGAGCATTGGTGAATCTTCCCAGTAGAAGCTGGCCTGTCAAATATCCAAGAAGAATGTGGTAATGGCTCATCAAAAAAGATTCCGGATAAACATGCAGGAAACTGCAGGCCTTACACTCCTCAGATATGAAGAAAACATCTATCAATTAACTAAAGAAATTAAGTGAAAATCCATGCTAGTGTCATATTAATTGCCAATGTGCATCAGTAGACAATGAAAATGCATAGAGATGTGAGTGAAATTTATTATTTAAAAAGAAAACAACCCACACTCAGTCATATGTTGATTTGAGTAGAGAAATCTACATCAAGGCTCAAATTTTATTACAAGGAAATACTTAAAACCAACTGGTCAGTATGAGTCTAGTTTAATGTAAAAAAACATTGCTTGCCTTTATCACAACAGATTCGTTGAAACCTTTCCAGCAATTTTTGGAAATAAATAGTGTCCAAACACTTTCAGGATAACTGTCCTGTTGAAAAATTACATTTTGTTAAACAAGACATAAATCAGAAAGAATTGTGTGATGTTGAAGATCTGAAGATTTGATCTGCTTTTCTTTTTTCAAGATCCAACCCAAAGTGAATGTCAGAGCATTAGAGACAGACCTGGCACATATTTGTGGCAACACAATGTGTTACTACAAACTATAAATATTGAAAATCGGTCAGTTACATTTGTTTAAGTCATTGCTAATATTTTCTTGTAATAACATTTTGAAAAAGCAGCATATTGTGTATTTATATGGTAGGCCCAAATTTTTGGCCTGTAGGTGGGAAATTTGCTTTGTCATGGCAGAAAATGGACAGTACAAAATTAGGAGCAGCAAAAATTAAGAAAACGAAAGAATAGAATAGAATAGAATAAATTAAAATGTAAATAAAATACTATACCAACAGTACAGTATAAAATATATATCATGTTGTTGGTGTGCTCAGAACTTAAAGCTTTGAATTTCTATTGGTTTTTGAGTTTAGTTTAATGTATTTGAATTCATTTGTTGTGGACCTGAGTTGCCATTCCACCGTCATAATGAGTTTCTCCTGACTCCTTTTGTTTTGTGTTGGTTTCTGGCCCAAGTTACTTTCTGCCTTCATTTGGGATAACTATATGTGAACTATATGTGAACTAAATGTAGACTAATCATGATATGTATATATGGAATGAGTGTACATGTATACACAAAGTGAATATATAAGTAAATATAAAAACATTGTAGATACACACACATATACATATACACAATGGAGTGACAGGCATTGACAATAACAGTCGAAAATGCACCAAACTCAATTGCACATTTTAAAGTGCACATTTTGCCCAGTAATGTTCCATCAGAAACCTCGCACCTTTCCACAAAGTCCTGTGTCTGTCTTCTGTACTCTTTGTCGTCCCCATCAGTGATGAGGCAGAATATTGCCGAGTCAGCAGAGAACTTCGGCAGGAAGCATTGGGTGGAGTTGTGAGAGAGTTTTGCAGTGTTGATGGTGAAGAGGGACGGTGAAGGGGAACTGTTCTCTGTGTGGCATCAGTACTGCAGATGACGCTATCTGAAGCACAGCCCTGAATTCTTACATACTGTGGTTGGTGAGGTAGTTCGGTATTGTTGTGAAGAGGTGATTAAAAGTCTCACATCATGGAAAACTCAGTTGTTTTTAAATAGTGTTTTACTACATATATATGTGTAAAGTTTCAAAATGCACCTGTTCATACAGTAAAGCAAAGTGTGCACCACAGCACAGCACACCATGAGTGAAGTTCTTTCTCTGCATTTAACCCATTCACTAAATAAAGCTGTTGACTACCAGTAATTGCACCTTACTCCCTAATCACTATGCCACCAGCTGCCTCAAACTACACAGATCATATCAGAAAACTACATTGCAAAATCAGCAACAATCCTGTGTTTCCATTACAACCAATATTTTCACAATTATTCATCCATTTTTCGAACAGCTTTTTAAAAACACTGCCCTCTAGTGCTTTCTGTTATTTCTTTGAGAATATTTGTTTACCGCTTGACTTCTGGCAAGTTGGTCTGGGTTATATTATTTTTAACAGAAATATTTTAACAGAAATATTATATTGACTCACCATTAATTTTAATAAGTTGTTTGAAAACAGTGAAGAATTATTAAAATATGAAGTGGTTGCAGTTCCTTGAATGGCCACATGGCTGTGACATAACCCTCCTAATGTCACCTCAGCCGTGTGGTTGTATTGCCGCTGCCAGCCTGCTTGAATGTCTTCCAGTAATAAAGCTTCTAATGGAACGATCCATTTATATTTGTTTGTGGGAGACACCGTGATTGAATCACTTTTGTCTATAGGATGAATCAATAAAGAATATGCATGTATAAGAACTTTTGCAGTCCTGCTGAGGTTGGCATTAGTAAGCACTGTTCTGTCCTGCAGAATACAAATGAACCTGCAGAGCCACAGAAAACTTTGTTTGCTTAGGAAGTAGATTTAGCTCTGTCACTGAGACATAGCGTCACTTAAATGGAATTAATAGTGCATGCAGTGATACTGCTGAAGAGGAAGATTTGCTGTGGCTCTGTCAAGATGTCCAGATGTATTCACCATAATTTATGACCTGGAGAAATCACACAAGACATACTCACATGCATGCACATGCACACACATACACTACATACTTTTTATATAGTTTCAAGAGTTCATACATATGACCCATATACACTACATGGCCAAAAGTATGTGTCTTTAAAACTACTGACAAGTGAAATTAATGACAACTGATGTATGTGGCGAGCAAATACTAGCTTGTTTACTCCAGTCTCACAGAACAGCTATAGAAGGACAAACTGCTGAAAAAGATAGAGGAGTGAAAGTTGTCAGAACACACAGTGCATTGCATTTTACTGTGAATAGAGCTGTGCAGACACACACCAGTCTCACCCTCTTGCCTTGTCTACTACTTTAAATGGACATGTGAGCACTGGAATTGGACCACAGAGAATGGCGCGGTCAGATGAAACGCATTTTGTTTAACATCAAGTGGATAGCCAGTTTTTAGTTTTTGTTATTTACCTGGAGAAGTGATGGCTCCTGGATGAACTATGGGAGAAAGGCATGTAGATAGTGGGAGTGTAATGCACTTTGCAATGTTCTACTAAGAAAACTTGGGTGCTGGTATCTATGTGGACGTTACTTTGGCATGTACAATCTACCTAAACATTATGACAGACCAAGTATACCCTTTCACGCCAACTGTATTCCCTAATGGCTCCTTTCAGCAGGACAATGCATCCTTCCACACTGCAAAAAGTGTTTGGAAATGATTTTAAGTAATGTGAGAGGTCAAGGTGTTGACTTGACCTCCATATTGCCCAGCTCTCAATCCAAACTTGTTCAATCTATGGAGCCACAGTTGCACTTGTGTCTTGGTACCTGATGCCCTTTATAATACCAGAGGTCTCCATGCCTTGGCAGGTCAGAACTGTGCTGGGGGCATAAGGGGGACCTGCACAAAAGCAGGTGGGTAAACTGTTGTGGCTGATCGGTCTATATGAGCTTGTTGTTCATTCCATTCCAAAACCATGGGATTTTGTAGTGTATCTGTGGAAATTTGAGTCAATTTGGTCACATTTGTTAGGCTTGCAACTTATACTCCAAATCATCCCATAGGTGTTTAGCAGGGTTGAGGTCACGGCTCCATGCAGGCCACTGGATTCGTGAAACCCGGTCGTTATGAACTTCTCTTTGTACTCAGCGGCACAGTCATGCTGAAAGAGGAAAGTGCCTTCCCTAAACTGTTGCCACAAAGCCTAAAGCATGTAATTGTCTAAAAGATTTTTGTATGGTGTAGCATTAATAAGCCTATTTAAAACCCTGAACATCCAAAGACCATTATCCCTCCTCCACCAAACATTACTTTTGGAACTATGCATTTGCCAAACCCAGATTTATCCATCAGGCAGTGTGATTCATACCCTTAGAGAACATGTTTCCACTGCTCTAGAGGCGGTGTGTTTACAGTCAATGCTTTGCATTATACAAAGTGCAACTGCTGAAGCATGTAAACCAATTTCATGAATATCTCACTGTAAATATATTGTGCTGATCCTGCTTCCATAGGCAGTATGAAACTCTGTAGTGAGTAATGCAACAGAGAAGTGTCTATTTTTATGCTGTAGCACTCAAGAGCCTTATTCTGTGTATTTGCATGATATACTGCATTGTGGTTGAGCTGTTGCTATTCCTAGACGTTTTTGTTTCACAATTATAGTACAGTCCACGAGGGCAGATTTGACAAAGGAGCATATTTTTTTGTTTTCTGGCAAAGGTGACATCCTATGACACTCACTGAGCTCTTCATTCTGGTGTCAGTGTAAGGAGAATGTATGGCTATATGTTAGATTTCATTAGCAATGGCTGTGGCCAAAAAACTTGAACTCATTTTGGCCACGCAGTTTACATGCAATTGTGTATTTTTATTTCTCATTTTACTCTCAAAGTTTGTAGGAATCTGTGCATTTCCTTAATAACTGAGTAAATTGTATGGGACTGAGAAAGAATTTATCTACAACCATTTCTGAACGCCTCATATTCGGAAAGAGACGGTCAAGCCTTGCTCACAAAAAAGTAATTTATAGTAATTTTACATCAAGAAATTATTTAGATCAGTATGAATTGTCGTTAACATATGCTATTTTGTTCTTCTTGTTTCTAAATGACCTCTAATTGCGAATAAACCATCATTTACTTATTAGTGTGGAATGTATTATGACAAGGAATTCCAAACCTGACTGCTAGTGGAGCTCAGTACTTACATGTAATAAGTCTTTTGTAGGCCTAACCCAAATCTAACACTGTAAAAATACCCATTCAGTTAAAGAAATAAAAGAAAACATTTCTGCTGTATTAACTTGGTTTTAGTATATTATTGCTTTGAAAATCAAATCATACCAATTAACACACACACAAACACACACACACACACATACACAGACACACACACACACACAGAGGAAGTGAGGAAGCAGTGCTCTTTATCAGTGCGTCACCCAAAGCTGGTCCTGACATGTTAGACAATCGCATCTGTGGCGTGCGACGCTGCTTGGCAGCTTCCCAGCAACTGAGATGCTCCAGCTACCCTGTTGATAGCTAATCCAGGCCTAATCAGCAGCTTACGCAAGCAGCTACGGAGCAACAACAGACTTCTGCAGATACCTGAGTTTTTACATAATAAAACATGCCAAGTTTTCTCCTTCAGTCCCCCCAATCTCAGCACAGGAGGAGGCTTTTACCCGCAAATCATTAAAATGCTGTATTGACACTTCATCCTAGCGAGGCCTGCAAGAAGAAAGAAAAGGATTGAAAGAAAACGAAAGATTTGGGTTGGGGAATGCTCACTGGCGTATGAAGGGAATACCTGGCCTGCTTTTATTTTCCTTCTGGTCTCAGCAAGGGCTCTTAGGCAGCGGCATTTTCTTGTGAATTCACAAATGCTTGTCAGAAGGAGCTGTACATGTGTAAGGGCTCTTGCTGAGACCGGAGGGAAAAACAAACTCAGGCATCTCATTTTGACAAAAATGACTAGGCAGCCAACAGCAAGTTTAAATATGGAAAAGATGATCTTTATTCAATCTGTTCACACAATTACAATATACATATTTACACATTTTCATTTTACAATTAATATTTTCTGTTAAACGCTCTTGGTCTAGCCTTGAGGTTGTCTCACTAATACATAATTCACAGTGCAATATGAACTTTACGCACCCATGTCAGCATTCGCAATGAGTGGCATGCATGAGACGTGTATGCTGGCTGACCAACCTCAAAATTTGTTATTATTATTATTATTATTGTTGTTGTTGTTGTTGTTGTTATTATTATCCTGGTGCTTGCCTCAGAGGTAACATACAGTACAACTTCTCATAACAGAAGGGGAGGCAATCTTAAAGCCTCCGAATACACAGCTCTACTGTTTTGGCTGAGCTATCCTGGGTTCTTTTTCACTGTGGCTTACAGTAGAGCGAAAGTAATAATAAAAAAAGAAGACACACACAAAAAAACACACACAAACATTCACACAGAATAATCTCAGCCTGATCCACTTCTCTATTGAAACACTAGATACTGAGTCATCATATATCTTACTCAAAACTACACCTGGTTTTGCAGGATTCAAGTAAAGAAACACTGCAAGAACAGCACCAGAAAGCGAACCGGTAAGGATAGGGTACGAGGTCTACTGACATTATCATTAAACACATTTCAAAAGAAAGCTTCTGTTTCCATATAAATAGGTATGACTCCAACTGTGCAGTGTAGACACACTTACTGGCTGCATTTAGTTGAAATTCCTCGGTTTATACCCTGAAAATAACTAATTTCGATCTAGATCCAATACTAGTAGTTAAAGCAGCCAAACTTGGGCTTTGGTGTCAGTATTGCCAACGAACCCTAAAGCCTCAGAGGTCCACGACTGGCCACGCATCATCGCTCCTGTACATTTTGGCATCTTCTGGAGAGTTCAGAGGCCGTTACAGTCATCTCGATTGAGATCAGTGTATGCTGCATGGAAATGTGTATATTTTCTGAGTCCATCAGACCCTTTAACATGAGACAAGCCCCTCTGGTGCTGTAGCAGTCAGTGAGTGACTCAGTAGATGCCTCTGGTTTGGAGAGTGTGAGCTGAGCTAGAGTTTAAGCCCATGTCCCTTCCCCCTCTTTAGCTAATGTGTTTGGAGTCCTCGGGACTTGGCTGAGCTTTGTCATTTTGATGACGGCCTGGCTTTTTCATCTCTTCGTACCCTGCCTCAGTGTTTACTTCATACAGCATGATAAAACAGGTCATTAGCACCGAAATCACTTCAGCATACACAAGGCTTTGTGCACCATCCCCCTTTAACCTAACACAGACAATACAGTGTGTGCAAGGGGCATGTTAGGGGTGTAAAAATGCATCTGAAGGTGATTCAACTGCCTCGAATTTGGATTATTAGGGCCAGTCCACACTGACCCGATGCTCTCCAAAGAACACCCACAATACCAAAAGTCTTTAGCGTGTTTCCCCCCATGTTACACTGTTTTAGTAATGTTCTCCTCTTCACACAGTTCTTGGGTAAGCGGCATTCACATGGTTCTAGAATGGCTTCAGCCATTCTTACAGTTCTAAAATGCTGTCCCCAATGTTTTCCCCTATTCACAGTGTAAAAACGTGATCTCTCTCTCTAACCTTGTCTAAGAATGGTCCTCCCATCACCCTGTTCTGTCATGTTCTCCCCAGTCACACTGTTTAAGAATGCCCTCCCCCCATTCACACTGGTTCATTTGCCTTGTGACTGATTATTGTGGAACAGTACAGAGCAGGTCGTCAATGTGCGAATGTCAGTGTTTATTGGCGAATGTTGTTTCAGTGTGCCAAGGCCTTCAGAATAAACTCTAATCAGTTCTAATAATATTCAATAAAGTACGCACTCAGAGATTTACTCCCTTTAGGACATGCCAAAATCTAATGCAAAGTGGAACAGTTTTGGTCCAAATGTGAGCTTGAAGGGTTTTCATCAGCAGAAAAGCTGTTCCTCCAGCTCTACTTCGACTTGAGGCACTGTTTGCTCTGTGGAGCCCACGTCCTGCTCTGGGCCTTCTATGTCCCGTGTGCTGGTGTGGAACCATGGATGGATGAGCACCTCAGAAGCAGTCAGTCTCTCGGTGGGCTCTCTCCTGAGGAGGCTGCGCAGGAGGCAGCGAGCCCGCAGAGACAGTCCCTCTGGCAGGTAGAACACCCCCCGCCGGATTTTAGAGAACAGGGTGGCAGGGTCCGGGTCGTGGAAGGGGTAGCGGCCCACCAGCATGGTGTACAGCATGACCCCTAAGCTCCAGGCGTCCGCCAGCTTCCCTGAGTAACTGCCCCCGCTGCTCAGGATCTCCGGGCTGACGTACGCTGGGCAGCCATGGGTGTCCGACACAGAGTCATCCTCGCTGGACAGTATCCGGCAGTCCTCCAGACCCTCCAGCTTCAAATGAGTCCTAAACAAAATCAGACAACAGAAATCTGTGAACATGATCAACTACACAACAAGCATACTTTTATTAAGAAAAAATAAATGACAAATATATGATTAGCATTAGCAAGCTTGTTGTTTTGTAGTTTGTTTCAATATGATGATTGGTGCTGTTTACAGGCTCTGAATCTGTCTAAACCAGTCTGTATATGGTCTAAAGTCTTTTTATGATGCACACAGGTGTTCAGTGTTTTCAAAGGGCTGACAACATTCTCAGGAAAGCACAGTGTGATGTAATTTATCACATTAGCATATTGCCCCAGGTCCTAGATTAAACAGACTGTGGTAATATAAATGAAGGCCATTACTTCATGTGTTTAATGCAAGGAAGATGATGAGATATAGGTGCAGACTTCAAACAGAGAGGGACCAAACATACATACTTTTGCATTGTTCCATACAGACTTTAGCATTGTAGCTTAGATATCAGGTTTAGCTCATCAGCTAATTACCAAGCCTCAAATGAGTTGCACTGGGAAAATTAAAGAAAGGCAACTTTACAGAAGATCCCAGCTTTTTTTTACTATATAATTCCCTCAGTTTATTGAGTCCACATGCATGTTTAGCTACACGTGCTAACTGCACCTAACGCAACCAGCACACTCAGTTCTTTTATGTTTGCTAGCTGTGCTGGCAAGCATCACATATGAAGGGGGAGAAGGAGGGCCATCCTACTCACCTAAAGAGAGTGAGGACATTTGTTCACATTTATCCCCTGGCCACAAAATGACGGTGGTAGGGCCAATGCTTAGGTGGTTATGGGGCAAAATTTGATACTCTTTAATTGCCCAGTCAGCTTCAAATGTGTCCTAAACTTAATAGAATCACCATTTAATACTATTGTTCACTGATTCTGCACTTCCCCATGCCAGCTCATTTCCCTCGTTCTAACACAAGAACTTTGTGAACCAGGGATGGGAGCCACAGGTTTAATGCATTGAATCTGAATGGTGTACTATTTGACTACTAAACTGGCCCTTTATTTAGATTTTTGCTTGATGTATCTTGTAAAACAACTTGACGTTTGTGTGAAGAGGTGGTATAGCTGAAGGCTGTGCTGGTTTGTGTGTGTAAATTTAATTCACTTGCTCCTTCTTTCGGCCTTTAAACCACATACAACTCTCTGATAGTGCTAAAATCGACAGTTCCTGCAGTACGGAGCAGGAGAACAAGTGGAGGGCAGAGCCGTGTATAATTATGGCCTTGTTTTAGACAAAGGCGCACACAGTGGTTTCCACAGCACCCACATAGACAAAGTAAATCTTGCTTGCTCTTCTTCTCTCACTCACGCTCTCATCAACACTTAGCTATGTTTAGCTCCATTTCCAGCAGGACTCAATCCTCCTCTACACTGACCATATCCCTGCGGACATTAACAGCGGCTGGGGTTTATCATCTGTGTGTGCGCGTCCAGACAGACTTTGTGCCGGTATCCCCCTCAGCAAGAGCTGAGCGTATTGTGTTTCATCACTGACTGTCAGGCTCGCAGTCTGAGGGGTTTGCAGATGACACAACAGCATAGCGCCAGAGAGGTGGAGAGAGTGAGTCATAGCTATGTGTGTGTGTGTGAGGTATGAGAGAGAACTAACTGTACAGAACTAACGCTGCTCTGTCCTCAGTGCGCTCGCCGCAGCTGGGTCCGTGCTTTTGGCATCTGCCAGCGTTTAATTACCCTAAAACTTCGGCTGTCACATCAGTGACGCATGAACAGCCCCGGCCTGGCCTGTCCCCATTCACAGCCTTAATGTGGACACATTCCAGGGTAGTGTGTGTGGATGTCCCTGTGTATATATTAGGGCTGCAAGATGTGGACAAAACAGCATACTGCAATGACATCACTAAATATTGCAAGAGATAGTGTGTGTGTGTGTGTGTTGGGTGGGGGTATGTCTGGGTATATTTTAGTAAAGTAAAGTCTGTTCACTCAATGCGCATCTTTGCAACACACTCAGGCAGTAACTTGAGTGTTAATCGGTTAATCTGGCTTTAATTGGGGATATGCCTTTAAATCTGACTCCATTAACATTTCAAAAACAGATTCAAAATTAGTAGTAAATCTGCTCACATTTATTGCATTATAATTAAACCATATAGCTGAAATATTGCATTAAAACAAAGCATAACTGAAAGAGTGGAAACTGCACTAACAGGATCTCAATAATGCACTTGTGTTTGACTTTACACATATAAAATAAAATGTCATCTTTGCTGTTACCATCCGCAAAGTAAAGTTTTTTTTATGTTTAGCCTTAAAGATTCCTTGTATAATTATTAAAATAAAAGCCAGCTTATATACTTATATAACCAATAGAGTCATTTTGTGTTTGCTATGTTCCTTTCCCGATACTAAAAATGCACTACTGTTAAAAGTGTATGTGCCAGAGTTAACGACTGGCCTTCAGTACACTGACTCATTTTGGTTCACAAGAATGCATTGGCACAGGTCAGACAGGCTTGCTCAGAAATCTCACAGTACAAAAGTGAAAGATGTGATTTTCTTGCTGCAATACAGGGCTCAAAATACCATGATGACAATATATTGTATGCTTGAGTGTATGAATGTGTCTGTGCATGGGATATATCTGTGGTATCATTTTTTGATGCCTGTTGTCTGGTGCTTATCACATAACCCCTTATCACTGTCTCAGCTATTTGAGGCATTTGTGTTACCACTTTTTGTTTATGCACCTGTTTTCTGATGAGCATCGGCGTTCGTGCGAAGACAAATTCCAAGTACAGTGTACATGCAAATAAAAGAGGAAACTGACTAAGTCCAAAAGCCTCTGTTTAACAGAGGATTGTCAAAAGACAAAACTGTAATCCGCTATGAAAGCAGAATAATCCTCTTTTGTGGCGTTTTGCGAGCTGTCTCTCTCTGCTGAGCATCCTAGCAGGAAATAACAGGGGAAAAATGCAGTGACATCACTGCGGTTTTCACCCATACCTCTGCCGAAATGTCAGCATGCCCAGGTTATGACACGGTCTGCGTTAGACAGGTCGGATGGGTAAAACTGGCATCGGATGTCACAATGTCAGCAGCCAGTTCTGCTGCTCTGTGGTTTCTCTATGGCACTGACCAAGCAATGGAGAGCCTGCAGGTTGAAGATCCTGAGCGTCGAGTACAACCCCCCCTCAACGTGCAATGCTATGAGTCATCCTGCTGCACCCGCACCACTATGAGAGCCGGGTGACTCTGGCCTCTTGCACATGCCTGTCCATTTCTATTCGCTCACACTGCACCACTGCCTAAAGGTCGCACTTGAAAATGTTGCCCCAGAAATGACAAACGTATCTGCACTCCTGAGCGGAGATGCGCACCCATTCCATTCTGCCGCGGGGCCCAGAATTACTGTAAGAGGAGCACGGGTGCGGAACACGCATGATATGTTTATATTCTGTATAAATGGGAGCACATTAGATCAGAATACATTACTATTAGAGCATTATAGCCAGTTAGCTTGGGGGGGGGTCACTTGAATTGACCTGCAATTTGTTGAGTGTTTAATATTGGAAACTAAGCTCTAATTTCACGACAATTTTCTGCTGCTGTTTTCCGGTGAAAGGTGAACACATGTAGCTCTGATTTATTAGGTGCTTCCTCTTGTGCAGAAACATGAGTAGGTGCTATAGGTTCCATATGCCATAAGGCTCTGCAGAAGCACCTGTGGTGTGTCACAAAGGCGAAAGGAAGTGAGAGCTGAATGAAAACAGAACTGACACTCCTCAACTCTCTGATGACTTTACCACAGTCACCAGTACTAAGTCCTAAACCGAACGGACCCACCTGCCCCTCCTATTCTGTCCCATGTCCCATACGTTATTATACACAAGTAGCTAAACCCTAAATATACGTCTGACATTAACCTCAGGAGAGTGACATATTTATTCATTTAGGCTTTAAAAAATGTAAATGTTCACACTTTACATAGTCAGGACATTTTAGTTGGCCCTGATATTGCCTATATCAGCTCATATCTCTGGCTTTACTGGACAGTTTGGTGATAAATATATATGAAAATACACAGAACTGTTTCATGATCTTAGCTTTCTTACCTCTTTTCATCAGAGAAGACAAACTTGCGGAGCTTGAGGTCCCCCAGCACTATGCCAGCCTGGTGGCAGTGGGTGACTGCTGAGGCCACCTGGAAGAAAAGCTTGGTGGCGTGTTCTTCAGGCACACGCTTGCAGCTCTTTACAAACATGTGCATGTCACCATAGTCCTTCTCTTGAAACACATACGCCTTGCGTTCCCCAAGGACAATGTCTTTGATTTGGGCAATGTTCCTGTGCCTTGGCAGCATGCTGTAGGCCCTGATCTTCTCCTGGTACTGACACATATCAAACACCTGCAGGTCATAACATACCATTGCTTTTACTGTAGTAGTATACACAGGAAAACACCACAATATGCCAAAATAAACAGCATAAAAATGCAATAAAATGACTAAATAAACCTCCCCACAGTATTTTAGAATGTCTTCAAGGTTGGATTTTAAGCTGTGCTGAAAGTTAGAAAATTGAATCTGTGTGTAAAACTGCACTGTCAGATGGACACAGAATATTGCTGAACACCAGATCAAGCCCTTATTCATTCTGCGCGCCTGGCTGCAACACAGTGCTCATCAACGAGAAGGGATCAATGATTGATAGCTGTTTAATTAGTTTGACCCGGCTTCTCCATTTATAGTGTGAGGCTAACTGTCTATTTCTGTTAGTGCGTGGAGTCTGCCGCAATGTGCCTGAAATATTTTCCCCTTTTTGGGCTCTTTGTGGCTCACACACATTCATATAACTCCTCGACTAACTGGCGGGTGTGAAGTCTCACATTCAGTGCTAATTACACATTGCTTGGATCTGCTGAAGCCTCTATAGGCTGCATGTGTGGCTGCTTAATTTGAAATAGACATAATTATGCAGCAAGTGGTTTTAATGCTTGCAAAAGCAAAATTACAGAAGAAGAAGGTAAGTTGTTACCAGAAAAGAGTAAAATAGTACGAATTAACATTTTACACTGATAGCGGAGTTGATGCAGCAATATATATATATATACACATACACACACATGCAGCATCTTTTTTAAGGGTTGAAGCATTCGTTTACAGGAGCTGCTAAGGAATAAAGCTCGGCAATGCAGGATATTTTACTACGATCATAAGCATTTGACAAGACAATACTTTGTTTCCCATGAACACACAGTGATCCACTGGAAGGCAGAGGAAGAGCCCCTCACCTTACAGAGCAGCTCCTCCCCGGTGTCCGTGTCCAGGGCGCTATGGAGTCCGGCCCGCTCGGCCAGGGGCAGCAAGAGGAAGCGGCCGATCCGGGACGGACCCTGGGGGGCCGGAGGAGACCACAGGGGGGCTCCGCTCGTGGGACATCTCGGAGAAGGTACCAGGACACCGGAGTCGCTCGCTGTGGTCTCGCTCAGTCGCAGTCTGGGGCACTTGGACACCGGCTCGTCGCTGTCCAGTCTCTTGTGCGTGCGCCTGGCCGCGCGGATGCAGGAGGACTCCGGGGGGCTGCTGGCACTGCTGCAGCCGTGCACCACCATGCTGGAACCGAGGATGGGGTAGAGGGGTTAAGAGGGGGGTGTCAGTCCTGGAGTGTCACATTCACGACTTTAGACGCTCATATTCCTCTGGTGTCAACTTTTTGACAGTAAAGTAAGCGGCAGAAAAAAATGAGCTGCTTTAAACCTTCAGCTCCATATGCGTGTTTCTCTCGCGAGTTTGTGATGCAGAACACAAACAGAACCAAACAGAACCAAAAAGAAATTCCCCGCTCCGGTGTCGACGCTCCTCGCGCACGACGACGGCTGGAACTCCGCCCGCTTCGAGAGGGGATATTATTTTTAAAACCTACCCGTATTGTAACAAGGCCCGCCTTTTGATAAACGTGATTGGATAGGAGTGTCACGCCTTATACCCCAGGATAGGCTAGCAGTATACTACCAGCCAATTGTGGTGCATTAGTCTTGAGATTGTGAACAGTTCTCGTGTGGAGGGGGCGAGGCTTTCCTGAAAACAGGTGGTAAAAGAAGAACGCCGTTGTCACAGTTCACAGGAGGATTGAGCAATCATTTAGCTGATGCGTGTTGAATGTCAAAATATACTTTCAGTTTGATACCTGTTTTGAGGTTTGTAATGTTTACTGCACTTTTTTTCTCTAGAGTGAAATTGTCTGAATGATTGAAAGTGGTATATATATATTACTTACTTTTTGTACTTATTATATTTAGCATATTATATTTTCATGTTGAGGTTTTTTGACAGATTTCTCAACTTATTTTGACTTGATATTTTATATTGTTCGTGTCTCTGTGTCTTTGCAGTCATACACAAGCACAAGTTCTCTGATTCTAATCCGTCAAGCCTTGCTTTGTTGGACTTCCTCAAATCCACGATGTCCCATACTGTACACTAAACCTCATTCACACGCATTTCTTTGTATTTCTTCCTCATGAAATCGGCTGTGGCTGTGAGGTAATGATTAACCTGGTTTATTTTGAAATCCTGTTGTTTATCCTGCTCTTTAATTCTCAAATATGTTTGAGATATAACATGACGTGCCAAACATTTGAAAATAAATGTCCTGCCTTATTAGAAAGCGGTGTATGCTTTGAGAAATTCATGTTTGTTAATGTGACTCATCTCTGTAGAAGGAAAGGCTGGGGGAGTGGTGAGGGCTTTTGTAGGTTAAGTGGTTTGCATTGTTTAGATGGTTCATATGGCAGGTCTGATCCATGGCTGGAGACCCACTGCCCTGCATAGCTTCAAGTACTTCCCTTCCCAACACACCGGATCCAGGTCATGATGGGCTTGGTGATTGGCTGATTAGTTGAGGTCAGATGGGATTTTAGCAGGGAATACTTGATATGGTTCAGTGGGTCTTAAGACCAGGAAAAGATTTAAATGCGTAATTTGCTTGGATTTTCTTCCTTTATTTATTTAGTATTTTCTCCCTGACGTCCATGTATGACATTTGTTGATTTTAGATCTACAAACATTTCTAACTAAAGACCCTTTTCAACCTTTCTTTATTCCTTAGGATACATATCAATTATCTCTCTTCTAAATAACTGTCCTTTTGTGACTCATTGAGAAAAGAGGCTGAAACACACCCTACAACTTCATTGTTAAAGGGTGGAACTAAAAAGCTGTAGGATGAAATGCATTGGTTTTCATTATGGGCTGATTGTGTAGCTTAGTTTTAATGGCCTGTATGGATTGAGAGTGAACTGTAACATGTACATGTGCTATGTACACTGAAGTTGATTGAAGATAGTAATGACCTTAAACCATTTAAGTACATGAACTTGAATAGTTAGTCCAATAATACCTACTTGACTATGAGTAACACTTTGTATTGTAACCCAAAGCAAACTAAAATGATTGAGCATTTGGGGCTTATAAGTAATAGTTGTAAAAACCTTTAAACATAATCAAAGACAACCCAGCACTGATAGTTTCCTTCTGTGTATAATGGTGACCACTACAGTACATCAGCTGACACAAACTCGCGTTCAGGAACAGGAAAGTGGTGATTTGACTTGCACAACACTGATTTGAACTGGTTTTCAGAGAGATAAGTCATCCAAATTTAGACATCTATCAGACGCCAAAAGGAAGGTAGAGGAGTGACAGCATAGAAATTTTGAGAACAAGGCGGAAAGACCCCTTCAACATGCAAATGAATCCCGTGAGGAGTCCAAGGGAAAGGAGGAAGTTTAACTGAATTACTCAGATGATCAAGGAAAAAGTTTAAAACAAACACTTGTTAAGAGAAGATGACAGGTTGAGGCATTTCCCTAATACAACCTGATATACTTATTTTACAGTGTCACATGCTGGCCACTAAAATCTTTCATCAAAGCTTAAAAAACCATTATATGTCTGTTAGTGCTGGATTTCAATCCAACTTAGAGAAAAAAAAGTCAATGTAACCATAAATACAGTTACCTAAAGGTGCCTAAAAACGATATTTGTTATTATTATAATGATTATTATTACTTAAGGACTCCAGATGTCTGTGTTTCTGCATTTAAACTGGGCCAACCTAACCCTTCTGCATTAAGTAGTGCAGGGTTTGCACAGCTGTTCTATTGTAGCAGCGTCTGTAAGGTACATCAGAAAGCAAAAAATCAATTTTCCACAATATGAGCCATTTAAAATGCAGCTGGTGGTGCTGAAAATTGTGTTGGGCTGCGAATCAGGTATGTTTTTTTGTTTCCAGCTCTTGGGGTATAATTTCTTTTGTTGGGCTGGCTCTGTAATCTCGGCCGACACATTTTGCCAGGGAACGGAATTGTGACCTAAATTGGGAAGTACACATCAAGTGTTTTGAAATCAGAGATGAACTGACCCACATTGACCAGTGTTTTTAGAACTCTTGCATAAACCTTTGTCCCTGTTTCTACTTTGGAAAGGATTAATTGAGCACCTGTTTGCTCAGCCAGGAAATGTTCTTGCATTTAGAGCATGCGGGGAATACAGTGTGTTGCACAGGCTCGTTATATCATAAAGTCCATCAGAACCTAATTTGTTTGAGGTAATGAGGCTAATGAAGCTTTGCTTTATTGCCTGGATGCAGGGCACCCTGGAAAAAACTCCTCTATGGTGGATTCTGTGCTGAAAGTGCGGTTAACATAGACAAATTCAATTATAGAGTAAATGCAAAGAAATGCATTAGTAGCAGTTTTTCCATTTGGAAATTCTAAACTTTTGGAAATGCCTTCCATGGGAGGAATATTGACCCTTTTTATGATTACTATGTTACAGCTTCTAAAGCTTCTAAAATTATAACATGCAACTGTTTCTGCCTGCCATTAAGACTTAATAGCAGTTAGAAACAGCTGGTGTGGAAACGAGGTGTCGAGTTTGAACGTGGTGGGAATATTGCTAAGAAAAGCCAACATATTTTTAGTAACCATGTTTTTCAGTGATATTTTCTTATAGATGACTCAGTGCATCGGTCATGCAATAATGCAGGCAGAACAGGTTTTCCTCTTCTCCTCTCTTGATCTTGCAGTGTAAAACCTTCCCAACGCTGCATGGGAAATGCTTTCTCTTTGTTGTGACATAAACAGGTGTCGGGAGAAGTGTTTTGGGCAGCGTTTGTGTATACTTGCATTTGTGTTCTAGCGAACCTGGCCATTTGAGATAATTTCCATTTGGGAGTCCTGTTCAAGGTTCTTTTCCACTGTAATTAACTGATTCACACAACCAGCAGTAAAGAGAGCCTACTGATCATGCTTTCCACAGAGCAGCCAGGCACCAGGCAGTTGGAGCAGGTGTAAGTTATTCTCTACAGGCAGTGTACACTGAACGCCAGCGATGACTAATACAGTAAAAAGCACGCTCGCAGATCCGGCCTTGACAAGACTGATGCATCATAATCATAGCTGAACTTTAACCAGGGGCCTTCTTGTCAGAGGCAATCAAGAAAATGGGAGATGATCTGAATTCTAAGCATTCCACTGTTCATCAGGTGTAAAGATGGTGTTGCTTATGTGAGAATGCCCCAGTTGCCCATAATGCTGTCATTGAGAAGTAAACAAAGGTGTTCTGACAATATAAAAAACAAGTCTGTCTGACTATAGCAAAAGGGACAATGATGTTTACGATTATGCATTTAATACAGCGATATTTTATCTAAATATAGGTAATATTACTAATTTCTTTTGGTAAACTCATTTAGCATTAGCTACTTATGAACAGGCTATACCAGTTATCACCAACTGATATTAGACATTTCATAACTTATATTGAATTGTCTTTAGTTGAATATTGCAACCATTAATTCCATTTATAACACTGTTACGAAACATCCTAAGTACGGGAGCTTGTAAAGTTGAGGCCTAGGTAAATGCCTTGTCAGTTCCATTAAAATTCCGCTTTAGTTAAGGTCTCCTCAGTGTGGGGCAGCTGGTGGCTTAGTGGTTAGTGAGTTGCCCCTGTGATCAGAAGGTCATGGGTTCGAATTCCAGAAATGCTAGTGACAATTCTGTGGTACCCTTGAGCAAGATACCACCTCAACACAAATTCAGAACAAAGACTTTTGTACTTTTCACACTGTGTGCTGCTCATGTATGACACTGGTCACTTCACTTCATACAAACAACAACATGACACGAAAATGGCAATAATTCCATTACTTGGGAATGATGCCTTATGAAAATCAGAAAAAAATGTTTGTTAGTACAAGATCCCTTAGATTAAAAACAATTGAATTTCTTTGTATGCACTGCTATGTAGGCAACCTCCATATAAAGTGTTATCCAGAAGTAGTACAAATAAAAAAAAGGAGCTACTGAATAGAGTATCAGAAATTACGAAATATGCATTTCTGCTATAATACATCATAGTCAGGAAAGTGGCTGTGGAGCTCCAAACAAAAGTCTGAGGACAACTCGAATGCAACCCTAAGACAAGGACTCCAAGCTGCAGATGCCAGTCTACTACTCAATTACAACTATGTCATGAGAGGACAGTATCGAAAATGAAATGCAAGGTAGAAGTCTGAGTACATTCCTGCACCTGCCGAGCCAGACTGCCTGAGAACTGCCAGAAAGTGTTATCTCCCCACTGGAGTCCAGCAGACTGTGAAACACGTCCTTCTCCTCATACACTCCCTTTCAGCTGGACATGTTTGCAGTGTGAGTTTTGGACTTTTGCCCAGATAGAATCATCCACAACCAGGCTAATAAAAGATTGTGAAGCCTCTGTGGTGTATAGGATACATTCCCCACACATGCTGGCTGCGCTCTTCACTCAATAGTGCCTAAGCCAAGCAAGCAACAGAATCAGATTTCAAACAAGCAAGGTTAAGCTGCAATTAAGACATCCAAGGGGCCCTGTTCACTCCAAAAAACGATCTATCCTGCTGTCTCTACTTAATTTAACTAAATGGAAATTAGTTGCCCAATCAAATGAAGCTAATTCACCGACACACTCTTCTGAGCACAAAGAATCTTTTTAGTTTCAGCAGTTTTGCTTCACTCTGTTGTCTCAAAAATCATTTTCCTCTTTATTTCTCAGAGCTCGGACGGCGGTGAGGTTTGTTCTGGTGAAATTTCGTGAGATGTGTGTAGTGTCGTCATCAGCAGTCAAATGAGTGATGACTCAGAGCTCATCCTGTTGGCTGGAGGAAACGGAGGCTGGGGCAATGCAACGCACCATGCAGACGCCAGGCGCTCGCAAGTAGAGTCAACAAAGCTGCAATCATTCAACAAAGCCTAGCCTGCCCTACGCACCGGCCCAGTCATGTGACGCCACCAGAGGGGCTTGGAATGTGGAACTGCTCTCAGATTGTCATCTGTTGCCTTAGTGAGAGGTTAAACACTGAGCTCATGTGCTAGGTAAAGAACACATACATTCCTTCTAACAAGTGGTTAATAAACTTCGTTTCTGTGCTCAGGTCCAAACAAGGTGAAGATGCCCTCCATATGGAGTGGTTCTTCCCTACTCACATGGACACGTCAAGCAGAGTTCCTCTGTTTATAATCAAGCTAATTCCTCTCTCTGAGGGGGAAAAAAGGAGCAGGCTTAGTGTTATTTGTCACCAATCCGTTGGCATGAGCCTGCCACAACCCCCATCAAGAAGGATGAGTCAACTGTTCTTAATCAAAGCGAGAAGGAGCTTAGCATTTCAAAAAGCAATTAATTGCAGTATAATACAACCATGTAACAGGATTTCGATGGCTTGCAGCATTGCAGCACTACAGAGGAGATTTACTTCTGTAATCCCATGAAAGGAATTATTTCATACACAACATAGGGACAGTGCCAGGGCAGACCTGAAGGAAGTGGTCGAATAAGCTGAGGAGACACCTTAAATTAGTGTGAAGCTTACTGGAATGTATTTAGATCTAAATAACTTTTTCCTCCATCTTCCACATGTATTCAGTCGTAGGATTGTAGGGAAATACGATCAAAATGATGGCTTCTAAATTGTCAATTGGTACTGCACTGGTGTATAGAAGAGGAAATCCTTTGTCAACACAAACCTGCCTTGTTTTATGGAAAAAAAAACCTAATTCCCATTGTTTCTATTGCTTGTTAACTTTCCATTGGTGCTATGCTGGCATACAGAACAGGAAATATTTGTTTAGATAAAAATGCAGAATGTATAGTCTTGTTTAATAAATAAAAACAATCTTATTACCAAGTAATTGCATAGTAATGTGCCTTAGGGTGTATGAATAAGAACTGAAAGGGTTAACTTACATTTCACAGAGGGCCCTCTGGTTTTTTTCCAAAATGAAGCTAAATTGGAGTTTCTCAGCTTCACTGAACTGTTCTGGGATTCTAGCCAGAGCATCATGTACTGGACCGAGTGGCAAGTGGCAAGTCTAGTGACTGAAAGCAGCTTTGGAGTGCAAGACGTTCTGCACAACAAATGTTCAGCTGAAAGACTTGACACTATCAGAGTACAAAAGTATTTCGCAGGTTTTGGTGAGCATGTGTGTTTCTGCTGAGTCGTGTGTTCAGGGACAGTGGCTGGTTTATGTTTAAGGTAGAGTGCCTGAGGGGAACTCAGAATGGAAGGTGTTATGTTAACATGTAGGCGGAGGTAATGAAGAGAAGAGGGGACATGCATTATTAATGGTAATGGGTTATAATAATAGGCTGCAGCGTGATCTATCATGCCCACCACTCCAGGCCCTTGGCATGTTGTTGTACTCAGCATTGAGCAATCAACAGCACTCAGGATCGGGTGAGTCGTGATGCTGTCAAGCAGGACACTAGGGTGCACCTGGAGAGTGCAGACAAACACACTGACCCTGTTTATTTTGTACACCAGTTCAAGGTGACGGTGTGTCTAGTTGGAGCACAAACACAAAAACGGACTGAGGAAGCATTTAGGCTCCTCTTGCTGACACCCAAAATAAATGTATTATGTAAATATCCTTTGTGATTGCAACATGTTTGGCCAGCAAGCCTTCATTTTCCCACAGTGCGAAAACAAAGTGAAACTGAGAACATGAATCAACGGAACTGTTGTTTTATACAATAATTACAGAACCTTAACATTATCTGGAGGTTTTTGATATGACACTAACAAATGTATTAAATTATTCATTGAAAGTTTCCTCAGAGAACCAAAACTGATTCCACGGGTCCATTTATAGTATATTTATTTTTAAAGATAAAGCCATTCACTGAATCTGAACAAGCTAAGGCAAAGGAGAACAAGACCCAGTGTGGAACTGAAAGCTCAAGGCTGAGTGAGAAAAACTAGAAACAGACTGATGAGATCTGATGTCTGCAGTAGAGTCCAAATGAGAATTGGCAACTTCACAGGTCCATCATCAGTCTGGGGACAAACCGTAACTGATGTAAAAAGGGAATAATGCCCCTTAGACATGTCTGCGACTGTCACTTAAAGAAAACGTGCAGGGGTAAAAAATCTAATTTACACAATTTTACACCCCCCCTCACCACATTTGGGGTCCAGATTTAGTTAACCACTGGAGCTACTATCCTAACATTGCAAATAAACAGTAGAAGTCAAGAGACACTCAAATTTTTGCTCAAATCTATAAATACACAATTGAAACTGCCCAAACTGCTTCCAGATCATCAGAGGCATCATTAAGTGTGTCTAGTGTAGTTTGATATATGAGGTACTGTGAGATATGACTTCCAAGTGTAGATGAACGTGGCAGGTAGCCATTCTAAAAAGCAGTTGTTCACACACACGTTACACAAGCATATGGACACGAGATTACATTCTGCTACTGATTATAGACATATGCCTTTACCTCAGAAACGTACTATTACTTTTATTAACAAACAGAAATTGTGAATCCTATCTATAGTATCCATATACTTGCCTGGTGTCTGTGTATTCAAATGAGAATCAAAATTTGTCACAACACCACCCCCAGTGTTCAGCTACATGGAGAAGGTTTGGGAATGCATTTATGGAAAAGGTTTGTGTGACTATTGACTTCTACTGTTTGTTAGTAACGTTCTAAACTAAAGACGTAAAATTTGGACACCAAAGTCTTGGCTGGTCTGCAGCAAGTGGAAAATTGTATGAATTTGACCGACACGATCTATTCAAACAAGAATAAAAATCTTAGACACTGTTAGTGTTCCTACAGACCAACAAAATGGATGAGGAATGGAAAATGCACTGCATATAGTTGATTTAGATATTGTCACTGTTTTACATATCTCCAAAATGCTCTCCAAAAGGGGAAGATAAAATAGATGCAAGTTAATGTATTCCGTTCCAGGCAATTATGAATATGTTTTGTTCATCAACACGACAGATTTATCTCCTTGTATTGTTTAGTGTGTGCTGGGACCTATTCAGCACCTTGTGTAAAACCCTAACAGTGACTGTGTATCATTGCACACTCTGTGTCCTCATTCACAGTGGAACAACGGAAAAGAATCCAGTCTGCTGTTTGGTGGATCATCCCGGGTTTGGGACTTGATACAGACATGGCTCAGGCTTTGTCTTCTCACTCTCGGCATTCCCACCTCACACAAGAGTGCCTAACACAAGCCAGATGCCTCTGGAACAAAGTCAAGGAGGGAAAATTATCCTCTCAGTTTTCAGGAGTAAATATTTTCTCCGGTTGGAAGGTAACTGGAAACAGCCGGAGCTGGCTGAGGAGGAGAGACATTCTCCCGCTGCTTTTCTCACACTTCGCTCCACGAGGAGAAAAACAAAGGCAATACAGCACACCAGCTTCTGCAATACTCACGATGAAAGAATGAAGCCAGAATAAAGGACCACCATGCTCGTCTCAGGGTCTGCCCCGATAAGACCGTACGCTTGGACCGCGTCCAGGTGGCGTAAGGAGGAATATTAAAGGCTTTAGTTTTGCTCTGCTTCACTGAGAGCTGTGTTGTTAGGGTTTCGTACGGCTGTACTGATGTTAGCCTTCCTTAGAACAGCATGTCTCTATGAATCAGAATCAGAATCATTTCACTGGTGGAAGACGTCTGGCTTTTGTCTTGGAGCAATTGGGGCATAAATGTACAGAACACAAGTTGTAAAATGATAAAGTACCACTGCATTTTATGGATTTTCATTTTCATACTATGTAGACTACGTGTCCTGGATAGTTTTATTGCATACATATAATTATCTAATTGATTATGAATCCCGTGAGTGCAAGGTGATCTGGTGATCTGGTTTGAATACTGGTGCAACAGTGGTCTAAAGTTCCAGTTGTGTATCTTACATATGCTTTATGTTTGCACAGGGAAAACTGCACATTTTTTACCTGTTAATAAATGTTTAAAATACAATAAACTAATAAAGTTACTAAAGAAGTTACTGGAGGCATACTCTTGAGCGTGCCACCCCGGTCATAAAGCATATTTGTTGTAAGAAGTGTTGGAAAAAAAGACCACTGGAGCGTCCCAACTGACGTTTCTGAGAACCACTGTCCCAGAGCTTACGACAATATTGACACACTTGCAATAATATAGATCAGGTGGAATATGACCAAAACAGGTGTCAATGTACAAAGTAGGCCATTAAGATCCCATGGGGGTAATATTCCATTGTAAGACATAAAAAATCTGCAAATAAGCCTGAAAGAAGACTTGGGAGAGAGTCTTTGCATTGTGGGAGTTTTGAACCTGTAAAATGTTATTCACACTCACAAATATCTTCTCCAAGGTTCTTTAATATAATTCCTCAAATAATCATTTTTGAAAGTGTATGAGCCATTTCATCCAACTAAAAACTGCCCATTATCTCTACTAATGTATTTCGTAAGCAGTGAACTGCATCAATATCAGTGTCTTCCTGTTGCTACTCATCCTCACACAAAGGCTCTTCAGAAGCCCAGGAGCTCAACAGCAAACAGACCTGATTCCCTCCAGATGTCCCTTTACGTCCTGTCCTGCACAAACAAACCCTCAGACTTAGGCAGGAGGACACAGAGCAGAAAACCATGCTCTTCATCTAGCTCCTCTTCATCTCCACACTTCCCTCACCTCCTCGAGTGCCGTGCCAGCTGCTCTGTCCTGTCTCCTGTAAGGGCACAGGCTTGTTTAGTGGATGATAGCTCATATATAGAACTGTTTCCACTTCTCAGATTTATGGCAGGTGTTGAAAGGCCCCAGACCTTGAAAAGCCTCCAGAGATTGGGATTCCATGCTGTGAAGTTACTGAAGCTAAGTCTAGCCTGACTGACAGCTAAATAAAAGGAATACTGAAAGTCCCATTAATAAATTTCACTTAAAAGTGTGTGAGAATTACATGTTGAGCAGGAGCTAAGGTATATCTACACTAGTACCAACAAGTTTGCACTGTCCGATTGCTGAAATGTAATAATGGAAATCAAATTTACAATGGAAATGTTAACAAAACAAAAGAAAAAACTAATTAAACAACTAAAACTCTCTCAGTCTGATGGCTATAAGCATTATGTCATGTCCACCATTTGCATGTCATCACTATTCATAATTATGGTCAGTAGGTCTAAATTCGAATCAGTGTGAAATTGTTGAAGTTAGCCCATCGAAGTAAAGTTAAAAGGAATGCTTTTGAGTAAGACACAAAACTGGTCAACCAATCAGAACAGGGGTCATTTACATCAGTTGTCATCAAAACAGCCTGTTTAAATGTACACATATAGAGAGGTTGGGAAATGGTCATGTAACATGAAGTATGATTGGCTTGAAACAGAAACCCACAAAATATGCACAAAATAATGACCTAAAAAAAAAAAATACAATTTATGTACCCTATGGGTCCTTAAATGTGTGCATTGACAATTATAACCATATAAACTTCAATAATGTCTAATAGCCACTTTCCACTTTCATAGATTTATTTCAAACAGGTCACTTTTAAGCCGCAAAATAGTTTTTTCAAAAGGACATTTGGGGGGGCGGGGGGCATTCTAGAAGGGGTCATATCAGCATTTCAGTGTGAAAATGTAAGGAATGTTCAAGGTATTGTTATTTCTCATTCAGTAACCAAGAACAAACCAAAACCTAATAAACATCCTATTAAATTTTTCATTCTGTGTGTTATTTTAAAAAGCCAGTCCATGCCTAAACAAGCAGGTTGCTACTCAGGTTGCAATGTGTCCAAACTTGGGAAGTGTTAGATAAGAGTTTATTAGATTTTGCTCAACTTATTCTCTCAGAGTGAATCATCTTGGTGTTAGTTTTCAACCAACTGCTTTAACAACTGCTTACATAGAAAGATCATGAAATATGTTGCACTACCTAATGATGAAGAGCTTTCTCACAGTCACACACTGAAATGAAAGGGAATGTTACTTTTTTTGAAGTTGGACAGGTCTTCTGTCATAAACTGAAAGCATAACAAGTGTTAAGGCATGAGAAACAGCACTGCCCGGCAATCAGTCTGTTGTTTTAAAAGCCATTTTGTAAATATGCGTGGCAATGTTTATATGGTGAAATTATGACTTTATTGGAATTTTTGGCTTTGGGAATGTTTAAGATCTCTGAGAAACCTTAAATTCGACCACACAAATCTCATTTATTTGTCTTGAGAGAGAGAGAGAGAGAGAGAGAAACACATTAAAATCAGGCTTTTAACAAATAATGATTAATGTTCCAGAAGTTACAAAGAACATACGATCAAAATATTCAGAACCACTATTGCCCCTGAGCTGCACCAAAGCATAAGCCTGTTTCCAAAGTAATTGCTTCCTTATTTAGAAATTGTCAGTTTGATATGCAGGGCTGCCATGGACATCTGTAACCTGGAGTTGTAGAAAGTATAACTGGCCTCGATTGGTCTGGCTGGGTATAATGTCATTCCATATCTCAGTGAGATACTAACCAGTGTAGCGTCTTCCACCAAAGTGCATTTATCTGTCCAGTGATGTTAGCGGTGGTCCTAAAAAGTGGGGAAAGAGAGAAAAACTCAGTTGATGAAATTTATACTTGACTAATTTAACATTTTGTGCATTTATGCAAAATAACCAGCTACGAAATCTGATGAGTTTCCATTGCACAGTTATGGATGCAAATAAACTGGGCCTACACTTCAAGGATAGTTAAAAATATTACACAGATGCATTGTATTTGGAGCGCATCAAATAGGGCTCTATTTAAACCAACAACCCCACCTGTAATTGTCAGTCCTTTTGGCATACTGTATCTCTGACTGCATGCTAACAATACTTAGATCAGAGGACAACTCAAATCCCGCTTCCTCCACTGTAAGTCAGAGCCCTCAGAAGAAGTTCAGCCTAGCTGTGTTAGACTTCAACACCTTGAAGTTATGTGTTTATAATTGTAAGGGGAAATTGGAAAACCATGAAAGGAGCAGTGAAAGGAACAAAGCGACCTAATCATCCCTGGAAGCAACACTTGTGTGCTCTGTAATTTCAGTGGTAAATCCTGTTCGCTTCTTTTATCACTGTCAGTCCTACACATGCAACCCTCGCACACCCATGTCTGTGCCAATAATCACCAGGGTCATAAAAATGAAGAGATAATTGGATGTATGAGGAAACACTTTTGGCTTTAAATCATTAAACCTGAATGTCTTACAGTCTGCTGCCAAAACCTTTATTCACTTTTAAGAAAAGTCAGTGATGGTAGGTTGTGTCTTTTGACTTCATCGGCAGTTAAGCATGAATATGGATGAAGTACAGCTTGTTCCAACCTGAGACGAGACGCTCATTAGAAGGCAACATTCCTGCTCACCCACTGTCTGTGGGGTCTTGTGCACTCATCACACAGGCAGCTAAAAGAACATTTTTACATTTCAAATTTGCAGTGTTTCAAAGGCCGCTCTGTTTGAGGGGAACTCTTGCTTGGTCGCGAGACAAAAGGCAGAAATGGCAGCATGACTCAGAAAGGCAAATGAGTTTAGCGGAATTTCCATCCTAAGTGGACAGTCTTCGCTTGGCTCAGCGTCCTGCCAAAACATCATTTCACCTTCTCAACTTACAGGCCAGCCATTACAGTAGACGGGCCTGTCGGAGGGGCTCCTGCTGAATGACTGATTACAAACCAAAGGCATATTCCAGCAAGTCTTGCTCAGATTGACTTAATCTAGTCTGTGAGTAATGGGATAGAGACAAAATTCTTCCTTTGTTGTCTTTGTACACCAGGACCTTGTATTGGAAATAGAAGCAATGGCTGTCTGGTTAAGGTGCAGAATGTAATAACACTTTCCTTACTACATAATAACACTGAAATAAGCATTGCATGATCATGGCTTGATATATGGTGCAAGACCTCATAGGCATGCCATAGTAGATAGAAAATGGCAGATTATCATGTGACATAAACTGTTATGACATCAAACATTACAGTATCTGTTACCATAATTGGTAATGGAAACCATGACACTGCTATAATAGTGAATATAAACAGTCATGACAATGTATGTCAACAAATTACATGACATGGCATGTTTATAGCATAGCTGGGTTATGAGCAATGTGTTATTGAGCCTTATTTATGGGTATTTACATCTATGTGAAAAATCATGATATGTCAGAGCTAAGAGTTTAAAAGAATGTATTTGCTACATGTATCACACAGATATCCTGTACCTTCATCTTTAAAGCAATATTTTGCAATATAATTAATATTCTGTAATAGACAGTACTGTACAAAAGTCTTAGACACCTATGCAAGTCATTTTTCTCAGATTGTGATAAAGTGTCTTTTTGCCAGCAAAGACAATATTAAAACAAATGCAACCAAACAAAAAACCAAGTTTTTTTTTTTTAGCAAAAAGAGTTTTTAACAACTAATTTGAACAACTCATGGCAGAAAACTTGGCCGATTACATGGCAAGAAGTTGTCCTGGATTGATATTCATCTTTTTTTTGTAAATCATCATTTTTTTCTTTAAATAACACTCAAAATCAATAACCGACATTGGCACGGCTCCTGTATCATAGGTTGCTGTAGCAATGTATCTGTATCACCCTTCCTGTATTTGTGGAAACATTCTGCCCTTTCCAGATAAGCTAGATACTGTGCAAGCTATCAGCCTGCCCCCATTCAGGCTCTATTTACCACTTTATGAATCACATGACTGCTGTCCAATGGAACCCACAGGCCAGTCAGTAAACGCTTTGTAAACAAGGGATTCCCAGTAGTCTGTTTTCACTGGTGGATGCATGTCTTATCATAAGCAAGCGAGCAACATCCTCTGGCCTTTGATAACGGTGTGTGTGGCACCTGTCTGTATGTATATATTTGTTCTCAGACATATTGACAACAATGCAGCGTTTCCCCCTCTGGCGCTGAGGCCTAGTCTTTGTTCTCGGTAATGAGGCGGGGCTCTGACCATCCTGTGGAAACTGTTGCATTTGACTTGACTTCCTTTGGCAGCTGTTTCCTTTGTCCTTATTTTCTCGAGACTGCCCTCAGTTGTTGTGTGAGCACAGGTGATAATCCTGTTGCAATTACACAGTGCATGAACTTCCTCTAACCTTGTACCATAGCACATAGCTGCTATGTCTTGGCCTTGGGCATGGCACTGTGATTTACCAAAGGTTATAGTAAAATGTTTGTGTTAGGTGGCCAGGCATTTCGTTGGTAAACTTTTGTGCAACCATTTGCTTACAGTTGCTTAATGAAAATATTCAAAGAGATCTAAAGTAGCACAAACACATTTAATTATTCCACTAAGTAACTAGTGTCTTTTATATATTGCACAATTCTGTCCATATTTGTTATATTTATTAAGCTTACACACGCATTTTTGCATAATTTCTTTAATCAAGATAGGAGAATTAATATCCTAGTTCTCTGGGATTTGCGTCATTTGTGTCATTTTACAGGGCAATTTTACATATTTTTCCAAATTTCCACAGTTTAAACAAATAACCAATAAGAATTCAAAATAAAAATGGTTTGTCGAATTGCTTGTTGAATTGCTTGTTACAGCATTTACAGGTTTTTAGAAGAATTGTAATTGTAATATTTTAGCCTAAAATGTATTTTTAAGAGCCATTCGACAAAGAGAGGTACATATAGTGTGCAATATAATTTTCTTTTTACACAAACCATTATTTTACTATTATCAGCCTTATATTTAGGTTCACAGGTTATTTTGGATAACGATTAAAAAATTGTGTCACAGAGGTTTGGTTCCTATCACCGACACTATAAAGAAACACAATGGAATAATTGCACCTCAGCAGTTAAATAATCCAACATTTAGGAAAAACTCCTATTTGAAATTGAAATTCCTTTTTGGCTGATTGAAATCACTTGGTTGAAATGATATAATGTGACATGATCACATGGAAAATTATCTGAATGTGTTGTCATTTCAAATGGTGAAGCAACTAACGTTGCATGAGAGATTAACCATGCATAGGTTGCCTTATGCTAAACAACAGATATTAAACATGCAGTTTACAAATATAAAAAAATATTTACATTTACTGTCCCCTTTCTTTTTTCCCCATGAAATGTTATGTCTGACCTTTAGCTGCTCTTGCATGTCTGCAGCCCTTACAGGAGTTAGCTTTAGAGGAATGCATAAGCGACTGGTGCAGGTCCTTACAAGCCAAAATTTAACTGCTCAGTAGGACCCGTCTTTCAAATTAAATCCCAACTAGGCTATAAACGTGGTGACCTTTACACACCAGCACAGTACAGCTTATGATTATGCTGAAGGAGGAACTGGATCATAAAAGTGGACCCTGTGAGTCAGAGCTAAATATCAGATAGTACAGTGGCAGCAGTTTTTGCGAGACACACGTCTCTAGAAACTTCATCACTGCATTACACAATCAGACGTTCAAATGAAAGTAAATTGTGCAAGTCAAGAAGATTAAAAGCAATGACATTAGTGGGAAAAAGCATGTATGTGCCTAACCCCTCCGCCCCTTCCCCCCCTTCTCAGAAGGCTGCTATTTGCTTTGGGCAAATGGGCCAGTTGCACAACTGTTCAAACGACTTCTCACAATAACCTGCAGTAAACAGCAGTACAAAAGCAAGCAGAGCTGATTTACCACCACCCTCAACCCTGCAAGCAAACACCCCCACCAAAAAAAAAAAAACTTCCTCTAGTCTTACACTGGCCATATATCACATAGTTCCCATTAAAATACTAATAGGACAGTCTGCCAAAACTTTCGCTTATGGGGAAAAAATGTATTATGAAGTATCAAAGAGTTCACAGTGAACTCTCTGTGCAGAGGATTTCAGCATACGGCTATATTGCATCACTCAAATTGCTTACTTGTATAAGCTGCTTTTCCATGGTATGATCTCATGGTCTTATATGGAGTAATTTAAATCTTGTCTTGCAACTGCTGTACCTAAATATAAAATTATATTTTTTCACCTAATCTATGTGCGATTCATCTATAATAATGTTTCCTATACCTGGAAAAGCAGCAAAAAAATGATTGAATCATATAACAGAAGCCAATAGGCATGTTAGAAAATGCTTTGAAGCAGTAATTCAATCCTTCTGTCTCCCTGTCGGGGAGCTTGTATGTTACTACCTGAGTGATTGAAGCGATTTGTGGAATACCCTCTCTAACTATGTGTCCTCGTCCTGGCCTCTTGTGAAATGCCTGAAAGTATAAATAGGCAAACTCTGGGCCTTTCAAATGGCTCACGATGCTGCTGTGAATTTCAGTGATTTTTCACAAGAACACAATTGTCGTTTCTCATGCGGCAGGCAAGAGGAGACATTGGCTTCAGCCTTGCCTGTGTGAAAATCTAGACCAGTATTATACCACAAAAGGTCCTTTATCATTGCTCCCTGTGTTGACTGAGCAAACCATCTAAGGACAGGAACTGTAGAAACCATAAACATAAATAGAGACATGTTCCGGTTGATGAGGCCACCACATAGCCAGTGGGGAAAGTGTTGTGCAATCAATGGGCTTGGCTAATTACATGGGATCAAATAGTGGCTCCATGGCAACCTCTCCACATTTTCCAAAACAGGCTGGAGCGGCTGCGTGACTCCCCCATCCGCTGCAGTGACACGACCACTTCTCCTGCACTGCCGAGGTGATTAGCCTGCTCTGTTTATTCCTGATGACATGAGCCCAGCGGCCCATGTTTGGAGGCAACAGTGCTGAATATTGCTTGGCATGCTAAAGCAGTTCCAGAATAACAACAAGCCTTCCCAGCATACAACAAAGCAAAGTTACTATGTTGAGAATTCACATGAGTGTTGATAAGCGTTGCGGAAGTGGCCCGTCGTCAATAGGATGCATGTCCTCTGCTGTCGGGGGAAACTGTAATATTGTGCTTTGGCTACGCAACATGTGTGGTCATATAAAGCCTGGACACATTCCTCACTGTTCTTCGAATCCTGTGGGATTTTCCCAATTAGTGCCCGCTTCCCAGCCAGTAGTGAAACCACAGGCCTGTCATAATAAAACCCCAGATGCTGGTTTAATGGATTGCCTTTTCATTGCAAGCTACACTTGGACTTCACTTTTATAGCCAGACTTGCAGGGATTTGGCATGTTGAGAGTGGGAGGATCAGGCTGAGGACAGTTGGGTTCAGTGCTGTGAGGTTAGGAGGTCTTTGGGAACAGACTTCCTCACCTCTGAACCCATGAGAAAGTTCTTGTGTTGCCCATGTTCTCTTGCACAGACAAATGACTACATACAATTACAGTTTTACAAAGATAGGTCCATGTTTTGGCATCAAAGCCTTTTACCACAAACTATTAATTCCACATAGACCTTTGCTAAAGATCCCATACCCCTTAAATGTCTTTGTCCCAAAAAATTTAGTTATTATGTGTTCATGATTCATGTAACCATTTTCCAACCTCTCTATGTCCCTTATTTATTACTGTGTTAATTTGGATATATGTCATTGACATCCATTCCAATTGGCTGCCCTTTGTTTTGCCTGATTCAAAAAGGAGTCCAAGGTGAAACACCCACTTTACTTTAACATAAATGTGCGAGCTAAACTGCTATAGGCGGAACAGACATATCCATGGATAAGCAATAACATTAAAACCACCTGCCTGATATTATATAAGCACCACCTTCCATGACTTGTCCAGGCATGGACGTGACAAGACTTCTGAGGGTGCGCCATGGCATATGGCACCAAGACATTCACAGCAGATCTTTTGAGTTTTGTAAGCTGCAAGGTGGGGTCTTCACGGTCTAGTTGCTTGGGCTAGTTTGTCCAGCACATCCCACAGATTCTTGATCAGATTTTGATCTGGGGAATTTGGAGGTCATACCAACACCTTGAGCTGTTTTTCCTGTTGCTCAAAGTACTCCTGTGCAATGTTTGCACCACAGTGTCCAACTAAAAGTAATGTTTATGGATGTAGTTTGCATGTAGTTTGCATCAAAGTAAAATCCATATGAATGCCAGGACCCAAGATTAACCAGCAGTGCACTGGCCAGAATATCACACTGCCTGGCTTATCTTCCTCTCACTGTGCAGCGTAGTGCCACCTATTCCCCAGATAAGCAACACACATACATCAATCTCTCTAAATCAGGCATCACCAAATGGCGGACATCGGTTTGCATCTGGACCGAGTGATGGTTCTGCCGGACCCGTGACCAGTCTGTTAAATTCACGAGATTAAGTAATTTAATCTCATGAAGCATTATTTTGGACAGATGTGGCTGTTGACAGCAGTCACTGCTACTCCAGTTAACTCGACAATAGCTTCACTTGTTTATTAAATATTGAAGTTCAGCTTAATTCAGAGAGCCGTCTCTTCTGGCTCCCAAAGAAGAGTCGGTTCTTTCAGCTCCCAAACGGCTCCTAGTTTATCATAATCTGTAGTAATGTTCTCTGGGTCGGCATTAATTTAACACTCGACTCAAACCGACCCGTCAGGAGATCCAAACCGACCCGTCATGAGATCTAAACTGACTCGTCAGGAGATCCAAACTGACCCATCAGGAGATGCATACCGTCCCACCCAACCCACTAAAACTCCATGTAGATATTGACCCAAACCCAGACCCGACCCGAAGAACAAAAAAAATTGTTTACATGTTTTGATCGAGAACGAAATGCGTTTTGTAACTTTAAAATTCATTTATAGTCAAAAGTGTTATTTCTGCATTCAGTTAATTTCCTGCATTGGAAATAAACAATACATTTTGTGGAAACCATATGAAAATGTGGACATAGGGGAAGGCTATAAGAAGCAAGATGGACTTTAGTTTGGACCTTCTACTGGGATGAAATTTAGTAACCGGATCTCAGTGATTTTTAATTGAATACCCCTGATGTAAATGATGTAAAATAAAACACAGTTAAGATGCTCCTGTGCCACTGTAGGTGCTTTCAGCTGTGGACTGGAGTTCTTTGACTGGTCTCTGGCTACAAACCCCATACACAACCAGCTGTGATGTTCTGTGCGTTTTAATATCTTCCTATCCTTACAATTTTCAGCAATTTGTGCTACAGTAGTTCTCTGGGATTGGACCAGATGGGCTAGCCTTCACTCTTCACATGCAGCAGTGACCTTTGGGTGCCCATGACTTTATTGCTGGTTCAACAGTTGCCCTTCCATGGAGCACATTTGGTAGGTACTGACGGCTGCATACTGTGAACACCCCACATGGCGCTCTGTTTTGGAAATGCAGTCGCCTAGCAATCACAATTTCACATATTCTTATGTTTTGCTTCTTTCCTGCTTTCAACACAACAGCTTCACGAACTGTTCACTTGCTGCCTGATATATCCCATCCCTTGACAGATGCAATTATAAACTAAATTAATCTTTAACAAAAAAGCTTTTTCCTCAAACTGTAGGTGTCCAAATGATTCTTTGTAGTGACAGAAAATTAATTGTCTGCGATGTAAAAGTGGGTTCACAAACCCCACTGCACACCTGTTCTGTTACTTTCTAACCTCGTTTTAAAATGTGTAAGGGACTCTCTCTATGGATATACACAGCTGTCATTTTTTTAATTGTTAAGAGATGTGCAATGACATGGAAACCTATCAAAGAGGAGCAAATCAATGGAAAATGGCCAGAAACATTTAATAACACTTATAAAATTACAGATAATATATTTATGAAAATATTAAAAAAATATGTATTAAATCATATAGACACACATATATACACACATTTGTATTTATATATTATATATTCTCAATATATTCTGCTAGAGACAGGCAGCTTCACACCTATAGGTCCGTAGCACCACACAGATTACTGCTTTCTCTGGAGTAATGTCTCTGATTAAAAGACTTGAGGAGAGATAAGTCAGAGCCCTGCTGTGAACTTCCAGGAGTAGAATTCCTTATTCCTCCATAGAAAGATTGAAGAATGTTTTGGGGCACATCTGGATAGACAGGACCGGCAGAATTCGCATGAAGGTGAAGTCATTTGTTCTTAAAATTGTAGGCTTAATGCTTATCGCTCTACCGTAACCATAGGGCTGCCGGCTGGGTCTAGCTGAGGTCCAGTATTTACGGAATTTTCAAATCCCCAGTGACAGTTTCTCTTCAAGGTTGTCAGACTGAAAGCTGTGATTAGCCTGAGTGAATGCACACCTCTGAGACTATAAAACACCTTGAAAGAAAGTTTTGTTACATCAGACTGCAGCTTTTTATTGCTGTGCATTATGGGTCACCTTGTATTTACTGTGCTATTAAAATAGGGAGAGAAAGGGACAACCTGTACAAGTGTGAAGAGCTTTTGTGAGATGGCAGAATAAAAATGCGTCTGTGTGTCACAGGGCATCTTTTCTGTTAAACAGCTCGGAATGCTGGGGAAGTAAACAAATAAACAAAAGCTTTTAGAAGTTTACTTGATAATGCTGGACTGTCACTTGGTAAAAAGTGAACACCTCAAGCCTAAGAATATCAAGCAGAAGTGAACTATTTTATTCATCTCTGGTAATTTGACAAATATAAAATGTGCACATAAAGAGCCACCTTTGTCAGCATGAAATAATGTGTGTTTCTTTGCAAAGTTAACATTTGAATAAATGCAATAAACTTGAATAAACCTTTTTTTTGTGAGCTGGTAATATGAACATATACTAGTAATGTTTATACACTATTTACAGTGCTATTTGTGTTTATACTTTATTTAGTACATTTAGTAATATTGATTTGAAAAACATTAAACTGAACATTAGAGTTTTGCGCAGAACTGTATAATTGTACATTCTCTGGGTTTAAAGCAGGTTCGTTTAAACCAAACCATTTCCCCCTCTAAACCAATTTCAGTGTAAAAGAGTCCGCAGTCCTTCCCCCACGTTGCACGCTCAGAGAAGAAATTTCTGTCATGAGTTCCGAGTTGAGAGTCAGTTGAGAGCTTCCCGCATTTTCTCTGGCTGAGGTCATTTTCTCGCAGGTCGCTGTCACCTTCTCGTTTTCTCGTCATTTCTCAGAGCTTATGAAACTCGCTGGGTTCAGGCTGGTCACCCAGCTGCAGTTTGTGGTTTGGGATGGCAGTTTTAGTGTTCAGTTTCATCTCAGGTTTCTGTAGACCTGTGTTCTTTCCTGAGAAACAGAGCCCCTGGTTTCTGGAGCTTGAGTGTGATGAATGCTATGCCTCCCCAGCACCTCAAATTTGACAAACCTAATCCACTGTCTTAAGCAGATAAACAAGAAAGGATGAGGAATCTTGCATGTGGCAAGCAAACACTCCGCTGTTATGAATGGAAAAGCTCCTTCTGTCTGTCAGACACACGTGCATTTCTGAGCTGCTGCTGTTGCTCCTGTTGTACAGCTGGATGGGTCACGGCCAATGCAAGCAAATGCCCGGCTCATCTTTTCCGCCAACAGCGGGCTTATGACCTCAAGGCCTCACTGACAGATTGTATCAGATAAGCACTTGCGCAATGCTCTCTCTGTGGCAGCCGCTCTGCCTTTGGAGGTGGATGTCGAAACCATTAACAAAAACAACCACTGGGTGACAGAGATTGGCAACTGCAACCTGAGAACCCTGCTTTACAGAGTCTCTCAGGTCATGTTAAATGGTTAAAGTGCCAATTTCATGTAAAACCATATTAGGAGCTCAAGTTTCTAACAAGGTATTTCTCCCAATGTTTTCTGTCCATACAGTATGACTTCCTTTGTCACCAGTACGTTTTCAATAAGCCCCTGTTTCAGTCTACAGTAGTTTAGTCTTGTCCTTGCAATTTGAAGTTATAAGAGGTTTTTCAGCCAGAACTGCTGAACGTAGTGCAGCCAGTCAGAAAAGGGGTCATTTACATACAGCAGTCTTAAAGGTTACCAAAACAACCTGTTTAATTTGATGTCTGTGTTTACATGCTGCCACTTGTTCCGTGCCTCATACCAATACATGACAGATGGCGGTCTGCAACCATGTAGCCACACTACTATGGTAATGGTATTACAGAGATAACAGTAGCATTCTTGCCCATGTGATGGCAAAAGCTGGGAAAATTGAGCTCTTCATGAAACGCTCCACTGACCACTGTGGTACACCACCATCGTTGCTGATGGAGGTGGAAATTTTGTCCCTGATCCACTGAATAGCATGGAATGTACAATTCACCCATCTTCCATCATAATAGAAACAAACAATTAGGGATAAACGGAAGTCGGAAATTTATATTAAATTTGAGTTATTTTGTAGCTTCTGTTGTGAGGTTAGACGCGCTTTACAGGACACTGGGAAAAAAACCCATTCAACCGAAAATAGTTTCAAGTTGAGAAAGAAGAGTTCCCCATCTAAAACGCTATAGTGTCTACAATCAACTATCCCCTGAATTAAACATATGTACAGCAAACTTCAGTAATATAACAAAATCAGGGTTTTCAGGTACTTTTCTGTAAAGCTGGTTCAAGCGTTCACAGTTGCTTTGAAACCATAGGTTTATAAGCACGGTATGGAAAGGTAAATAAAGTAAAAGTAAAATGATCAGTGTTGTCTAACCACAGCAGTGTAGAGGACCTGTTCAAAACATCACTGAAAGACCAAGACCTTTAGAAGATGTGTTAGAAGAAAGCAAACAAAAGTATATCCACAAGTATCATCAAGTATGTCACTATTGGTTTAATACTACTGGTCTCTATTACATGCAACGAGAAAGATAAAAACTCCAAACCACTAATCAATTACATTAACAGCATTTAGCAGACATTTATCCAAAAGTGACTTCCATTCCCTAACTATAGGGGGCAGTCTCCCTGGAGCAACGTGTGGTAGGAACCCAATGGTGATGTGCTGAAATTAGGTTTGGAACTTATAACTTCTTGGTCTGGAGGCAAGTATTCTATCCACTAGGCCTCCACCACCCCTAATCACTTAATTGTAAGCTATATCTATATCTATAGGATTTATACCCCAAACGTATATAACATAACGAATTTCATATATTTTCTGTAGTTTTTATAAATTTTTTTTGACTGTTTTATTTTGATCATGTGTGCAGTCATAATTTTAAGCAGTTTCTTCTGAGATCAATGGCGTATTTTGATGCATTTTGACGATTGTGATTCTCATACTATCATGTTTATTTATCTCCGTCTATGCCCCTGAAATGTCTAGCTGGCAATCTGCTGTGGAAGTTATTAAAAACAGAACTGAGCAGATTTGTTCCTGTAATGTCAGTAGTTGCGTCCGCGTGCCAGTCAGCGGACATTGATGAGCTGGAGCGGAGAGAGTGTGTATTCCCTCTCTACTGCTAGTACTCTTAGTCACACAGGGGGACACACCCTTGCATTTTTCTTTACAGAACCACTCACTAGTTCCTTTTAATACTTCTGTTAAGATGAGTCATATGATGAATGAATCCTTTTGTGTACTTCGTTGACCTCATCGTAAAAAATTAGGTGGATGGATATACGCAGGTGCGTCTGTCAACACGATTGGGTTTTGACTCAAATAGACCTGGAAGCCACCTCTGGAACACAAGCTCGTATGGAGAACTGTCACTCCTGAGACTTTGGTTTATGCCTTGCCTATGATTTCATTTTATGTGTGAATGTTCACAGTCAGCATTGTTTTTTCTAATTCCATGTTCAATGCTGATTGGTTGTTCACAGAAGGACCTTTGGAAAGCCTGACTTTTACCTCTCAATGCCCTCTTGTGATAGGAATCATTTACTGAACTGCTGGTAGTCCTACACTTAGTAGGAAAGCTGGTTATGCAACAATACACAGTATACAAGTATTCAAAAGCAATCAAAATACCTTAATGCTAACCTAAACTAAATGCTACTGTTAAATTATTAATGTTTTAATGCTTTACACAGGATATATTTCCAAAATGCTAACTGTTCATGGGCAACAAGGTCTTTAAGGTTCTCTAGTAAGGAAATTTTAGGACAAAGGACAAAGTTGAGTTGATGACACTGTTGTTGCATACATCTCATGTAAAAATGTGTAAAAATATGCCACCGAATATTACTCAGGATATGTTGATTTATTTAAAAAGCGACAGAACACTCAATTTTAAACTCTTGACTTTTAACCAGCCATAAGACGTGTGCTTTGGATGTTTTATATATGTAAAGCACTTTGTATCTCTGCTTTAAAAAGTGTTACATAAATGAACTCTTATGTACATTTTGCCACATTATCAACGTACATTCCTCAGTATGGTCAAATTTTGCCTAAATGATTGAAGTTCTCCTTTCTTTTAGCATTTAAGTGGTTTAAACACCTGGTTTGAGTTGTGATAAGTGCTCACATGGCAATAAGGGTAAAATGTGTGGGCTTTGGCATTATTCCCAAAATTAGGGTCAAAATTATTAGCACATGCTGAATCAAAATAAACATGTCTTTAATGTTATTGACAAAGAATACAGACTAATGAGTTAACAAGCTTTTGTAAAAAAAAAAAAGGCCTGCAAAACTGTTAAGTGTACAAAAGGGAAATCAAATTAAAAAGGTGTATATACACAAGGCTATTACCCATAGGAAGTAGTCCTACTAATAATTACAGGTATTAATAACCAATAGAACACTTTCGTTTGCACCTCTCTCCAATCTGACCATCGATCACTCTGTGAAATACTGAACGCAGGCTGTTGGGCAGCACATGATATGCTGGCTTCAGTGACTCACTCAGTCAATCACTCTCAGCCTCTTACATACACATGTAGTGTTGATGAGTCACTGCATCAAAGGTCGGCCTCTCTTTGTCTGCTTTTCCTTCTCTCGCACGCACGTTTCTACATGCTTTTTCTGTTTGTCTTCACAATACACCATTGACATGAAGGACCCTACTAGAACACGATGCACAGGACATGGCAGGGTTAAAGAAAAACAAAAAAACCCAAAAGACAAATTATGCATGGACAAAAAAGCATGCAAGGACAAAATAAAAAATGCAGAAGATAATAAGACATACATTTCCATATGCTGCGAGATCAAACACTGCATGTTAATCACATCACCCACCCTGTGGTTGTGGGTGTGTCACTGGAAAGGGCATGAGGGGAGAGAGCATGTCCTGATTTCACCAGCAGCCTTGGATAGCTGTGTCTGACTAATGCATGACTGACATGAAAGTCATGACACAATGACGCACAGCTCCGGGTGGGTCAGCCTCCACAGTGGCGACAGCCTATACCGTCACTATATTGTTCATGACTATATTGACACAGGGGCATATCTGCGTTACGCATGGTCTGAACCTCCGCTCTCACATCTTAGACTGAGCAACAGATCTGCATGTAGGACACGCAAGAAATTACGTAAGATGACAAAGCATTTATAACGAGCCATAAAATGTTTTTTTATTTGGTCACTTAACGTTCTATAAGGCATTAAGCACAACATATCGATTTTTAACACTGTTCAACAACATCGCCGAGTCAGAAATGAACAACGTGCAAACAAGATAAAAAAAAAGATAAATAGTCATGGAAAAATGGTCCCTTTAACGAGAACACACCCCATTACATTTGATGTAATTTTTCTGAAAAATATTAACACAAACCATTTAAAATAATTACTTTCGGGTTTATAGAAGATCACTGTATAATTAAGAAATACTAATTACTGTAAAAATACTGTGGCACAAGGTGCAAAGGTTTGTAGGGTTAATTCTCCTCATCTGTAACATCCTCCAAATCATCATCCTCATCTTCGTCCTCGTCCTCATCATCATCGTCATCTTCCTCATCCTCTTTCCCCTGTGCTTTTGGAGTCCGGGACTGTTTCAGAAAACAGAAAATGTAGTTACGTTTTAAAGTAAGATGGTTCGAAGTCCTAATGACTGACGTATTTCCTGAGCACCATCTCTCTTTGTAGTTTGCAGGTCATAGACATCAGATCATTCTGACACCATCAGGTGGAACAAATCCGACATTTACCACACATAAAAGAATTTCCTCTATGAGGAAGCTCGTATGAGGATGACACCCTAGTGCTGGACCGGCTCTTTCTTCAGGGAAAGTCAGGTAAAGCTGTTCTGAACACGTGTGTGACTCACAGTTATTCACATTGCACCCAAGTTTCCATCACTGCTTTGGTCAAATTAAGATTTTAACATTCCTGGTTGGGTTTTACAGGCGCAGTCAAAATGTATTATACTTTTAGCACCCCAGCAAGGCTTTTGGAGAAAACTGCACACTTAAATATATAAAAGGTTCTCTATTAGCAACACGGGGCAGTCATTCTAGCAATTCTGGAAAATATTTAATCAGCAGTTTTAAGTCACTTATCTGTAGACCAGTTTTCCATTAGTCTACTGATTTATTATTCAGCAATTCTTAAAATGTATAAATATTCACATTTTTCACCTTCAGACAAAAAGCAAAAAGCCATTAAGATGACATTGCATTAAGGTGGTACAGAATAAAATGCAATGCTGGTTTAACGTGATTAACCACGTCTTTTCAGCCTGAACACAAAGAATATAATTATTAACAGAGTAAAGGGAGGTCCAGTCATTTAAAAACCGTGCCAACACAAATCTGTCACACGAGATTCTGCCGATCATTTGCTGAAATTCTGGTAATACAAGGCAAACACTGCAATAGTTCAATAACAGGGATATGAAACTGCTAAAAGTAGTAACAGCACCAATTACAGGAAGCTTTTCAGCATAAATGTATCAGTGGTTTATGAGAAGCAATAAATCTAAAAGTGTAAACAGCAGTAAAACAATATATAGAATGGTCATGAAAACAAGTGAAAAATACTTAACAGGAATCTCAGTTTGCAAAACAACTCTGAATATTAAAAACGTGTAAAAGAGTTCATTAAAAAAACAAACATTTTATTTGAAAAGCACCTTTCAGAACACTCAAGGACACCGTACACAACAGAAGAATAAAAGAACAATAGTAATAAAAAAATGAATAATACAAGATCATTAAGGGCTACAGGTTAAAAAAGAAAGAAAAATGAGGCAGAAAATTATTAGGTAATACATATAGAAAATATTTAACAGGAGGGAACATTTGTAAAAAAGATATGAATGAGACAGAATGAGAAGAAAGGACCCTCGAATAGATGTGTTTGAGTGTGGAAATTAAGAGTGAGAGTGAATTGATGTTTCTGAGTTCGGGTGCGAGTGAGTTGCAGATTGGAGCTGAGAGCTTGGATCCCATAGTGGTGAGACAGGCAGAAGGGACAGTCAAGTAGATGGAGGAGGATGATCTGAGGGTACGAGAGAGAGTGGCAACATGAACAAGGTCGGATAGATACTAGATACGATGGGGTTAGGCTGTGAATGGCCTTGAAGGTTAACATAATAATTTAGAATTAAAACTGAAACTTAATCAGGAGCCAGTGAAGCTGCTGCAAAATGGGAGTAGTATGACGAATAGAAGAAGTTCTAGTAATGATGCGGACAGCTTAATTCTGTACCAGGATGGCGGTAGTGTAGGGGGAAAAGAGGGACGGACACGGTTGATATTACAAAGAGGAAAATAAGCATATCTAGTAATATGAGGTTGAAAAGAAAGCTTACTGTCGAAGAAAACACCCAGACCCTTAACCTGTGGAGATGGTCAAGATGACTTAAATAACACTCACCTGCAAAGTCCCGGTTTTACTCATTGTTGTGCTAGTCTGATTCAAAGAACTTCTGGAATTGGCACGGACGATATCTATGCGTGACTGATTGTCAGGGGGGTGAAGCGTGCTCCTGAACACCTGTAAAGACAACAGGAGTCAGTCAAAGTTCAATTACTCTATCATGTCAAAATTATTCTTTGTCAAATGAGCAAAAAAAGAAGAATGTACTGTAAGCTCTCTGCATTTAGAAACAGAAAATCAGACTCAATTTTAGTTAATATAAATGTGCTTTGAGTCAACTGCTTTCTGCTCTTTGGTTGGAATATGCCTTTAAAATGAACATAACGCTTGAACAGTAGACAAATATGTTCAAACCCATTATATTTCTCAATCTTTGAATGGGCCATATTTATCAAACTAAATTATTTGTAGCCTTTGTTAAATACTGCTTGTCTAATATTGAAAAAAAATTGAGTTTTTTTAATTGAAACAAATTATACAGGAAATAGGAAAAATCTGCCCCTTCAGTCAAGAGGAATTCTTCCATCTAATTTCCCAAAAACAAAACTCCACAACCAGTCCAAGTATGTTTTAAAGGAGGCTTCTCAAATTGTTACATAAAAGAGAATACGAAAGAAGCAGCATTCCAGGAAGCAGGACATTCAGTGTCATAATGACATTTCTTTTAAAGAGAAACAGAGCAGAACAGAACAGATATTAGACAGTTCAACATGTCGGCTGATGTGGTAAGAGGAGGCTGTATTATAGCAGAAAGAGTGCATTGCATGCATACCTCTAGATCTCCCTCCTCATCCACATTCTGGATGTGCTGATAGGCATTAGTATACACCTCCAGAGCTTTGGCATGGAACATCATCTCTATAGTCACAAACTCTCCAAAGACCTTCTGTATAACAGAAAACTGCAGCTATTATTCATCTATGGGTATATAAACACAGCCATGCTTCCCATAGAAATGGCCAATTTCCTTAAACAAATGAAGATGCAGAAAAGCTACTACACTCAAATATCATCCATGCTCTATGGAAATATTGTAGGACTGGGTTAACACGAACTTAAAAAGAAAGATCCTTCTCAAATTGCTGTAATGCTTTTGCCACACAACCAGTAAATTGAGAGACCTTGATATCTTGAATTTTCTGCTTTTCAAACACTTCTATTGTCTCCTCCAGTTGGCGAGTCGTGCGCGTTGCGTCCATTGTGGCTCTCTGCAGTTCGCTCTCAGCCTGTCACGACACAAGTGAAACTCACGATGCAGGGAACAAACTGTGCAGAGCAGTCTGCTCATTTACTGTGTAACTTCATGACAGGAAATCACCACAGTGAGAAGTGTTAAACTGCTATAAACGAGTGTCTTACAGTAATTATGCAAAACTGACTGTAGTAGAAATGCACTGTTACAAAGAAATGCAGAACACAGAATACCCACCTGCGACTGTGAGAATGTGTTAAGGAAGAATATTTACACCTACATCACTGTATGCTACTTACAGTAGGGTCAAAAAATGTCAAATTTCTTGATATGCTCTGCAAATGACGCATACGTTTTTGGAAAACACCAGGTCAGTGCTGCACAAGTCTAAACCTGTGAAACGTAAACAAGACAATTTGAAGAAGAAGAGATCAGACATGAAGGATACAATGATCTGCCTGTCTGAGGGATTTCTCTGTCTCATTTTCTCCAGCTGCTGCATCTGCTTTGCCTCTCGGTTCCTAGCACTCTGGGTCAGCTTCAGGTCTGTCTGTGGATGGATCAAAGGAATGGACAACAATGAAAAAAATTGTCTTGCTCTTCCTCCGGTTAAATGCTTTAAATGAGAATAAAAAAACACTTGTTTGTGTACTGATGTATAAAGAGAAGAGACATAGAGACACTTTGCGAGAGTGTTTGTTTTCACAACACAATAGACAATGTCTTTACAAGTAATGGGACAATGAATTCCAAATATGTACTCTAGGCAGGCTAGTAAAAACATGGGTATGTTTTATTATGTGTGTTGCACTGAACATAAATAACAAAGCTGTGATTTTCTGTTTTATCCTCTCCACTTTAAAAAGGAAATCCTGAGAGAGAACAGAAAAGGGAATAGATACATGAAGCAAAAAATCTGAGAGGAAGACAAAATGCTGATAATCAGAAACACAAGCTGAGTCATGCATAGCTCTGCATGCAAGCCTCTATTTCACTCACATTTATTGATACTGTAACTGTCACAGTGATTCAATAAGTGGCAGAAGCACGCTGACTAATTAATTATAATGAAATGTGTAAAGTTGAACTGCTGGACATTGACCCAAGACATGGTCTGTTATAACAATTCAGCACTTCACCAGGGTGCAAACTGAAAGCTTGTGGAATGCACACAACAATTTTTATATTTGCATACAAACCGATACACGCATTTAATTTGACAATGGGATCTTGTGGTCAGAGACATAAGCCAGTAACCACAAATCGATGCAGTTTTGTTTCATAAAACATAGATGCTGTAAGTTGGTTGCAGACTAAATGTAGGTATTGTGTGAGAAAAATTTCCTAGATTTCCATTATCTGTCTCAGAAACTATGCTAACCTAATATGTCAAAATATATATTTACTGGAACACAAAACACTTTTCACAAAGAATTCACTTCAAAATAGGAACACACCTGAATTCCCTGCCATATAAATATAAATGCTATATCAGCTTACAACAATATCTAAATGTTTAAAATGCGAGAATAAACTGAACTATTGCATATCACTACATGGGTAAGAAACAGATGTGAGAGGGTGATGAACACAGGGGTAAGCTCAAGCACAATCCACAACCAGAAAACAATACTCCCAACAATTCACCAATACTACTCCCAACAATTCACCAATACTACTACCAACAATTCACCAATACTACTCCTAATAATTCACAATTCTACTCCAGACTGTTCACCATTAATACTCCCAGAAATTCACCATTACTACCCTTGACAATTCACCAACATTACTCCTGACAATTCACTACTCCCTACAATTCTCCAGTACTACTCCCAATAATTTACCAACACTGCTCTCCAAAATTCACCAAATCTACTCTCCAAAATTCACCAACACTACTCGTGACAATTCACAATACTAATAGTGGCTACTCACAATACGTCTCCCAACAAATCTCCAATACTACTCCCAAAAATTCACCAATTTTACTCCCGACAATTCACCAATACTACTCCCAACAATTCTCGAATACAATTCATGACAGTTCACCAATACTACTCCAGACAGTTCACAAATACTACTCCAGACAGTTCACAAATACTACTTCCAACAATTCACCACTTCTACCACCAAAAATTCAACATTACTACTCCCAACAATTCTCCAATACTACTTCTGTCAATTCAACAAAAACTAGTCGTGACAATTCACAATTCTACTCCCAAATATTCACCAATACTACTCCCAGCAATTCACCAATACCACTCACAATTCACCAATACTACTTCCAATAATTCACCAACACTACTCCCAATAATGCACCAATACTACTCCCAACAATTCACCAATACTACTCACAAAAATTTACCAGTGATACCCCAAATAATACACCAGTACTACTCCATAACCATTCATCTGTACTACTCCCTACAATTAACCAGTACAACACTCTCTAGATTTCACAATGCTACTCCCAACAATTCACCAATAATATTCTCTACAATTAACCAACATTAATCCTTACAATTAACCAGTCCTACTCCTTACAATTCACCAGATCCTACAGTCACATGCAAAGCTCCAAAAGCAAACACTGACTGTCAGTAACATGTTGGAACATGACTTGAATCTCTGCTTTGTTTACATGATAAAACCTGGCCAATGATAAAATCAAACCCCTCATTTTAACAAAGAAATAACAAAGCAGTGCAGCAGGCCACCCAGGGCTCTGAGTGAGAACCAGTTATCTCCCATCCAGCCTAAGTCCTTCTTAATTAAAAACAAAGTAATGCCGCCCTCATGTGATCACAATGAGTAAAACAAGGTATGTTGTTAGGACATCGAGTTCGTAAACTAAGATACTTCAGCATAACCAGAGGACATTAATTCATATATGTAAAACACTTACCCTTTTCATTTTCACAACATTACCGTAAGTTTTCAATGGTTCAATGACCTTAGCTTCAAGCCTTTCCACCTGACAGAAATGGTGAGAAATTAGAACTGCCCATCGTACACAGAATGCACACTTTTTTTCATAATAAAATACACTAAAGTACACAGCACGTTAACATTATCTACACTTTGCTCTTCTGAACTAACCTCCGCCTGCCGATAGTCCTGAATTTTGGCAAGCTGGTCTGCAAATTTCGTCAGTCCAGTTCTTAGGTTTGGTGTTTCTGTGTCTGCATAAAGGTTGATTTCTTTGACCAGCAAGTCAGCTTTGTCCCTCAGACGGGCAGTTTTACGCACATATGCAGCAAAGAGTTGACACAAATCTCCAAAGTGTTTTTCCACATGGGTGATGCTCTCCTGGATCTGCTTGGTCTGTGTGTCCCTAAAACAGAAAATGAAAATGGGTACAATGAAAAAAAACGAAATCTTATAAAGCTCATGGTGAAAGCTCAGGATGCTGGTATGTTGGCTATATATAATAGCTTTCAACTTACATGCACAAGTCACTATCACTGATCACCCTAAATGTCCCACTGCCAATTAGTTAGCACTCTTAATAGCTGGACTATTCATTATCTACTAAACCAGTTAAATGTTTAGGCTTACAGTACATTAACGAAGTATGAGACAGGTTAATGATAAGACACAGGTATAAGATTAGAAAGAATTGATGGAAATCATTTTGTCTACAGCATGCTCAAGACAACAAGAAATATTTAAAAGTAATAAAACAATATAACTGTTTTAAATCAAATTAATCCAACAAATAACATTCTAATATTTTCGTATGTAAGATTTAGGGTGCTGTACCAGCAGACCAGTGATACAGAATGGTTTATACAAGTGACTTAGTGCAACTCCGGTTCAAGTTCATCAAGTATATCACACACAAAGATCCTACAATGTGTTGTACAGACATAGAACACAAAATTCAATAAAATAGGAATAACACTGAATGGTAGAAATAACAGTGAATTGAAGCGCAAATGTTTAAAAGAAGGTATTGTTCAGCCATAAAGAAGGAAGAATAGTGCAGTTTTTGCCTGAATTATTGGCTGTTTTTGCAATAACATGAAAATAAATGCAATCAAATAGCTGAAGATTATGAGGCGATGGGATTAAAATTCAGTTGGGTAGTGACAGAAGAAAAAGCAGGCATTTCTGCTAGCTGAGCTAAATATCAAGCAGGCTAATTAACTAAGTGTAATACGTTCCCTAGTTATTTTTGTAAGTATAAATATTTGATTTAAGTCACATGCAGCTCTGTAGCTTTTCGTCATGTCTTATATTAGTCTCTCAGTTTAACACCACTGTGTTTTATCCGTCGGCTGCTGGTGTTTATAAAAGCATGGCTAACGTTAGCATTACTAACTTTAGCTATTCCGTGTATTTACATGTTCACAAAAACACACAGACCTCGCTCTGGCGTCCGGAGTGCGGCTCATCATCACGCCAAGGAAATAAAATAAACAGTAATATAATAATTATAATCAAAACAACCGTTTTGAATTACTGTCTGCTTATGGGTTCATTTCTAGCTCGGAGACACTGGAACGCTACGCGCCGTTTCCATGGAGCTAGAGGCAGGGCCACTTCCGGTTAAATATGTAAAACCTTTTACTTTAAAATTAATGTATTTATTGCGTATTTAGGTTATTACGTATTTATGTATAAATATGGTTTATAATGTATATTGTATTGCAATACACTGTATTACATATTATATTATATGGTATTATATCATTATATTATAGTATATATTTTATCGATTACATTTAATTCTGTTTTTATGTCTATGTGTGTGTGTGTCTGTGTATGTATAGATAGATAAAGTATAAAATGAATAAAATAAAAATAAATGTATGTATAACACAAGGGTTAATGTTACAGAAATCACTATTTCACAGCGTAAATATTCCGAAGCACTTTTATTGCTTTTGTATCGTTGCCAAAAGTCGTTACGATCATTGAAATTAATGGGGATTCATTGTGATGCGCTATGTTTCAAATGCATGAATGTCACCAGCTGCTCTGTCTGTCTCTGTGGAGAATGTCCAAAAACCTTAATTATCATGCTTAATCAGCCATGGAATTGAAACAGGGGAGATTCCACTGTAACAGATTGTGTAAAACACAGCCATTGCAGTTTGCTCTGGAATCCCATTTAGGTTGCCTCCTGTATCTGCCCACTTACATGACAGATTTCAGCGTTTGCCTGATAACTCTTTGATGTTGTCTATGTAATATTTAAGTTGTTGAATTGTCAATGATATTTAATAGCCTGACAATATCTCAGTCTGTGGAAGATTCCTGAATTTATTTTGGCTCATGACTAAAACATACCACTGGGTGGCACTCTTTCTCTTTTCTTTGTCTCTTCAGCTTCGAATTATTCAGTGCTCCTTTTCTTCTATCAGAAAATTTACTGTGAGTGATTTTAGTAAGATTCAGAGGTCACTCAGATGTTTAATCTGCTGATTTTATTTAATTTAGTTTATTTAATTGGTTATCTGAAACACTAACTCACTCTTTTTTTAACCAGTGCATGTTTTGGAACTTTAAGATCCGCAATTTTTAATGCAGATACTGACCAATAGATTCTTGCATGATGTGAGAATACACATGTTGCATTTGACTACATGTAAACTGCAGTTCTGTCTTTTTGCTGTTGTGCATTTCTCCCTCTTCTGCTATGCCCTGAAGACTAGTCTGTGTTGCTGTGCAGCAGCCAAGGAGTGATGCATTGTTCGTTTGGTGCATAAATTTATTCTGTAAGAGTGTGTCTTCCTGGAGACAGAGTCTGACTTTCTTAAAGAACAGATGGTGTTATTACAAAAACACCAATTAGCAGGAAGTGGGTTGCATCCTCGCAGCTCGCGGAGCTTTGTGTTGGTGGCCGTCTGCGCATGGCTGACAGGTTATGTCAGAGAGAAATGCTCCCGCTGAACAGATTGAGAGTGACATATGTCAGGAGCTGGGGCCCAATGAGAGCACCGCTGAGGCCTGTGAGCATCGCTCCCTCGCCTGCAGGTGAAAGACCTCATCAGTGCGGGAGCCCATGAGGGCCCTCAAGCCATAACCTCCATATCTTCCATCTCCTGTGTCTCCCATGCCTCATCCACCGATCACCAACAGCTGCCCTCCTTATCCGTCTGTCTGTCTTCCTGCCACTGTCTTTATCTGCTCTGTTGTGCCTGTCAGCAGATCCAAAACATAACAATTCCTAAACACTTCTAGGCTTCGATCTACAGTTCTCTGAGAAAAAAAAAATGCGAAAAATATGTTCTTTTGGTGCAACGGTTGAAAAAACTTTACCAAATGATGGACAATATCTCAATCAACCTAACAGTTTTGTGGACTTCTGAGCAGTAACACTTGAAGTATTGTTCACTGTCACTGGGAGTCTGTAAGTTTGACTCCTGATAATGCTACAGACATATGGTGGATATAGAAAGGAGTCCCATTTTGTTGCTTTGCAACAAAAAATTATATCTCGGATGTATCTATTCAATGCAGCTTAAGTGAAAGGTATGATAACAATAAACATAACCACTGAGATGGGTAAAGAATCACAGAACCACTGAGATGGGTTAAGTGCAAAATTCGCCCACTCTTCTGTATATAAATATTCAAGGGTGGTGGACTGCAATCAAGTTATTCTTCAAATCTGGGCTCTGACTAGACCATTGTAAAAAACAATTTGTTCACTTATATTCTAAGGCAAATTAGCATATTCAGTTTGTGATTCTTATATTTGAATGATTCTTTCTCTAAATACCATATTAATGTGATTCTGCTGACTATTGCTCATGGTTGTGAAGCCAGGCCTGAGTCGCTAGGGCACAGTGACATGATTATTTATGCAAACCCTACGTTTCTGAGCTAAAGTGTTTCAGATGTGGTGTTTTGTTCAGACCAGAAAGCACTTGTTCAGGTTGGCTGTCATTATGCCTCACTGTGAAAGCCCATAACATAGATTCAGAATGGAACCTCTTCAGGGGGAGGCAAAATGGTTTCTGCCCAGTTTTGATAAAGTGAATACTCTTATTGAGAGAATAAGACCTCTGCCTAGGTCCAGGACGTATTAGAAAAAAAAATAATTCTGAAGAATCTTTTGTCAATTTGATGATTTTCTCACCTGCCATTACACCATGCAATGTTATTCACCTTTTTTCTCCTTTAGCCACTGTATGGTCAGTCTTGCTTTGAATCATTGTCATGTTAGAAGGTGAAAATTCTCTCCATTGACAACTTTTTGGCAGAAGGCAGAAGGTTTTTCTCTCAAGTTTTTATCCACTTTCCTTTCTATTCTGACCAGTGCCTCAGTCCCTGCAGCAGAGAAACTCCTCCATAGCAGGATGCTGCCAGCTCCATGCTTTAGTGTAGGTGTGGTGTTCTTTGGATTGTGAGGTGTTGACTTTTTCCCTGATGTACCATTTAGTGTTGAGGTCACATCATTTGATTTTGGCCTCATTTGACCATAACACCTTTTCTACATGGCTTCAAAATCTTCAAGGTGTGTTTAGACAAAATCAGTTGTGACTGTTGTGCAATTGTGGAATACATTTGATATAATTTGTCAAATGCACACAATGACAACTCTTTGCCATAAACTCATGTAACTGCATCTAAGTTGCTATAGGCCTCTGAATAGCATCTCTGACCAGTTTCCTCCTCTTTCTTCCATCAGGTTTGGAGGGACAATCTGGTCCAGGGAGGCTCCTAGTGGTCCCAAACACTTTCCATGTTTTAATTATAGACTTTATTAGGATCAGAGGGAATTTTACAATTCTGTTGACTTGTGATATGTTATAGGGGATTTTGTCTGAATTGTACAGCCCAAATGTGAAGATAAAAATTATTCATGCTTACAGGTACCATTTATAAAAATGATTCATTACGAAAGCATATACTGAAAAGTTCTTAAAATAATTAAAGTGGCTTTCATGTGGCTTTAATAGAATTCACTTTTTTGGCACAAAATACATGCCAGTTCAAATGAGATAATTTGTAAATTAAAATGAAGGGTTCGAGACTTTTTCTCAGTTTCTCAGTTTGAGCTCTTAAGAACGAACTTAAGATAAAACAGAACATGAATTTTACAGCAGTGTAAGTCTGCTTTGACTAAGGAATTGCTCTTTGTGAAATTATTACACAGACTGTGTGGAGAAATTGTGGCTTGATTTGCGGCATGTCTCCTCACACATTTCTATGTGATCTGAGAATTTAAGTCTGCTAGTCTGAGAGAGCATTGTTCTATTCTTTCAGCTCATGTTCAAGGCTCTTTCCTCTGTCTAGTCACTACAGCTGCTGCTGCAGTTAAAGGAAGTCTCTCAACATGTCCTTTGAGACCCTTATGCAAATTTACACCTGGTTTTATAAGTAAAAGGAATATCGACACAAAACCAGCAGCTGTGTGTGGCTCAAACTTCCGTGGAATATGTAATCTTTCACATATGTACTATCTTCTCCAACATTTAGCTCATCACCCCACATTTCTGCTCCTCCTCTCAGAAATGCATTTGCATGAGGGAGGAAAATTAATTTAGCATTTTACCAAGCATACAGCCCATTATCTGCATGTTTAGAGTCTTACACTTATTTCGTACAGAATGTGCAGGCAGAATGCATCCATTTTGCACCTAAAATTGGTGCCTAAGTCCCTCTGCGTTCACAAAAGAAGATAAGATAAGATAAGATGAACCTTCATTAGACCCACATGTGGACAATGCGAAGGTAAGAGCAGCAGAAAGTGGCACAGCAATATATTAGAAGCTATACAACACAAGAAATTGTATATAAAATATTAATGTGAACCAATTTTGCAACATGCAATTTTTGTCCATACAAATCTATGCACACACACACACACACACACACAC
>JBBKCR010000134.1:15501779-15512679 GCA_037577295.1 Ladigesia roloffi
CTATTGGTCAAATAGACCGTCAGTTACTTGTAATAATACTCGCAAAACTTAGTTGATTGGAGAAATCACTGATAATTCATATGTATTTTAATAATAATCATGGTGTGATGTATGTGATAGACATTTGAATTTTATATTCCGAGGGCTCCATAAAGTGTTCCCTCACATGAAAATTGTCATGTGGGCGCATTGTCAACACTTCCACGCCTGGTCTGTATTATAGCCTTTGAACAATGCGCGAATGACTACAGATCGTTTTTTTTCTGGTCAGTGGTGCAATGACTTTCACTTCTCATAAAATAGCAAATTTGCGCTATGCGCCTCATCACACCCCTTCTTTCCAGTGTCCCGCCCCACCCAGCACATTGTCATCTGCTACAATGGCAACGTAGATTTCTGGCGGAAAAACTAACAATGCACTCGCACAATATAGCAATGATGGGTTGCGACAGTGATGAAAGCACGTTGCGCCGTGTGCATTATCGGGCCCTACAACTTGAAACTGGCTACAATACATGGATCTAACCACGCCATAAATAAACATGTAATGTCAAATATTTAATACTGTAATGAGCTGTCTTGAGAGATTATAGCCATTAATATAGCTGGTGTTCTGTTACTGTTAACTATCATAACAGATGCTAGAATATGTCACATTTTAAGTCATGACACCATATTGTCAACCATCATAGTATCTGGCATGGCAATTACTGGCAATGCTAACTGTGTTATATTAATAGAGATAGTTTGCCTTGGCAGGTTTATGACAGTATTATTTAGCAGTAGGCTGTAATTAAAATAATACATATGCAATAAACACTGTATATTAGATCATTAATGCATGGTGTTTTTCATCAAAGTATTGTTTGGGTCTATATTGTTCTGTTTTTAAATCTAGTAATTAAAGCCAGAGGGTGATATATTTTTGTAGGCTGCATTTATCTCCACTTTGCTTTGAAATGACTTTGTATATGAATGCAGCAGCTATGTGGTAAATTCTCAGAGACGATGGTTTGATGGACATCAAAGATGGGATCAGATACATTTTGGATATGTAAAGTCCAAAAAAACCCTTTTTATTGATCAGTCTAAACTAAGCCTTAACCTTGATTTTAAAATCATAAAAGGATTTCGGAGGAGTTGGGGCCTGCTGTGTGCTCAGAGACCATAATGCTGCTGAACGTGGGCTGATGAGGGATGAGGGGCTTTTCTTCTATACATCAAAGCAATGCTGAGTGGCAGAGCAATATTAGTGCAATGCCCCGGCTGCTATGTCTCTGAGCCCTGGAGATTGGATCTGCTATTACTGAGCCTTATGGATGGCTTAGAGCAAAGATTTATATTCACACACATCTAAACTGCAAGTGGCAAATGCCATCACACTGCACATGCAGAAAGCACATAAACACACAATAAACACATAGAGCTGTTGCAGTTATTGGACATTACAGGTAATGAAACAGTCACAAAAAATGCCAACAAATATTTTTGTTTTACCTTTGTATTTTTGGAGCAGCTAGGATGAGATCTTAACCAAACCTGAGGAGAGAAGCAATAAACCTAAAGGGTCACTATGACTGAGAGCTTTCTCTTGCAACAACGTTAGTCAATAAAGGTATATTTTATCTTATCTTATCTTATCTTATCTTATCTTATCTTATCTTATCTTAGTCACATAAACCATATAAACTGACTCCACGGTAGTCCAACATTATCTTTCTGAAAAGAAAACATCCTTGTGAAGATTCTTAAGCAGCCAGATGGCCCATAAACAGTAGCCACACTTCTCTCCACATGCATGTACTGCAAAGCTGGAATAATCTACTCCGTGGGGACATGCCATTAATACTGTATTATACTCTGTAATTATATCAGATAACGTTACTCTGGCATATGCTAATCACTGGAATTTTCATGTCAATTCTGTTAATTTCTTTTTTTTTTCATAGTATTTAGCAGCTACTTAGAAAAATGCTTGAACTAATTGTTGTTTGTTCTGTGGCAGTGTTAAATACATGATCTAGATAGATAAAACTGGTCAATTGGTTTTTAATCAACAACTATAGCTTTCACGTATTAAAATAGCATCAACTCATTCTGTAAATAAGAAATTTCATCAGACTGGTTCCTTGAAATATTTATGTATACGATTTATTTTAATCAATGTATTTTTTTTACAATATTACTTATTTTAGTTATTGCTAATCTCTTACAAATCTTACAAAACGGGCAGGTTTAGGATACATATCTGAAAAAAAGTGATACATACTTTATCTATGTTGGGCATAGTACCTCATTTTGTCAAATCATTGAATGCCATCTGGATTAATTTTATTTTCTTTAATTTTAGAGTATGTCAATATAATAGGAAATGCTAGCAAAATTGCTACTCTGCAACATTTTACAGTATTTCATTGAGAAAATGCCACTCTTTTGGCTGTTTTCATTTACAGGTCAAATTAAGGTTCAATAAACAATTATTTGTCAATTATTGAGAAACAAACTACAAAAATATATTTGGAGCACTAATACTTAAAAGCATACACTCATACCTATACATGTAGACACACCCAGCATCAGTACATGCACGCGCACACACACACACACACACACGTATCCGGTGTGTACACACCCACCTCACCTACACTCATACACACACACTCACACACACACACTTACACACACACACACACACACACACCCACAATAACATACACACCTGTGCGCCACACACACCCACACCCTTGCCACAGACACCTTCAAAACACCAGTACAAACACACCTACTCTAACACACAAACACACACACACTCACATGTGGAGGGATTGTGATTGCTTGAAAACAGCACCTGCTCCTCCATTTGAAAACTATTTAGGGAGGCATCAGACTCTATCAGAGCGGGGCTGATTGCGGCCGTCTCTTCACAGTCCTCCAATCACTCAGTGAGTCAATTAGCCCTCGCCCCAGCCTGCACCCTCCTCAGCTGTGTGCTCCCACCGCAAGAGGGAATCCATTCAGTGCCACCGAGCAACACCTGAGGCCCCCTGGCCTTCACCCCTCCCATCCTCAGCCCCAGCCCAGCCACTAATAGTAGAGCTCCAAAGGCAAACAGTGCACACTGACATTCAATTCACCCCCATTGTCCTCCTTTACTCCTGAGAAGCCAGTCCACCAAACCCAGCTCTGTAAAAAAGCCATTTAGTCAGAAATGCACACCAGCAAAGTAGCTCTCAAGCAACGGAAGCTCATACAATTGCAGTTGTTCAAACCACCTGCATATATCTTCACATAACTGCCTGCAATAACCCTGAGTTGTTAAGTAATCTCAAATCAACTCACATTTGTGAGTTCTGTTACATGTTATGACATTCTTCTAACACATTACTGTAACACTGCAAGACCTAATAACAGTAACAAATGACCTACACTGTACTTATACTACACTACATTTTTCAATATTTTTGTTAGTAGAATTAAAATGCAGTAGTTTTATTTCCCTTGGGTTATGAAATTCTTTTAATACCCTATTTGAATGTTAATCACAGTTTAATTTTAAAATAAATGTGTGCTTCAACTTGTAAACCAATCAGAATAATGACTGGCTAAATTAAAAGACTGAGTTATAAAAGCCAATCAAAGCACAGCAGAGTTCAGCTAAATGTTGCAGGCCAGTGCAGATGTGCTCTGAGACAGATGTTAAGTGAATAAAGACAGAAGATAACATTACCAAAACATACAGGTTATCCTTTTCAATTTGTTTTCAAAAAATTAAGAAAAACAGCATAGTTACCAGGAGCTAAATATTTCTTCTGGGTCTCCTGTATCTCCTATTTCGAGATCTCTGTGTGAATGGATTGTTGTAATACTTTCAGCTTATTTCACCCTCTTGTTTAATAATAACAAGCTCTGTCATTTATATTTTATTGGGAGTGCCTGTTAGTTCACTATTTTACTGTGAGCTTATGTTCTAGGAGTGAACGGGCAGTAAGGCTGTCACTAATTAATCTGCTTTTTCAAAGGGCAAATGAAAAACTGATGTAATTAAACACTAATAAATTATGTTTAGCCTTTCAGGAATTCTAAACTACTTTGTTGGAAACAGATGATTAGAAAACCTTTTAATATAATAATTCTATGGTGAAATATACACAGTTTAATGCAATCCCTGTGCCTCTCATGACAGATTTGTGAAAAATGTGTGATGTGTGTGGTCTGTCCCAGGCCTCATTTTGTCTCATGGAATGTCAGGATTGCTGTATATTTCATCCAGGGTATTTCTAGTGAAATAGCCAAACCAACTAAAATACCTTCAAATTGTGTTTGTGTACACAAAAATGTAAGTAAAAGTAATGATTTGAGTATTTTTTCTATAAACAAATGATTACTTTCTCTTTTTTAATGCTTACACTTTTTTCTAGAGTAAATTATTAATAGAGTAACAGTACTCTTACTTCAGTGTACTCTGACAACCTGGCAGGTGGTGATTGTAACATTGTATTATAAATTTATATAATTTTGTAAGACAATACAACGACATCACACGGTAACACTCTTTGCCATATTGCTGTAACACTATGACAAAATACTAACGTTCAGAGGCAGAGTAATAATTTGTAACACTGCCACCTATTACTATAATACTTTAAAAAATACAATTATAGAACTCTCTTACATATTTCCTGGAGCACTTTATGACATAATGATGTCAAACTATAGCATATTTCTGTAACACTGTAAAACATTATTTACTTTACTTACTGTAATTATGATATCATACTGTAACACTGACACACTGTTGTCACATGACATAATATTGTTTCATTTCATGACGTTTTATTTTAACCCTGTGACATATTACTGTAACACTTAAATTTTTTTGACATATTATGTTAACACTGTGTCACACTACTGTAGCACTGACATATCACTGTCAGATTTTCACATAGGGGTGCCAAGGGATGGAGACACAGATGCAGGATTCCATAACATTTACTTTATTAACTAACAAACCAAAAAATGGCATGAGGGCCAACAAACAAACAAAAGATCACACTTGATCACCAAGTAAACCTTAAAACAAACCAAAATACACAATCATCTACCTTTAACGCCGGCTGGCTGTGGACATTTACTCGGCCAGTGTACTCCCATGTCAAAATAAAAGTTCATCAAACAGAAAGAGCGGCTTCTAGCGGCCACTGACCATGGATATGACACTTATTTACATAAAACTGTGACATACTATGAAGAAGTCCTCTTCCTAGACTGAATTCTTTTGGATATTGATTTTGAAGTGATTGTTTCTCTAAATATTTGTTATATGTACATACTGTCATACATGCTGACATATGCATGGAAATAAAATGAGAATTGTCATCAGGGTAGATGCAGTTGTTTTGTGTGGCTCAAATACTCTGGGCACTGGGTAAAAGCCATTTGGAAACAGCCTACAACACCGGGGTGGTATAAGTCTTCAGCCTGAGATTCATTACTGTTAATGTGGCCCTCTGTTTTCTGCTTTTCCACTGTTTTCATGTGCACACCCAGTGAGAGTATTCATGTCTGCATGTGTTTGTGCGCGTAAGAGAGAGAGAGAGAAAGAGAGGGAGAAATATAGTGAGACAGACAGAGACAGAGAGAGAAATAGAGAGAGAGAAAGAGAAAGAAAGAGAGAGAGAGAGAGAGAAAGAGAGAGAGATGCCACAATTTGCCATTGCTTTAGGTGAGCCTGTGCTCACAATCAGTTATTTATTCAGGGGCTCTTTTGAAATAATCGAGTTGACACATCTGTCAGATGGCGAGAGGAGGAATGCTAAAAGGTCATGGGGAAAGATACCAGCTGCTCCAGACAAACCTTTCCTGCCTCCAAATAGCACAGTCATTACACTGGAACAGATGGGGTCCCAGGGCTTTCATTTCTGTCTCTAGGTACAACAACATGCCTGCAAGGTCAGCTTAAGTCGTCTGGAGGCGCAGCTCTCTCACAGGCCGTGGACTGCACAGACCAGAATGGGACGGGAAACTTGCTCTATGCCTTCCAATATTTCTTACGGGGCTTGTCCAGCTTTGAGCACAAGAAGCAGATATTGAATCCATTAGTAAGTAGAAACATAAAATCAGTGCATCATCGACCATTTATCTGATGATCGTGACTCAAGTGCATTTATAAAACTGATTCCACTTCTTACACTGAAATAGCCTAGCCACATTCAAAAACAGATCCCTATTTGGCCACTGTTAAGTATGTAGGTTTTATATTCTTAGGTTGTAAAGTGGGATTCTATAATGATTTTGAGGGCACCGCAATCGCATACAATCTCTAGAGAACACTGTGGAGCACCACGTCAGCTGAACACACGCTTATCCCTTGACTCTCTTGTGAAAAACTGGAAAACACACTGTACAATCCAAAGAGCCCAAAGGCTTATACATATCTTACAGCTTAAACAGTAGTAGTAGTTACTGTAGGTTACCGGATTACTGCAGTCTGATATAGTATAATGCAGTTTCATTTAAGTGTGATATAGACAAATGCAGCTATTGTAAATTTCCAGGAATGGAGTTAAACGTGGTGAAATGGCATTTATTCACAATGCAGCTCTCTGTTGGAACCAAACTGCCCATCAGTATCATAGCTGCTAAACTGCACTTTTCCTCTCTGGCTAATAAATATTTGCACATTTATTGCACCTTCAATTTTCTTTTCAATTCCATGTCTCTAATGCAGGAGTTTTAATTTCAAGGATACTCAAGTCAAGTCAAGGCGGTTTATTGTCATTTCTGCCATAAACGCCATATACAGAGTACACAATAAAATGAAACAAAAACAGAAACAACACAAGATTGCAAAGCTACAGACTGGACAAAATAGTCAAGAGTGTAAAGAGAAAAAGAGTGCAAGAAAAACACAGGAGCAGCAAAACACCAGGACATGAAAACATCTAATGCAGTAGACAGCCACAGAATTAGTAATTATATGTATCATGGTGAAGCTGTCATTGTCAAGTGGAAAATAAATAAATAAATAAATAAATAAATAAACAAACAAATAAAATGCTGATTTTATTGTGTTTATTTACTGTGTTCCGCCAGTCCTATTTGCATATTCAAGACCAGTTTTTTTTATCATCCTGAACATTGAGCCATGTCCTAAAGAATCATAATTTAACATCATAATATGGGGCAGGGATTTACACCCATCTCTCCCCCATATCCAGAAAGCCTTGCATAAAGCGTGCCGGAGCGGGTGAGGTATGAATGGCTGGTTCGCAACCCCTAGGGCTGAGCTCTAGGAGGGGCCTTTCAAGATCACACAGATGTATTAAAGAGCCGTGGAAAGAAAAGAATCTTTGATTGGTGCCTTGACATAGCCGCTGCTCCAATCAATAAGAGCATATGGCAATCTTCATCACTTTGAGTCTGGGATTGAAATATCGAACATTTTTGTTTTTTTCTTTTTTTTTGCTTCGCTAGAGACTTCAGAGAGATAACTGCTCTTTCAGTTTAAGCCGACCAAAGATCTCAAGCCTGTTTGCATCCATATGTTTGCAGTGTATTAAAGAAAGACATCCATGTGCTAGCAACAAAGAATGACACATTGTAAGTCAAAGAGAGCTTTTGACATCAGTGCTAATTATAGGCTTTGATGAACAATTTTTGAATTCATCAACAGAAGCTAAGCAATCTGCATTTTTAAATGGAAGAATAAAGCTTTATAGACAAAGTGCAACAGTATCCAATTAGAGAAAGAGCAGGGAGAAAGAAAATACATTAATGTTGAGTCAGGCATCATTGTTAAGATTGTCTTGATCTGCATGTCAACAACCTCATGTCTTTATTAAATCAACTTCACAGGAGTCTGAGGCCATCATGCCCAATGCCAAGCATCTGTTTGAGGGGTATGTAGCCCCCAGCATAGAGGTGTACAATAACTGTGTTCTCTGAGGTGATGGGGCTCCATTGAAGTCTAGAATTACACAGGCTAATCTAGAATTAGCCTTTCAACGTTAGCATCGTGATTTCAAAAGAAATGTTGGAGGAGCTTGTGTCTACAAATGTGTAAGTACCTATATAATAAACACACCAGATCCAACTCACCAGCTCATTGACCCCAGAGGTGTAGTGCATGTGTTAAAGCTGGGGAACACTAAAGTGCACAGTGCTGTGGGCCCGCAGGTCCAGGCTGGAAATCATTGCTTTATGTTTAACCCTCAGAGACGCCAATGTTTTCTTCTCATGCTGTTCTGCTTTAAAGACTTCTGTGTGGTTTCAGTCTCCAGAGGGGTCAACTGGAGCTTCTGCATATTTTAGTGTTAACATGAGGTCATAGTCCTCATGTTTCCTATTTAAAACCTGACAAGGTTGATCGCTGTTGTAAGTCTGCGAGTAGTAAGGTCAGAGCCGGCTGTGAGGAATAGGATGGTGGGTTGCACTGTTGTGTCTTCCTACAGCAAAGATAAGAAGCTTCTGATTGTAATATTAGACTCTGCTTCAGTGATAATGCAGTGTAATTAGATTATCTTTTTTTTTTCTTTCTTTCTTTCCTCTTTCTATATTCACTCTGGCAATTTTTATGTATGTGTTTATTTATTTCATTTATGGGTATATTGTAATGTGTTTTGTTTGTTTTTCATTTTTTTTTAATGCAATTGATTTATTTTCTTATTTTTCAATTTATAATACAGTCCCTCAGACTCAAACACGAAGTTACAAGAACAAAAGCTTGTTGACAGTGGTGTATTGGAACCTAAGGTATATCAGATTATATTGAGGGACAACACGTATCAATATATCAGTAAAAACCTGTGAGCTCTTCCCAATACGACATATTTTCTAGCTCACAAGCCTAAAATGTATTTACACATGGACTCTGGCAGTTACTGATATCCAAAGCCCTCCTCCACTGCAGGCTAATCTTTCAACATGCCTTTTAGCATTGTGCCAGTCATTTACATACTGAAAGAATGTGTACGTGCCATGGGAGTTAAAGCCTATAAATAAAGAAAAGGAATTAGCCATGTTTTTCAAAGATACAAATGAAACTAAACTAATTCTGGATAAATGTTTCTTTATACATTGTAATGGAATCCATTTACACAAAAATGTACGTGTGCGTTTAAACTGCATGTGCAAAACTGAACCTGGAAAACACTAAAAATCTTGACATCTGAATGCATATTAATGTCTAAAACAATTTATTGGTCAATAAAACACCAATCTTAATCACCCTTAATGGAAGGAGGGCAAATGGTGATGAATTATTCATGATGGTTGATACGTATTTCAAAATATCCACAACAACATGACTTCTGCCACTGACTTGTAATATATCACATCCCTGCAGGAGAATTGGGCCGTATCTGGGACTTCATCTGTCACACATATGTGATCCATTAGGTTACTCAGTGCAGCATTAGAACTGTGGGCTGTGGCTGAAGATGCCTGTGAGGTGTTGTCTGTCTGACTGTGGAGCTTCACATGCACCCTGTCAATGGTGGAGGATAATAACATTCATATTTAAAGCTAATTTGACAGACAATGATGTTGGAGATGACCAGGGATTGAAAGCAAGGCCTATTTACTCAGTGATAATAATGGGTAGTGGTCCGGGTTAATATCCATCACAATTCATTCCTTAGTATCCTACTAATGCATGCAAATGCATACATACATGCACATACTTTCTGGTGGTGTATTGGATGCTTCCCTGATGCCAGTCTACTCATCTTCAAATCTCTATTTCCAATTTCCCACTTTACTCTAAAGTAATTGATCAGCCTTTAACTACTCATTTGTTACGTTAGTCTCTTCAATGCATAGGTTTTTTCTATGTAAAAAAAATTGTACATTTGATTTTTGGTTGAACTATTGCTTTAAATTAAAGCCATCTCCCTGATGCCCTTCATCCACAAGCAGTAAGCATGAAGCAGCCGATACACTTTATGGCCCCAGCTGCTAGCCCGGCCAGTGGTCGCACTTAGATTTATGGTTCTTTATGTATTAGCGGCGAGTTGGAAGTGGCTGTAATAATGAACGTGACGGACAAGCAGCTGGTGATGGAGGGAGAGAAGCGCTGTGCTTGCAGCATTAATGGAATTAACAGACCAGAAAATGTTCTCAGGATTCAATTAACAGCTATTCGTGAGCACTTTTACCGTCAGCTGACAGGCAGTGAATGGAGCAGGAGCTTATTTGAAACTGTACAGGATGACCACATGTCCATTTGCAGATGTGACGACCAACAGGGCTGAACAGGAAGCCAGGGTGAGGAACCTCATGAGGTACACAAAACCCTGTAATTGTGTTTCTAATGGCCTACAGTTGCTGCGGTGCTAAATTTGATATTTGACATGCACGAACAGACAATAATCAAACTCTTGCAATTATTTTTATATACACTCACTTTTTTAGGAACACCTACACCAAATCTTCACTCAGTGCCCATTTAGTCATCTTCTCTTGATGACAGATGATCATTAAGCCTCTGCTCTCTCGTAATGATGTAAGGTGTTATTATATTCAATATTCACTAACTTAAGGTTTTAGGAAAGTGGTGGGAAGGAAACAGGCCAAAAAACATTGGGAACATGTCTTCAGCATCCCCAGCATAAGTAACGTCTTTGTTATGTACTAGCAATATGTGTATTAAAGTTCTTAGATTTAAATGTGCTGCTGAGATTTTGAACATGGGAAAGGCTCTTTATAAATAAAATATATGAAGATGATGATAATGATAATGACTAATTTATGTGATTTTTTTACAGCTTCAAATAAATATTTCTGCACTTCTCCCATTCATTTCCATCTATCTATCTTTTAATCTTTCAATCTATCTATCTGTCTATCTATCTATCTATCTATCTATCTATCTATCTATCTATCTATCTATCTATCTATCTAT
>JBBKCR010000134.1:15516574-15526610 GCA_037577295.1 Ladigesia roloffi
TCTATCTATCTATCTATCTATCTATCTATCTATCTATCTATCTATCTATCTATCTATCTATCTATCTATCTGTGTATTTTTATAAGATTGAAAAGGATGGCACAGAGCTAGACTTAGCCTTCTTTACACTATAGCCTTCTTTTCTCCACATGTCACTCAGCGTTTTGCTTGACTGTAGATGAGTAAATGCGCTTTGGCAGATATGATATCTGTGTGCCCTCAGTCATAACCAGTCATCACTACTGTTTAAAGTTTATTCGTTACAGTTTTCAGCTTGTCACTACTGGAGTCCCCTAAATCACTCTTTCATTTCTGCCCAACTGCAGGGGTGTCCATCTTTCTTTTCTCCGACCATGAAAAAGATCTCCTCTGATGGCATGTGACAGTGCCATGTAACTTCTGACATTAGCTTTTAGGGCTCCTCTCTTCATATTTATACAGCTGCATCAGTCAAGGGTTAGTAGCCCTGGTTACAGTTAAGCTTGAGCAATCTTATTTCTTATCTTCTTTGATACCTACATAGCATCACAATTGAGAAAAAAAATGTCTCCCATTTTTTATGTTTTTAAGGTTCCATTAAAAGTTAAGCAGTAATTAAAAAAAGAAAATGTGAAGGTTTGTTCTGAATGAAGATGCATTTGTTTAATTTTCTCCATTATTACATCTTTGTCACAGTAGTTTATTTTATATCTGAAAACAAATTATAATGTTTAGACAAGTAGAGTCTTATCTCAGAAAAACACATTTTTATTTGTTATTGTATTTATTTAAAGAACAAAGTTATCCAATTTGTGAAAAAAGTTACGTAATCCTTTTAATACTGTAGCAACAAATAGCAACATAGAAATGATAGAGAAGTGTTGAATGCAACTAGCACTTTTTTATGTAAACCACACTTATTCTGAGGTTTAAGATCAGAATGGTGTTGTCATCATCATTTAGTCGTGTACAAGAAATGAAAGAAATCCTGTCAAATATATTAATATGGAAAACTTACAAATCCTTAGGGTCTAAGACATCACCAACCCACATCGAAAGGCATTATACACAAAAAAGGAACCCTTGAACACTGATGAATCTTCCCAGGAGTAACAAAATATGGCATAAAACAAGCTTATCGGCTTGTAATTGTCAAAGTAGGTATAAGGAACCAATAATAATTCACTAAATTGTCTCAGACTGATTAATCTTCCCAGGATTAGCCAGTCTACCGTAAGTTGTACCATAGTAGAGTTTCACATATCCAAAGAGTGACTGGAGACATCAAGGAGAAATATGGACTTAAACTGGTGTTCTCTTTACAAGCTTACATAATATCAGCTACTTTTCTTTTACAAACAAAACAAATCTTGATACTTAATTGCTTCCCTGTATGTTTGCATTTATTCGAGCAGAAAGATAATTTTTCACATGCTGAGAAAAATCGCTTTACAAAGTTGCACAGGTGCCTAAGACTTGCACAGGAACGTTTTTTATTAAATGCAAATAAAAAGTGTCACGTGGAGACAATGAGAGTGGGGTAAGATGTAATTGCAGACAACACTTTATTAACAAAATACAAGAAATAGGAGACAAAACAAGAAACTAATGGAACACTGAACTAACCCAGGAAAAAACAGAATGAAACAAATAAAGCAAAAAGAGACTGAAGTGTAAAATACAAGAACTTATATAAACGCAGGGGTGGCAGCGGTGGCAGCGGTGGCAAAGTTCTGGAGCAAAAGCAGGAACATTACAGAGCAAGAAAAAATGAGCAAAAAATTATAATTTAACAAATCTACACTCAAGACATGTGCAATATACAGTTTACTAACTAAAAATGAGAAACACCTGGCCCAGAGAGGAGACAGGAATATGAGACAAGTGAAGAGGATAACAAGGGGGCGGGACCAAAACAACACACACTCACATGGATTAGACACTTTAGATGACATGAGATAAGATAAAAGGCACATGGTGAATGTAAAAACCAAAATCAGGGGAAAGACAATACATTACAAAAAGCCACAAACAGAGAAACAATGGAGAATGTAACAAAAAGTAATTGCACAGTATAATGCCACATTTACATGTCTCCCTGTGAAGGATGGGCTCTTATTATCACTTAATAAATCAACAGAAAATGACAGGGAGTGTTTATTTATTGTTTTATGTGACCATATTTATTATATGTTCATATGGCAAATATATAAAACACCATGTCCTGACTCTGTATTAAAACAAATCTGTGTCTGTGTGTGTGATGGTGTGGGTGTGACTGAGTGATTGAGAAGGTCTCTGGCCCCTATCTCACACTTTATTACAGTTTGGCCTGCATTGTTTATGACTTTGCTCCTATGCTCTCCCCGCTGGCTCTTCTCTGACAGGATCCTCACAGCTCTGGCACTTCCACTCGGCACGCTCATAAATCTTTCAATGAAATAGTGGCGAGTCTGCAGCAAAAAAGTGTTTGTGAGCAGGTTAAAGAATGTGTGGGATTGTGGAGGTCTTCACCAATTCATGTTTCCTAGAAAACAGTTCATCTTAAAAGTGGAATCGGTTTTCAGATTCATCAGATGTCACCTATCAGCCAAGACATGTTTGGTGTTTGGTTTTTTGGAGCCTCAGCTTCATTACTAATTTAGCTAAAATTGGATGCCCAAATTAGAGGTGTCCACATTTGCTTATGTGGTTTCTGGCACTGACTGCTGTCCTCTTTGAAAATGGACAAAGACAGGTTGTAGAGCTCCAAGCAATGGTGTCACACACCTGAATTTTGTTCTCAAATTGACTTCAACCATGGCTCCTACTGCCTAAGATTGATTGTCATGGTTAGTTGATTTTAATTGTCAGGAGCTTTTCCCTTGAACAAAGCGCTGTGACAGTACCACTATGGATGTATTTTACCGTTCATCATCAGCTCCGCCCATAGCCCTAGAGCGAACGGTAACAGAGGTGCACCTCAGCCCTCAGTCACGAGTGATAGCAGCAGGGGAGCGAATAACTAGAGGCAAGAAAGTAGTGAAAATGGAGAGATGAGGAGAGGAGAAGAATGCGGTGCAACACTGCTCAGGAGTGTGTAGGTGGGGGATAAAGGGGGATGGAGACTTGTCTCAGTGCATCTCTCAGCAGGGTGGTTTAGGGTAAGAATGCTGGGAGCTGCCATATGGACCCTGCCAGCACTGGGGCAGGCAGGGAGGCAGGGGGTTGGTTGTTGGGGGTAGAGGGAGGGTGCAGACAGGCAGAGTAAATGGTAGAAGCAAACTGCACACATACACTCATATTCAGCTTATATACGACCTCCACATATAGAGGGGTGGGGGTGGGGTGGGGTGGGGTGGGGGTATTAGAAAGACACCAAACTCAAACCCGATGAGAACAAATTTGATACAGAGGAAGGGAAGGGAAGAAAAGGGATCATAGCAACGCAATATCAGTTTGAATATCGTGTAACTCCTATGAAAGATAAAGGACTATGTAATGGAAAAATGCAGTGCAGTCCAAGAGTAAATTAGCACTGACACCTTCTTTTGATGTTTTATCTCTGTACTCCAGCACTTTGGATGTGAAAGGAAATTGTGCATGTGGAGTTGAACTGATAATGTCAGATTTAATTTCAGCACATTTCCATCAACACTGAAAGAAATGAGTGCAGTGCATTTACACGATTCAAATATGTTCATCACACATTAGTTAAATATGTTCTCTTTGCTTCTCTTTGCAGAAAAACTGTTTATGTATCAAATTATTACTCATGTGTGAACAATTGACACATCTGAATTATGTAAATTTAATCTTGTGGTGAACTGAATCTAGTCTTGTTTTTGTTCTTTGTGGTGTTTCTGTTGTTTGTGTTACACCAGGGTCCTGGAGGAACATTGTTTCATTTCACTGTGTTAAAATACACCCGACTTTTTTCAGTGTGTACTTGAGTGAAGCTTAAAGAAAAGTACAAGTACATTCTAGCGGTATCTGACATCACAACAAGTCAGACCAAACCTCGCAATTCATAAAAATGTAGTTCAATAACTAAAACAGTTTTATTTTATGAAGTTAATTGTAACTATATTGGTGCTTTATTACACTGAAGTGGACTTTGAGTTTTAGTAAGTAAGTAGGAATGTATTCATTTATTTATGTATTTATTTATTTATTTATTTATTCAGATAACAGTTGTAAATAATGTAAGAATTTTATGTTTGACCAAAAATAAAACAAGGGAATACTTTTACAATCATGACGGCATGATGTCTGCAAAGTCTGCAGCTCATGGGCATGAACCAAATCCTGAGAATCATCACCAATGAACATGCAATGCTGTTATTTTAGGTTCCTGCTGTTCTAAAGTTTTTTGCCTTCAGGCTGGAGCGTGTGGTTCATTCTGGGTGAGAGTCCTGGTCAGTCATGAACGTGCTCCTTTTTGGCCCTGAAAAAAACATTTGCATTAGCTGTTTGAGGTCATTGCCTTGGTGCAAAGTGAAACACTTTGTTGGGTTTGAGCTGTTAAACAGTAAAACAGTTCAATTGTAATACATGCAGGGTCATTTTACCATGCTTTGCAAGTGTGGGGGAATGGTTTGGATCAAGAATGGTTTGGATAAAGTATTCTTTCATTTCATCACAGGATAAATCCATAAGTCTCTGTCCAAGAACTAAGCTTTATATGTAATGGTATACAACAATGTACTACCAAAGTTAATTTCTAATTACTTTGGTTCTGTCTTTGATTTATTTGATGCAGATAAAAATCTTGACCTGCCCAAGAAACAACAAAATGCCAATTGACAGAAATGTTTGGTCTTTCATTTGAGTTATTAAATTCAACAGCTGCAAATCTGGTAAAACTAACACTCAGAAATTATACTCTTCCTCCCACAGTGACCAACATTCTTTTCATACAACAATGCATTTCCGAGACAAACCCAGTTAACTGAGTATCTTTGTTTAATAAAAGCTAATATATGCTGAGGGGAAGGTGATCCATGATATAAAGGGTTAATGTTATTGTTACCCACCTGTTGTTACACAGTTACACAGTGATGTCATCATGATGCACATGTTTCAGAACGGGCAAATAGTAACTTAGAGAAAACAATTATTTTAGCTTTTAATCTTTTAATGTGTAATCTTTTCATGAGTGATGTAAGGCTGACTTGAAAATCCAGTCTGCCAGACTACAAAGCCAAATTCTGTGACTGTGGGATGTGTGGGACAGATCATCAGACTGCATTTGTTTATTTTGTGTTTATGATCAGATGCTCTGCCAGAATGCACGAGAGTGCAATTAGGCAAGTTTGTGGAAGCATGCGTTAAAGTGTGTGTGTTCTCGAGAATCTGGGTGGAAGAGCTGAAGTAGTGTGTGTGAGGACCAGGCATGTGAGTGCAGGAGTAGTCAGTGTAGAAGTGTGGGAGCTGTTCCAGGCCTGCAGCTGTATGATCCAGGTGCCACACTGCCCTCGCACTTTGGCCCAGCTAATTTCAACCCAGCGGGCAGCCTCAGTCAAGAGCTCAATGCTTATCAATGCACACAAACAAACACACACTCAGAGTGTGTTGATGTTTGAACTTTTCATTTTCACCTCCTTTCATTCACAAATTACAACAGCCATACAATTAGATGACTGCAGCACACCAGTAAGGATTCAGTTCAGTTTATTGGTGCAATGAATTGCACTGCTTATGCATAGCAGTGGATGTTTTTCTATGAAAATCCACAGCGCACTCTTCTTTCTTCGAAACATTTACAGTCTTAATCACCTGCAAAAATAAGATTTGAAAACTGTTTACATGACCAATGAGTGTTTTTTTCAAATTTTTAAATATTAATTTATATAAATATTAATAATGCGAAAGACGTAAATTCTTATACACGAAATTAAGTAATTAATTTAAGAATAGAATTACACCTTAAAAAAAAAAGTTCTGCCATATGAACAGCTGTCGACAGTACCCGGGACGGGGGGGCTGCTTCTTCAGGTGCCGACATTAAGGAGAGGGGGTGGTGGGGTGGGGGGCTGCTGCTTCTTTATTTACTGAACATCATCAGCTGTGCCACCTACCGTAGAGGAGTGTGCACAATAGGCAGCCTAGATCTGAGAAAAAAGATTTTCAGCATGAGAAATTGGAGGTAAGGCATGAGAGTGTGAGATGACTGATGCGTGTGTTGGTAACCATGTTAGGCATGAGGGGAGAGGGAGGGCCTTCCCAAACACCCTAAACAAGTGAGGCCAATTATATTGTCTTGGACTTTCAGAACTAGATGTTTGTGTCATCACTGGAGACTGAACTCTTGATGATAGAGATTTGGCAGCACCACACAGGAGCCTGAGTTTGGTATTGACTTTAAAACAAATATATTTTGTGTGTGAATAATCACACCCTTGATATGCTAATCTTAGCATAATGGCAAATTTGTCAGTTTTATTGGATCTGCCTGGTCTTACAACACTTTGGCATTATAGCATCATAGATTAGATATTATGCTCTTAAAAATCCCTCTCTGATGGTATTCTGATAAATGTTTCTCATTACGTTGAATGGATTTTTTAAGCATTCCATAAAAGCAACAGTTGCTGCAAAGGTGGCGAAGATGACAGTACAGCAAATACTACATGACGCTTTTAATTTTTGGCTAAAAAGAAATACATTTATTTGTTAGATTGCAATACTAAATAAAAAAAAATCCCTTTTCTTGGCATATCAATGGTATGTAAATGGATAAATTATCGGCGCACAACGCAGAATAAGACAAAGAAATCAATTTCTTCTCCTTGGGATGGTAATTACAGCATAAGTAGTGTAATTACGAGAGATTAAAAGACTTTTGTGTAGGAAACTGTATGGGAAATAAACTGCCTCTGATCAATGTGTTCATCTCGGAGATCTGCACTACATTCCCGAGCACAGGGACTGATTGATGGTTGTAGTGGCATGTAAGAAGGAAAGGCTGCTTTGTACCTTTTTACATGCGAGTTCATTTTAGAGCCGTCTAATTCAAAACTGGGATCCTCAATTATGCAACGTGTCATTTACATATGCTAATTAGCACCATATTAATTATCTTTAAATTGGGTAATTAGGCAATCTCAATTAAGGCATTGTTCATTACACTAAATGCACAGGAAAGGTGTTTGAAGTTTTTTTTATTTCCTCTGCCTACGCTACAGCCATGTGTGTATCTCTCTCTCTCTCTCTGTGTGTGTGTGTGTTTGAGAGGGAGCTTTCCTGGGCTCACTGCCACATGCGAATCAGGCCTCACCGGCACGCCGCATTTAATAATTTAGCCGTCCCACATCATATAAGGGATGCACCCACAGCTTTCATGATTACCAAGCATATGGTTTGGTAATGAAGCTGCTGCTTGTAAAATAGTAATGACAGCAAAGAGAGACAGAGAGTGTGTGTGAGAGAGAGAGAGAGAGAGAGAGAGAGAGAGAGAGAGAGAGAGGGAGAGAGAGTTTGCAGTGTGGTAAATGTATTATGCAGAGCTGTTTGAATTTGCAGTGTGATAAGTCTCCTTTCAGAAAGCTCCTTTTGTGACAACATTACGCTGGAAAAATGCAAATATCTTTGTATTTTTTCTTTCCTAAGGTCAAGACCATGCATGCTGTGACTTTTCAGCAAAATAAACAAATAAATAAACGAATAAATACAAGTATATACTCAGAAACAGGCAGAAGGGTGCTGTTGCTGAGGAGTAAAGCTGCTGCCGTCCTAGTGAGAGGCTGGGATTCAGCATCCCATCTGGGCACACACACTTGGATATCCCAGTAAGAGTCTTTGTATGAAACATGTAATGCTACATTAGTCTAATTCTGTATCCTGATTTTAATGTAAGTTCCTTTGGATAGGAATGTTTTCCAAATACTTGGAACCTCAACTCCAATCCTAGAGAGCCTGTGTCATCATTTGGTGATTTCACAGTTCAAACACACCTGGCTTAACTCTCCTGTTATTTCTGAGGTTTAGTGAGTGTGTTTGAGGAGAGGAACTACTGACTCTGCAGCCCTCCAGGACAAATGCACACGTGTTAATTTAGCAGCTTCATTTTCAACAGTTTTCTCTGCATTTTTCAATATGTTACAATTGAGAAATAAATTAAATCCAATATTTTTACTTTTCCTGAAGCATGTTTTTAGACTGCATTAGATTATATGTGTCATGTGATTGTGATTTACTGTGTATGAAGAAGCATGCTCTTATTATCAGATTTCTCCCAACAGTGCAATATTTTTCACATATCTAGTCACCATTTACCATAAATCGGAATGGAGTGACATGGCTTTGCATGGCAGGTGAGCACCCATTAACACTGCAGCCATTGTGAAGGGCAGCCTGGAGAAGCTATAATGTAAATCCAGCATTTTATTTCCTCCCCATCAGAAGGTGAAATACAGGGCTTGTGTCGTTCCTTTCCCACATGTGAAAAAGAATGGATTTCACAGCTGTGCTGAATGCCACTGATGCTGGAAGAAAATCTGTTAAGTGTGGTCAACCCACCCGTCCATGCTCCACCCACCAATGAGCTCATTCATAATAGCTGTTGGCAGTTTGGGTGAGTCTGACCATCTAACCCAATGAGAAACCGCAGTGCATAGTGTTTTTCAAAAGAACTATATTATTATTTTAAATACTGATATTATACACATGATTTCTTTCTCTGAGCCTTCTCAAACTATTATCAGCATGATGGCATGTTCACTGCTGTTGTATTTCAGGATCCTTCATTTGATAATGGATCAATATGAGGTTCTGAAGTGATGCAGTTGTTCATGAGTTGACGGTCAGTGCGAGTTCAGCCCTGGATAATGCCACAGCCACCCATGATCAGGAGTCCAATACAGCAAAACTAGCCTCAGTCTGTTGGGTGGGTAGGATGTAATTCCCCCATCCCATCACTCAAAAAGATGATAGCCAGCAGGAACGTGTGTTAGCTGACATAATCAAACATAAGAGAACAATTAGTGTTCTACTCCAAGCATGTTGAAACATCCAGTGATGTTGCATACACAGCAGTTTAGTTACGTTTTTTGTTTTGCTAACATGTGCCAGCATCAGATCAAAATGAGGAAGCTTTATTGATCCTGGGTGAAATTATTTATGTCAGGACTCCGCAGAGACTCAGAGACAAGAATGACATAAAATACAAAGTTTAAAATAATAGTCAAAATAAAAGCAGACAAATATTGTATACAAAACACACAATCTTTAGTAAAAAGCTGGGGTAGAAATCCTAGAGGTAAATAACTAGTGTTCCAACTACCCAGTGTTGGTAGTATCCTGTTTGTTATAACTAATGTGTGAAACTGGTTAGGGAGACAATTGTCAAAAAAAAATTCTATATAAAAAGTAGGATTTTAATGTCTGTTTGATTCACAACATATTTTCCTTTTGGACAATGGCCTACTAGTATCTTTTCCTCGGCGATTATGGGAAAATAGAAGATGAAACACTGATTATTTTCCTCTCTTACTGGAGCACATTGGCCAAGCTAAAATTCGGGCAAAGCTAGAGAAGAAGCTTCGTCACTTTAGTAAAGACTACAGTAAAGACAACATATTCTCTTATGTATTTTGTGATGTTTAAGGACTTTAAATAGGGTACTCAACACAATGTAGTCTCTCTAAAGAAAGAGCAGTACAGTTCCTTTTTTTAGCTTGCATTAACACTGGGAGGAGGAGAAGATCTAAAGAAGAATTGAAGGGATGAATAGTGAAAGGTGTGGAGACCCAGAGCAGGCAGAGAGAGAGAGAGAGAGAGAGAGAACATACAGTGTGCTAATATGCAAATAGAATGTGATATCTTATGCTATTTAAAATATTGCAGAAATATACTCCCCATCCCTCTCTGCCATGTGATGTTGACCTGCCTCCTTGTTTGTGCACTGAAATGCAGCAACAATGGAAATAGTTTAAGTACCCCCAGCAGGGGGAGCTGTGGTATACCAGTAAGAAGGCTTCCTACTGGACCATCCTACACAAACACACACACACACACACACACGCACACACACACACACACACACACACACACACACACACACACACACACACACACA
>JBBKCR010000134.1:15541107-15556456 GCA_037577295.1 Ladigesia roloffi
GGAATTTGATTCCGGTTGATGATGTCTCTTAAGCACAACAGTATAAAACACAGCAATTGGTAAAAGAAACAATACACAATATACTGAGCAATATAATATACAATGATGTACAATCTACAATATGAATATTGTGAACAATATGAATAAATGTTTTATTTATACATATATGTTTTGGCTTAGTTGCAACAAGCAAGTTTTTTTCTGATTTCAAATGACACAGGCGTCTCCCAGAAGACAATAATAAGACAATGTACAAGGGGCATTATTGTGGAGAAAAATATGTCTCAGCTTTTATTTACATTTGAACAAAAAGTGGCATGTCCAACATTATTCATAACCTTCGCAATAATCAATAGAAAAGCCTTTTTCAAATGGTTCAAATAATTGCTGATGGGCTTTTTGCATGTCTCCACTGGTATTTTTGCCACAGATTGTAACAGTTTGCAAAAGGTTTGACTAATTTTGGACATTCCACATTTGTTCTAATGTAAATAAAAACTGAGAAATATTTTTCCTCCACAATGATGCCCCTTGTACATTGTCTTATTATCTTCTGCAAGATGAGTGTGTGATTTCCAATGAAGAAGAAACTAAAAGTAAAAAAGTAACTAAGTCCAAATTTGCCAGTAGTATGAATAATTTATAGTTTATTGAGGAAACTGAAGACAGGGAACAAAGCATAAATGTAGAAATGCAAACCAAACCCACTCACTAAACAAGGTTAGCAAAGCAGTTCACAAAGCTATTCAACAGAGGAGCGAACAGCTACAGAGGGGTCCGTATACATACACAGGATGACTCAAGCACAAATCTGGAACAGTTTTGCCACCAGTTTTTATTTACTCTTGGACTTCATTTTAGTTATGTCTAAAAATGCTAATTAAACAAAAAACAAAAAAATAGCTTTCTGTTATCCTGCACTAAATTGGTTGGAGGATGGTTGGAGGATGATTATGGTTTCATTGGCTTTGAGTTTCCAGAAAAATGCAGTCAGTTTCTTGTTGAGCTCTGTTTCTGATAGCTATGCACTAATATGCATTCGGCACAAAAACAATTTTGTTGTAGCACCTAGCATATAACAATTACAACAAACATGGCAGAAACTGTTGGCAATTTTTTAGGCCTTGAGTACTTGTGAACATCAGCTGAAGAGTGTTATAAGTTTGTCTTTTTTGGTTTGTCATATATTAATCTGACAGAAAGTTGAGTTCATTAGTCAATGCTGTCATCCCATTAAAGGGGACATATTATGCGAAATTCACGTTTTAAAAGAACAAGTCATGACAGGTCTACGAGCATGTTCACAAAACATAACAAAAATGTTCATAAAGTTCACTCTCACATAAAGAGATTTTTTTTATTATTGACAGTTTCAGTCCCTTTTATAAATTAGCCATTTCAGGGCTCTGTCCCTTTCATGCTAATAAGCTTTTGCTGGCCACGCCCCATCCATCCCATGCTTAAGAAATGAAACAAAGCAAACAAGCCAGTTCATATGTAACTGTAATTTGAAAGTGCTTACATGTCCCTTGTCTGCTAACTATTCACAGACAGTAGGTACAGATCCCCCACAATGCTGAAGTTAGCTTCTTACTCACATCACCTTATTCATATTTTTAAGGTGTAACTTTTTTAAACCAATTGTACCTGAGCCATTAAAAATTAAATGGAGCAACACAGTTCTTTGATTTTCTTTGTCTGGGAGAATGTGTGAGATTTACATGCTCATAAAGCTGGCAGACAAAATGGTGGATCTTCAAATAATGAGTGGGGTCTCGACAGATGAGGGGTGGTTCTAGTTCTAGGCAAATTGGCCCATTAGGACGTCACTCTTGGCCCTCTGCCCAAATGGCCCTTTTTTTAAAATTGGATCTCTTTATGGGGGAGTGATTTTGTGCAAAGAACTTCATGAACATATTTTGTATAGCCCATAGACCTACTATAACTAAAGTGAGTTTTGCGTAATAGGTCCCTTTTACGTTTTTAGAGGACAAAGCCAAGTTTCTGATGAACTCTGCACCATCCAGTACATTTCTATATAGTAAAGGCTGCATTAAAACATTTTCCCATTCAAAGTCTCCCTGTGTCTGATTACCATTTTAGGTCTGTACCAGCCCTTGACCAGGTCTGCTTTGTTGATACAGAGCTTGCAGGTTTTCTAAGCTGGCTTGGACATATGGTAGGGACAATGTGTCAGCTGCTGCTTGTACAGATGGGAGAGTAGGCCATCTCTTTTGGAGTGTAAAGAGAAAGAAATGGCTGTTTAGAAGCCCTGCAACTCTGTTTAGAACTCTGTTTAGACTGTATTTACTAGAGACTAGGTTTATTCTAACAAACCTGCTGATTCAATGAAGTCAAGAACTCAGTTTCTGTTTACTAGTGTGTCATTGCATAAAGCCTGGGGCATCAATATGTTAACCAATGCCTCTGGCTTATTCCTGCATGTAGCAATAACAGGACTCAGCAATGAAGGGCAAAAGGAACGAAGAAATAATTGTATATAAAACCCCAGTGCCAGTCATGGATAGCAACAATTGCCCTGTCCAATTTAACAGAATCATTTTCAGCCATTAAATGAGAAGGAGCAAGATATAATGATGGCCATTCTGTCACTGAGTACCATTTTATTCCTCACCAATGGATTAACTCTTGGAGCAGAAAAGCCCTGTATTTTCTGAACAATGGAGTTCAGGAGAGGAGCCAGGCTTGTTCAACTCTAACCCCCTTTGAGATGTTATGTGCGCATCACTTTTCTTTTTCTTGCAAACTTGGACTGGCAAGTAGGGAACTTGTTTTAAAGGGGGAAGCGTGATAAAAGACTTTGCTTTTGTGCTACCGGTTGCAATTTCACTTAGTCTTTTGAGGGCTTAAGAGGAGAAAAAGAAAAGTTTTGCTAATTGACAATGCCAGTGAAATTCAGTCGCTATTATAAGAGTTCCAGGATGAAAAGCCCATTAAGAGGCGTTTGTCTAATGCCTCTATTCACTGGTTTCCCAGACGCCTTTTCAGAGGAACTAAATTTGCTGATTTTTTCCTTTCTTTCGTTCATTCTTTATTTCTCTTCCTTTTTTCTTTCTTTTTTTTCCCTTTCTTGCTTTGCTTTCCTTCTTTCATATAGCATTTGCCAGTTCAACAATACAGATTAAGTCTGGTATAGGAGCCCTGCAGGACGCCAACAAGTTTCATGCATGTGTGAAAACGTGCCATGGCAGTTATCCTCTGAGCTCTCTCTTTATTTACTCATGAAGAATGTATATAATCCTAACAAAGTGTCCTTAATTCCCTATAAAAACCAATGGGACATCCCATAGCAATTTTTTTTTTCAGCACTGATTGACTCACTCAAAGGAGCTGTTTTGTTAAAAACAAAATAAATAACAGCCATACAGTTAAACTGCAAAAGGATGTGTGAATACAATCAAATACAACACACTTCATTATGATATAACACCCATGACTTTACAATGTCAACAGCAGTCAAGGATTATGTGCTTTGAATTGGGATATAGCTATTGCATGTTATAGAGATATGTAAAAGTAAATGACATTTTGTATTAATAGTGGGGTTCACTCTGTATAGGATATGTGTTAATTTATTAGCGGGCTTAATGATATCATACATGTACTGCATGTCTGATTAAATGCATTGTAAGGCTTGGCTTGAGAGGTGTTGGCTCAGGCGATGCCCCCTCCTCTCTTTCCTTTCACAGTCCATTATGTGGCTTGGATCAGATGATTCAGCAGGAGGGGAGAGGTTAATATGTGCAGTCACCCTTGATTTATTTAATTTGTTGCATCCAGCCAAACAATGCAACTGGAGCTTTATTTGACCATTAGCCCAATGCGGGCCCATTCATGGTTCAGCCCACAACAAAATGATGGGGATCGCTATAACAGTAACTCTTTGAACACTCCATATATTTTCTGCTTTACTGCACATCGTGCCACATTGATTGAGGGTTAAGTGGCCATTAAGTTTTCAGTGTATCTGCTGCCCCAAATCCATCTTCTGAGGTGTCTGTTTTATCGCAAACGAATGAGGTGTCCATTTTTCTTTAATGAATGGTATATCAATGCAAATGCTGTGGTGATATTAGCCTAGAGTCAGGTCCCAGTGCGCAACTTATACAACAACAGACATCAATAAATGCCTAAGTATGACCAAGCTCTTGTAGTATTCATGAGTCATACTCTTACTCTGGTTCTTTATGCGGTGCAGATACTTTGCAGGCATTTTAGTGGGTTAGTTCATCAGGCGGGTATGTGGTTTACGTTTTTTCACTAATTCAATTTAAGTGAATTGTTCAGTTCCTGCAGGAGGATTTAGTTCATTAGCAAAGCACTTCCACATGTTTTTTGACCTTGCTGTGCTTCAGAGCATCTTGAGCTGTGCATTGTGTTGTACAAGTCTCAGAAGTGGGCTTGGTTTGGTGGGGGGGTGGGGGTGAGAGGGGAGTGAGGTGAAGTACAATAAGGAAAACAGGACAAAGGCATAGAGAGGAGAGGTGATGAGGGGAGACTCTGCAGGCCTACAGGAGGCAGTGGAGCTGTTCTGAAGGAGATACAAAGACCTAGAGGGTAATATGCACTTAGATTTTTTCAGTATTTAGACCACCTAAACCAGCAACGGTTTCTTTATGCTTCTTTATGCTTTAATCCTAAGCGACTTCCATTCCCTAACTACAGGGGGCAGTCTCTCTGGAGCAATTTAGGAGTTAGGGGTCTTGCTTAGGAATCCAGTGCTGCTGGAGTTAGGATTCAACCTCATTTGGTTACTAGGCTAGTATTGTACCAACTAGGCCACTACCACCCCCACCTGTTAATAGTTCATACTCTGCAATCATGCCTGCCATTAGAAGAAACAAACAAACAAATAAACAAAACAATAATCCCATTCGCATGCAAACTGTCATTTACTTTTAAAGTCCATTATAGAGAATTGTATTATTTAAATGTTATTTAATTATTTAGATTAGCTAGCTAATTATGCCAAACAAAAACAGTGTACCTTTGTGGTGGATTGATGTTCTCCAGAGAAGAGATGTTTAAAATCTCTGATTTCAAGGTTTTGTGTGGATAAGTAAAATACAGCAATATGAAAAAGTGAATATGTATTTTCAGTTATTCATGCATTGAGCATTATACTCAGCTTGAGATTAAGCTGGCCTCTGGGTTGTTTCAGTTCTTGACAATCTGAAGGAATTCATTTAACTGTTTTATTACACTGTATTGTGTAAAGGTGTCAAAATATCTGCACTCAGTTGTTTTAAATGAGATCCAACTATTAAAAAATAACACCTTGTTCATAAAGATGAACGACCTGTTCATCAATCAAAGTCTAATTAGAGAAAAAAAGAGAACTCTACAGTTCAGTTTCAGCATTTCAGAGCCAACAATACATGAACAATTCTTGAGAAAAAGTGAAAAGTGGCTTTTTCGCTTTTAAACTTTTAAAAATGCTTTTAATGTAATTTTGAGGTTTTGGATCTAAATCTTGCTTGTTCTGGTACTAATTAAGCCCAAAGTTTAACAATGATTTACCAGTCCGTACGTACTACATCAAACACTTCTGTATAAAAGTGAGGAAAAATCAGTTTTGCAAAACCACACTGGAACTCCAGTTAGGGAATAGCTTTGCCATTATGAGCTAAACCTTGGCAAGATTTTGTCATTAACCAACCTTCAGCTTCTGCCAACAAGACCGAATGGGTTTAATCAATTGAGTGTGTTATTAAAGAGGTGTCAAATTAACAGTAAATCTGAAAGACTGGCTTGCTTGTAAGAAATGACCAAATGATCTAAATCCTAACAGCTATATTCCATCAAGTTGTGTCATTACTCTTTTCTCACACACAATTAATGAAAGCCATATTTTAAATAAGCCTCTCTCATCTTTCATCTAAACCCCGGTGAAGTGGCCTGTTGTTTTCTTGCACCACACAGATGCCAGAGAAAAACTGAACTGCAGCACCTCTGCTTGGTTCTTGTTTCTTTGCACCATAATTCTTGCTAGGTCACACTCCCCTGTCCAACAGAGAGGGGGTTTGGCAGCTTTGCCAGTGAGATTATTCAAGGTGACAGCAATCAAGGCAATGTTGGGGATGAACAGCCAAGATCACCCAATGAGTCCCAGGGAGGAGCTGACCTGTTTTCTGGAGCAAGAATATATTGCATGGACCTTGTCCGCTTAAGGCTGAACTTCTTGTTTGGCAGTCAGATAATCCATATGTTCAGTTTAAGGCCTTGCCTACTAGCAATTTTGGACATTCAGGTTCGACCTCGCTCTCTGGATTTGCAGAAGGATCCTGCTATTGTTCTATAGACATGCTCCTCTCAGGAGCAGCTGAAGATCTTTCAGCTAGGCTGCACAGCAGTCTCCATAGCCCTGCACCATATGAGCTGCTGGAAGGTGACTGGAGCGCCATGTAGACCAAACTGCATGGCCTGGAAAAAGCCCCTGGTAAAAGTTCCTGAAGGTTGCATGCCCCTAAGGCTACACCTCCAGTGGTACCTGACAGGACACTTTGTAGGTTGTAAAGAAGTTGGTCTCCCCAATCATTTCTAGCAGGTGACTCTTATGAAAGATATGCCATGCATATTTTTGGGCCATCTGCCTTGAGGACAATTACTACCAGGACGAGACCATATCTGCTGGCTTTCCTTTGACCACAGTGAATACTTTTCAAGAAATACATTTTTCATTTTATTCATATTATTCATTCTAATCCTTCAAAATTTTCTCTATCACTGAGGTTGGGTCAGGTTGAGGGGTCCTATCAAATCTGTTTGTTTTTTCCTTGCAGGATAGAAGTTACCACACCGCTGGTCCTCCTCCAGAAAGTCACATGGTGAGAGGTGGGAGACTGGGAGGCTCTTGCTGGACTTCTGGTTATTGGGCATTTCCAGACACCTCTTCCTTCACTGTAGCCCAGACTTTTTATTGTGGCTCATTTGCAGTGCAACAATCCACAAACTCAAGTAAAGTGAAAAATGCAAAAAGTGGACTCACTGTCAGAACTGTGATATGTCTATATACATACAAACTAATCAATAACAGGTAAAATAGAGACACTTTACAACTAACAATGTGGAAATCAGCAAAACAACTAGAGTGGTCTAACCAATGGTAAATAAAATATATATGTATAGTAAAGTAAATTTCAGGACAGTGCATTTGGATAAGTGCTGATAACATAGTTGTGGTGGTAGAAAATGGTTGCAATGCACAACTAAACACTTGCAACCTGATTAGTTAAGCTGTTGTGGCCGCCCAGGGCAGAGCACTGTAATGCATTTTAGATGCATTTTTGCAAACCTATGTAACAAAACATGACATTTAAAATATTATTTCTGCAGTCTGAATAAGGCAACACTATTTTTTTTATCATTAAATAAACGAGAGGGGGGCTTGATGCTGAGTACAAAGAACTAAATGTGGAACAGTCACCCCCCCCCCCCACGATGCCCCCACCTTCAGCCACTGATTAATTGTGCACATCACTCATTGTGATTCTGCCTGCTTTAATTAGCTTAGGCATGCTTTTGCATATCGTATTTATTAAATTTCATCATGTGCCGAGGCAAATGGATGCATAATTTGTGAAGTGAAAGGGTCAGATTCTGCTCACATCAAGACAAAGGACTCAGAAAGCCGTTACTGGTGCTCCAATAAGCAAAGACCCTCATTGTATAGAAACAAAAGCACCTCTGCCAGCCACTCTTAGCATGTCTGACATGAGTCAATAATTTAAATGCTCATGTCATTTTCATCAATTCTGTGCTTATAATGCTTTCCTGCTGCAAGAACATATGAGCTTATCTGTATTTACAGACATCTGCCTGGTTTAAAACCTCAGTTTTGTTATTTGTTTCATCTCAAAACATTCGCACAAGCTGTGCTCTGTCTTGTAGTGCTATTATTCATTATCACTGGGGACCTCACGTTCTCTTCCTCCATTATGGTGAGCATGTGGAAGACATTGCTGTATTTAAAAATTGTTTTACACATTAAAGTTTGCTTAAAGATGAATAGACATTATATAAAGGCACTATCATAAAATATTCTGATTTCAATACACTGTTACGATGCACATGGGGTGTAGACAGAGACAGGCTTTCTGATGCAATGTACTAAATCGACTTGTTTGCTTGATATGAATGTGCACATGAATAACATTACATTAACTAAATAATAAATATTACATTGAAGTATGCTAACTGAAATGCAGCACTGTGCTGGTGCGATATATTTAATTTATGGAGAGATGACATGTGTTTATTCAAATTTTGCACAAGGCATTATTTCAGTGACTCCAAATGAAGTGCGAGTGAGCGAGAGAGAGAGAGAGAGAGAGAGAGAGAGAGAGGAATACAGGTTTATAAAAGGACATATATAATACCACTATTTCAAAATCTTACTCAATAAAACAATATGGAATATGGGGTCAAAGTAAAAGTGTGTCGTCTTCTAAATATGAAACAAATTGAAATGACCTTATTTAACAAATAAATGAAATGCTCTTCGTTTTGTGGTGAGTACTGCTGTGATGTGTGATGAGGTGTTGCGTAGTAATCATTAATCAGTGATGCTGACAATTTGGCATAACTGTAAGCAGCTTCAATTTACACTAAAATGACATTGGCTGGATATTCTGAAATGCACTGGCGAGAGAAAAGTTGCCAAAATTTCTGATTTGTACAGAGCACTCTAAAGGTCTATATGAAATGTATGAATGGAAAATCATGATTTTACTAGCAAAAAGAGAGCAAATATTTTAAATAACACTATTTTTTACATTTATTTTTATCCCGAGTATAGTTTTTTCTTAAGTAAGAGTACTGTTAGTGTATAAGCACAAGAAAAGGATATGAAAGACTATTCATATTCAGTAATTTCTTTGAGGTTTTTTGTTTGTTTGTCCAAAATTACATATTGGATTTTTTATTGGAATTAATCTGTTTGAACAAAGAGCGCAGCATTACACATGAGAGAAAAAACTGATCCCACTGTGTTCTGCTTCTACTCATTATTCACACATTTCTCTGTTTACATAAGAATTAAAGTATATACATTTCAAGATGGGATGATTATACTAAAAGTCATCCTAGATTATTTCTTTCCAATAAAGTAGTTCGAATCCCCAAAAGGCGAACACGTTTTATTACTGTTTAATTACATCTGATGTTATTTGTCCTGTTAATAAAAGCAGTGCATTTAAAAGTAAAATAAAGATATTGATTTATTTTATAACCCAGGATAACTTTTCAATTATTCAGGCTATCAGGCACTCACAATAAATCATGCATCAAGACTCTGCTGTGCTTTGATTGTTTTCACAACTGAATCTATTTAATATGTCCAGTCATTATTCTAATTGTTTTAAAAGCTTTAGCTTAAATGGTGATAAAAAAAAATGGTATTAATATATTATTTTATTTTAGCATGTTCTAAAATATTGAAAGGGTACTAGATGTAGTTCACTATGTACTGGGAAAAGGAACTAGATAGACAGGGACTGAAACACACATTGGGTTCTACTCAGGCCTGGAAAGACACATGACTCTCACACAGAGCTTCTGAATCGCACATTTAGTTGTGCAGTCTCACATAGAGCAAGCAAGGAGCAGATGGCAGGAGGGACAAACACGGCTTATTTAATCTGCTAGTGTTTCCAAGGAAGTAATTGTGTTTTAACCTGGAGAGAAACAGAATATTACAGCCAGGCAAACAAATTACATGCACCTCACTAGTTTGCAGATGACTCTATTTGTCTTATCCCGTGATGCAGACGAGCTGGAAGTGGAAAGAAATAAGGAACACGCTGTCGCTCGTATGTGTTTGCTTTTGCGTTATGTGCGCAGCAGCTTGTCCGACGTGTTTCTGATGTCAGTCAGAGACGCTGGCCGAGCCGAGTCAGAGGGTGGCCCCTTATTGAAAGCCATGCTTGTTTTCTTTCAGGCCAGAAATGCATGAGATGTTGGAGAATGGACTTATTACTGCCATTACCTGGTCACCCAAAACACCCCTCACTTTGTCTCCAACAGTAGCACTTACACTCACAAACAGGGCAAATGCATTCATGCACTCAGCCCCTCTTTTCTGCTAACTCGCTCTCATTCTGCTACTGTCTCTGGCAAACACACTTGTGTTCTTGGGGGAGCTGCTTCTCAAAAGTCTTCTTGACAGAAGCCCGACAGAAATACTGATTGTGTGTGTGGCAAGTTTGATCCTGCTGCTCCCTTGGCTGCACTTTTGACTTAAAACATATTACACAAATAAAGGATTTGTCTTGAGTGCAGAAATGAATCACATGTAAACTGCTAATGCACTTTTTTTCTGGAATCAATAGCATTAATTAGGGGCGTGCAAAGCAGCCACTATTCGTATCTGTATTTGTATTTGTTAAAAGGGAAAATTATTCGTTTTCGTATTTGTATTTTATTCGAGTAAAATTCACAATGTAGCGCTCAAACTCTGTACATCACTTCTCGAATCTACGCTTGAACTGGAGTGTGTGAAGGGTGGGGGTCAGGGAAGCAGCGTGTGACCTGGGAGGGATGTATACAAATTTTTTAAAGTATATTTGTCCGGATAAAAAACATGTTATTTGTGCCTTTCCGAATACGATATTCGGGTTGGGCTCCACCCCTAGCATTAATAGAGAGTTTGCAATAGTCTCTGCTCTCCTGGGAAGGCCTACACAGCAGGTTAGAACATTGCTGTGAGGATTGGAATGGTACCACAGAAAAGAGTTTCACAACCATTATTTGTCTTTGGAGAAACATACATACAGACACACGACTGAATGTGAAATTCATGCAGACCTATTGTATGTAGAACACCATTGCCCTTGTATCTAGAATTCATGTACATGTTACTTTGAGACATACCACAATTTTGCAAACCAAGTACAACTCTTCACGGTGACAGTATTTCCTAATTGTAGTGGTGTCTATTAGCAGGATAATGCACTGCAGATATTCTTCAGGAATATTTTGAAAAATGTGACAAAGAATTCAAGGTGTTAACTTGTAGTTGGGCCTCTCAACTCCCCAGATCTCAAACCTATTGAACATCTGTGGGATGTGAGTTAACCTAAAACATTTTTATTCCAAGTCATTTGGATCTTTTCCATTCATTCACTCTAAAGGGCAGCTGCTTATTCAAATTATGTAGAAAAAAACAGAACCATTCGATACTCGATTTGCTTTGGATAGCGACAATTTATGAGATATTGAATGAGCCACGTTTACCACAGCGAGAAACATCCTTCAGCAAAAGACCCACACTGAATGCACAAAGCCACCTTCGCAGTAGTTGCTTTGTCACTTGGCGCTGACTATCTCTTACCAGATTAACTTTTGATTAGATTCAGGGTAGATGTCTGTTGCTGACAACAGTTATGGAAATCACCCGTGATAATTATTCCTTTTTCCCCCTCTCTAGGGTGTCTGATTACCCCCAGTGTTTAGGGAAGTTAATGTTGGCGGCCCCAGCAGGGTGCTGGAAGTGATGAGAGCAAGGCTGCCCTGCGGCTAGCTCTCAGCTAGCACCAGCTTATTTCTCACGTCTGAGGCTGTGCTCAGCCAATAAGATCTAACCCAATCACACAGAGACAATAAAGACCCATACTGTCTCTCTCTCTCTCTCTCTCTCTCTCTCTCTCTAACTCCTCACACTCGCACACACAAGACACACACAAAGACTTTTCAAGCAGGAAATTAGGTAATTACTGAACAGAAATGGCTTTCCATGTAGAATGGAGACAAAACACAAATTTTTATTAGCTATACTCGTGTCTTGTGTGGGTCCTCATGGCTGTGTGTGTGTATGTTGGTGTTCTTTTAGGTGCTGCATGCATTACAGAAATCAGAATCAGAAACCTGTATGGATTCCAGAGGAAATTGTTTGCGCTATGACTGCAGAGACAGAGAGACACACAGACAAGAACAATATCAAATATAATATACAATCAAAATAAAAAGATTATTCATTTACTGTGCTATTTACACAAAACGACGTTTAATAAGAGAGGTGGATATGAAGAGTGTAGTTAAATAAAATGCTGAAGAAATGTAGTGTTATATTCAGAACTGACTGAATTGGTGCGGAAAGTAGTGGGTCCTACTTTATATTAAAGTTCTGTTAACAATGCATGCCACTAGTGGTAATGAGTTGTATTTCAAGCTCAGTTAAAAATGCATTAAAATACTTATTATGTATAATAGCTGTAATCATAAATAGGGTGAATAATCTACCTGAATATATATTAATGATACATGCATTGTTAAAGAGTCTTTAGAGACTGAAGTTTGCTTGCCTTGTATGCAGATGAGAAATGTTTGCAATGCAAGCTGTTCAGAAATGCCGTAAACAAATACATGGAATTGTATGTGTTTTTATTTGCAGTGACATGAAATTGGTTTGTGCTCAGATCTTTTTTCCAGTTTTCAAAGAAACAAATATTTGCATGCATTCCTATGAAGATGTTTTACAGCAGGGAGTCTGACTTTGATAGATGGGATTGCATTCACAGAGGCCTTCGGGCATGGTTTAGTGGTCAGGATAATCCTCTTTAGACAAAATAATCACACTTACTGGTGTTTCAGCACACTTCTTTATTACAGTCTTCTTTTTTATGAAACATAGACATTACATTTACTTGGACACATGTTGTGATTTACTGCTTTAAACTATTTGGCTTATGTTTTTTTTAATATATCACACAGAGACAACTGTCAAATTATCATGATTTTACTTCTTCACTGCCTTCTTAACAGATGTTTAGCTACTATATGTGTCTCATTCACATGTACACTTTCTATACATTTTGCATTGAAGGCGTAGGGTAAATACAGTTAGGGGATTTTATGAAAAATAAGTAGACCCCCATTTCAGAGAACACACTTCTTTCTATTTAAATGCTCAGATACTGTTTATTAGCAACATTTTAAAGATTGAGGAAAGTGTTTTTTTACATCATTAATTGTTCAGTTGATTGATTGAAGCAAGTTGTGGTGAGGACCCCTAAAAATCGGTCTTTCACTATCATACTATGTTTGTGTGTGTATGATTGAGAGCCCGTCTCCTTCTGGCCAGCTGTAGCAGTGCGAGCAGCCTGTGTGGGCACCTGGAGAGGTCACCCTGCTGTCCCTTCATCTGCCGCTCCCCTTCACTGGCTACCTTTTACACTGGCCAGCCAAGCGCACACTGCCACTCCAATGAGGGATGAAGACCATCCTATGGATGATGAATTGCCATAAAAGGGGATACCTGTCAGGAAGGCAGGGGGAAAGGAGCAGCCTGGGCTCATGATGGAAGATCTAGCAGGCCAGGGACTATCAGGGCCAGATAATAATAGGCCCCGCCTCTCTGTAGGCTTGACAAGTGAAGTGTGAATGTGTCGGGCTATGCTAGGCCACCACAGACACCATCACATGACCTTGTGAACAGGGCCGTACACAGACCTTTTTGAGGGGCATGTGCTAAAACTGAAAAAAAGACCCCCTCAACCCTTCCACAGACCCCTCCACCACCAAAAAACAACACATAATAATATTCTTAGATTATATTTAATTAGTAATAATAACTTTTATAAAATTATATATACATATAGAGGGTATTTTAAAAAACTAATTACAACAGCACTCTTCTTTGAGCCATTTGTTTGAAGATGTTTATGATTATACAGTGCAAATACACCTGGCCTTCTAGTAAAGATCGCTTTACCAATTTGCCTCCTGGGTGGTTGTCTGTGTTTTATTTGTCCTGTGTTTGTGAATTGGTTGTGCACTTTCTCTTATTTAGTTGTGGAAGGTGTTCATTTTCGTTTTTTATTTGCTTTGCATACATGCAGATTACATTCTGCATGATAAAATATATAGAAGGCATAGTGACCTGATTTTTTATTTTCCTTAATACAAATTTATTACAGTAGTAAACCACGTTTTTCTATTTTTATGCATGTGAAGACGAGCGGGGATTATATAATGCAAGATATTTTTCAAAGTCTAGCCAGTAAACACATGCATAATATAATATCATCGTAAACTCTAACCTACCATGCTGTGTGACCATAGGCTATATAATATGATGAAATGTCATTTAATTTACATGCATCAGCACATTCAGCAGATTTTTTTATAATATGTTTCACCTAGCTGATAAACTCAAATGCAGATAAACCGCTGATTTATACACCACGGGTTTATACACTGCGGGTTTATACATCCCGGGTTTATACACCGCGGGTTTATACACTACGGATTTTTGACAGGCAATTTGTCCATCATTAAAAAGACGACATCAAATTACGTCAATATCACACCGGTGTGGGGATGCATTATATGAAACTTTTTAGACATTCTAGTGTCTATTTCATATAGACCACGTTGCACCTATTCAAACAACAATATATTTTACGGTTCATCTGCTTCTGCTCTATGACTCTGACTGATGTGCTGAAACGTAAGTTCATGGTGCTCAGGTGGCGGAGCTGCTTGATTGACAGTTTGAGAGGTTCTAAGAGATACGCTTTTTAATGCATTTAATTGGTTAAATATTTGCTAAAAAGACAAGCAGACATAAATGGTGACACATGGTGATAGCATTTATTTATAAAAAATAAAAAAACTCCTGCCAAAAATGGCACTTCCCAGTGTAATTACAAAAAGGGCACTTACCAAAAGGGCATGTGCTCTGCACAGGTTGAGCCCTACCTGCTTGTGAACATCAGTTTTGTGTGTGTGTCTGTGTGTGTGCATGTCTGTTTCTGGCTATGTGTGTTAAGATTAAGATTGCAATTAGTTTTTTTTTATTACATGTTTTCATTACTTGAACACATTGTCACTGTCACCTAGCAACACCCTATATGTTGTGTCATATTTCATTGCTTTAAATTAACTTGAATGTATTTCCCTGTCTTGTAAAGCTTCTTTTTTGAAGATTTGAAGTTTTATTCTGACAGAAACCTCCCACATGATTCAAGTACATGAATCATTATCAATATCATACTATTATTTAACAAATATTAATAATGCTCATATGAATTTGCACCGTACATATGGAACACAAATATTTAGAAGAGAACACAAAAAACCCCATTGAGGGCCTGATTTTCATGGTCAGTCGCGCATTGTCTGAAGTCAGAAGCGCAGTTGTCTTTGGGGGAGGGGCCAGCGCGAAGCGCTATAATGCCATCAGAAAAAATTAACGACACGCCTGGCGCATAGTTCAAATGGGTTGTCCTAAATTTGAAAAATAGTCATAGGTATGTCTTGGGCGTAGCATGCAATAAACCAATCAGAGTTCACACTCTCACTCCCTTTAAATAACCGGCGCATTGTCAGT
>JBBKCR010000134.1:15635346-15652514 GCA_037577295.1 Ladigesia roloffi
GTGTGTGTGTGTGTGTGTGTGTGTGTGTGTGTGTGTGTGTGTGTGTGTGTGTGTGTGTGTGTGTGTGTGTGTCTAGGCTCAGTCCACACAATCTGCATTGGTGACACAGCAGTTTGCACAGGTGTCTCATCCCACCATCAGAGAAAGCAGCCTCTTATATTTGCATTCGCCTCGCAAACAACCCCTTACAACACACACACACACACACACACACAGGATGGCTTTTATTTGATACCACTTAAGCTGAGTTACCATTTTGCCAACTACGAGCGCTCAAAGCCTTTTGAGTTTTGTACTGTGATTAACAAATAAGAACTTCATTCTTTACTTTGTACCTCTCTCTCAATACAGTTCACTTCACACATATACATTCAGTTCAGTTTCTATAGTTCCTTTTTCTATGTTAATTCTAAGCTGCTCAGTTCAGTTTCATTTATGTTGTTTTATTCCATTTCATTTTAATACATCTCCATTCAGTTAGCTCACTGTAGTTGGGTTTAATGCAGTTCAGTTTAATTCAGCACCGTTCACTTTCATTTCATTCAAGATATCACTCATTCTCTCTTTCATTCTCTCTGTCTCACACAATCAAAAACAATTTATTAATTGTGAACTCACAATACTCGGTTAATTATTCTAAGGAAAACTGGCACAGATTGTGAGCCAGACACAGAAAATGACCCAATGTTTGTGGTTTTTAACCTCAGTAGCTACCCCTCCCACCCTCTGAGCGGTGAACAGGTAGCTTGGATGTGGACCCAGCGCTCCTGACAGAGACGGTGTGGATTGTCCAGCTGAGTAATTACCGTGTGCTTTATGGTGCAGGCAGAGGAGCGGAGATGGGGAGGAAGTCACACACTGTAATGTGTTTTGACAGCTGTGGTGGGCTCTGAGCGGCCAAGCCAAGCAGCTATCAGGGCCCAGCTCCTGCCTAATGATGGGAATGTGAACAGCACACCTGTGGCCCCCCCAATCATGTGCTCATCAGCAGCCTGGCTAGACCAACACTGCATTAACACCAGGCCGGCGTTGACCCAGTGCTGGCACAAACCGCTCCTCATGGGCCTATTCAGCCTCCCAAATCTGGATTCAAATAATAGACGCATGAACAGAGTGATCATCATATGCAACTGTGTTATGTTTATTATCTCCCTCGTTATGACCTTATTATTGATTTTCTGCTCAGCTCATATCGCAGCAATTAGTTTGCTTCTCAGAGACGACAAAGGAATTGCAACATAAACCCACACAAAGTTACATTAAAAGTTTTAATGTTTTAAAAAGTACTCAAACCGGGATACACCTACTTACTGTGTTATAAAGTTTATAAAGTCAAATAGGCCCATTATATAGACAAATTATATGTTTGCATATTCTGTTGTTATGCACATTTATCAGCCTGCCACCTTTATGACTGGTCATATTCTGAGCACAGGACTATTTTTGACCAGATAAAATTTGCGTATTGTTTGTTTCTCGATTCACGGTCATGGTAGTGTATCAGGGTCACTAACACTGTGGCCCAACCAAGAATACCCCACCAGGGATGAAAAATTAGAGGATTGCAAACTCAAATTGTTCAGTAATCATAGTTCTTTTTATGTCATTTATGCAAATTCTCCCCAGTTGATTCCCGTATGATTAACTAAGTCTCTGTGTCACATGATCCTGACGACACATTAAGCAGATACACAACGTTTCAATCTGCAACACAATGCTGGACAGCTCTGTGCATTTGGAGGGTAACATTAACTGTCAGTTCTGTTACATCAGCTAACAGAGACCCCTTTTGGATGGCATCATGCTGAGTGATTGACAACTTGTCCATCAACTCAGCATGCTGCAGTGTATAGTGTTTTTTTTTGTTGTTGCAACTTTCCATCTTTGCTCTTCCTCACAGTATCTGTGTGAGAATAAGATGAATAATATCCCCCTAAATCATTACTCGGGTGGTGTTTACGTGTGCAGTGTGTGGATGGATAAGACATGTGGGAGAGATGAACTCTCACATCTTTCCCGCCTCCCCACCTGCAGCCCCTGAGAACAGAAGCCTGTGGTTAGAGCTGCAGTCTGGGCCTCCTGGGAGTGGGCTGCTGGGTAGAGTAAGTAACCTGAACCACTTTTAAAAATACTGGCAATGAAATGATGAACCAAAAGTAGCCTAGCAAAAAAAAACAAACAAAAACACCCAGTAAAAAAAACATCTGCAATGGAAAATTAACAGCAATACTGAACAGCAATAAAAGATGTGCTTCATTTTGTATAATTGCAGACAAAAAAAAAGTTATAAAAAGTCTAAAGCGAGAGCTTTTAGCACCAGAAAAGACGATCAAGAGCTCAAACAATGTGTGAATAAGCTAAAGCAAAAAATAGAATTATTTATATGGAACTGGCAAATACATAAAATGTACGTCAGAATAAAGTTTCATGAATTAATCTTTATAAATCCAAATTTTATTTAATTTTTACACAATGTAACATTGTTTGAAAATTTCATGATGGGCCATATAAACCATTTCAAAGCATAGAACAATTACCAGTATTGTTACAGGAGGGGAGCATTACTCCATAAAAAGTCAATGCATCATGGTAAATGCTCGGCCCCCATCGGGCTGACCCCAGAGACAGGCACTCTGTGGGGGAGATGCATCTCAGGCCTCATCACACACTGGTACTGACCTGCACCTTCTGCATTCCTGCCTCCTGAGTAACCCTCAGGAGGGCTAAAAGGTTCAGAGTCTCTCTCTACACCCAAACCTACACTAATACAAAATTTTAAGCATTTTGCTTCTTGACTGTTAAAAGATCATATTATTAATGGATTTGACCCCAGAAAGTATCACACTGAAATTTGTCATGTGTACATCATTTTCACATGGCTAAATTACAATAACAATACTGCTTAGTAGGAATATACAAATTCTATACAAAATATAATTTTTATATAATTTGTATACATTCAGAAAATCAACACAGTGCCTTTTGCAATAGACATTTTCAGTACAATGTGTTACAATAGCAACATACATCAATCAGGGCACTATCATTAGGAATGCACATGAAGGAGTGTGCTTGATCTGTGGCAATGTTTGGGTAGGTGGTATGTGTCAAGTTTACTTGAATGCCAGGACCCAGCATTTCCCAGAACATCATGCTGCCTATCCCAGTGTAAAATAACATGTGATTCAGCAGACCAGGCCACATTTTTTATAGTTCTATGATCCAGTTCTGATATAAATATGCCCAGTGTAGGTGTGTTTGGTGGTAGTTTGCAAATACACATTTCCTTACACAGAAAGCTGTGACGCATTGTGTTCTGACACTTTTTCCTTACAGTCAGAAAACTACAGTAACTCTTCTGTGTCTTCGGACCAGATGGGTCTTTGCTCCCCAGAGCCTCGGATGCCCATGACCCTGTCATGAGTTCACTGTGGTCTTTCCTTGAAACACTTCTGATAGGTACCGACCACTGCATACCAAGAATACCATACATGACCTGCCGTTTTACAGATGTTTTGACCCAGTCGTCTAGCCATTAAACCTGACCCTTGTCCGAGTTGCTCAGATCCGTTCCCTTGGCCATATTTCTTCAGGGTTTTTGATTTCATCTGGCAGGGGTTTCAGCTAATGTGCTAGTCCAGCTTGTATGTAATGTGCTTGATTTTCTGATGTAAAACCCATATGTGCTCTAAAACGCACCCACAGCTGTCTGAGGGTCCCTTATTCATTTTTTATTTTGTAGCATAAAGCGCAACATAAAGAAGAAAACATGACAAATTTTGTGAACTAGCTCTTGATAGAAGCTTGATCATGCAGACTGTTCAGTGTGCTAAAACATTTAAAATTCATTGAAATGGATCTTTGTGGCAGCAATAACATGCTAAAATGCATCCATGAAGTAAGTATAGATTTTTAAAAAAAGCTAATAAAAAAAAATTGACTTAACTGCAAACTAATGCTGGGGAAGCTGGGACAACTGTCTCTATAAAATCCAGAGGCCAGCTTCCATTATCAAATCAGAAAACTGAACAATTCCCATTTTGCTTTGAACTATGTGTACAATTAGCAGTTAGTGTAGTGTACTGGACCTCATACAGGTTGATTTCTTGGTCGTGCTTACAATGTTACCTCAATATGATATGCCACATTCACCATCATATGTCCATAAATAAAAATGAATAAAAAAAAATAAAAAAAATAGCTAAATCAAATTTCACTAACTTACACTGAAATAGCTGACAGTAGTGATATGTAACACAGTTGTCATAATATCTTTAATGGTATAGAAATAAATCTTTGCGTTGTTGAGCCTACTTTTACGCTCTCTCTTTATTTTTCTTCGCCTCTCCTACACCAACGAGTGTGAAACTCACCTTTAGAGTCTAGCTTATGTTTAGCAGAGCTCAGCTGAAAGAGTGCCATTCCATAAATTTGGGACAGATGGTCGGGTGCCCTGATTAATATGCTTTGATAATTTGCTAGTTTGTCACTTTTTTTTTTCATTTACAGGTCGCCTTAGGTAACACTTTACAACAGATTCTGCTTTGGTTCTCTTCACGTTAGACACTTACTCATTTGAGATAGAACTCAGCTGAGCTTGGTGGTGTTATATATAACGATAATATTTAATTTAATCAGTGCCTTATCAGTGTTGTGGGATGTAAAGGTGTTTCTATCCTTTTTCACAGTGTATGTTCAATGGCAACGTTAATGTTGTTGGAAACCAGGCATGCTCTTTACTTCTCGCTCCATCATGCGCACATAGAGTCCTCTTTGAAGCCCACATTGCGAACTGTTGATTTTTGAGTGTGACTATTTGCTTACATGCAGTTAAATATATCTGCCTGTCACTGAGAGACAAACACTATGGTCTCATCATCACAGCTTCATATGAGCGCTCTCCTGTAGTGACAATGAATGCCCCACTGAACCAACCTCCAGGCTCATTCAGCTCCTACTGCTGCAATTTCACCACAGAATGCGCCGGCTTCATGGGAAACGTTTGCAGAATTTGTTTCTGTCATGTTGCATCTATTTCTGCTTACCAGTCTCCAAGCCCCTTTGTTAAGGCAGAGATGGAGGGGCGAGAGAGAGGAAGAAAATGAAATCCATGTTTACCCAATTGAAACTGCAAAGCAATTTTGATTGAACGAGCGCCACAAATTTGAGCGCACCATTGATGTCCTATTCATCTCCCTTAATGTTGTTACAGTGAAAGGCCAAATTGCATCTCTCAGTGAAACTGGATTATAGGCATTTGTAAGAGGTTCACAGACACAAAGACAGTTTAGAAGGCTCAGAAAATGTGTTGGGAGAGCAAAGTCATCCCGCAACCTCATTACTGCACCCTAACTTTCTTCAAAGGCTGACTTCTGACGAATCAGTTCAATCTTAACCAACAGATTCTAAGGTAAAAGGGCCTAAAGTGCTGTGAGCCACTTGAATGGTCCTAGTGGAGTTAAAAAAAATGTTGAAAATCTGTCACTATCATTCGAATTTCCATTTAGAAAATCAATTAATTCTTATTCAGCAGTTAATCAGCTGTATTTTCTTGCAATTAAATGAGGTAAATTATATAGTAATATATTTTCTATACTTTTCTTTTGCCAAAGGTGTAGTTTATTTGTCACATCTGGTCCGTCTCAGTCATGTCCACAATGGAGTCTGTCGCCCGAGGTACAAGGTAAATGGCCCTGGAGATTCGTTAGCTCCTTAGATTGGTTGCTATATGCCTAACGACATTTCCACCTTTCTTGTATGTAGTTTAAGTGATGGTTGTTATTGGGTCAATTGTCAGTGTCTGATTGGCTGTCTGCGTGTGCGTGTGTGTTTAAACCTTGTGTTGTCCTTGGGACATTTTTGAAAAAAAAAAAGATTTTTGATAGTAATATAAATCTTTTACTATCAAAAATATGTTTTTTTATCATCAAATGTTCTGAAAATAACAAAAGTTATTAAGTACTATACTATGCATGATTGTGATAAGTTTGAATTTATTTAATTTATTTAAAGGGTTTTCATTGGATTTTATAACACCTGTTGTCCTCAGGAACAAAACTGACCCCTTAGTATAATGTGGTGCAATAGGGTAAACACCATACTCCTTTCCAAAACATCTTTGATCTTGGATGTCTGACATTGGATCTTTGATGTATGGGGTCAACCATCGGTTGACACCACACACACACACACACACACACACACAAATGATCACTTGTGACAGTTTCTTCACGTCGGATGACCTTGGCCTGCAACTACTGAGAAGACCACAGGTGTTATTATGTGCTGCCATTAAAAAAATTCAAATGATTAAAGACTAATTCTCACTAAAGTTCAACATACAACACCCTGTTGCTAGTCAAATTGTCAAAAATAAACTAACCTTTTTAATATTTTATTGTCTCATATTCGCTTTAAAACAGAGTAAACTTTATGTAAACAAGGGCTGGTGGCCTTATATTGCAAAATCAAGGGTATATTCTGTGGTAATATGTTGGTCTTAAGGAAAATTAAGGTGTAACACTGAACTGATTGACAATTTATACTTTATACTTTAAAAAGAACTCAAAATAAGTGGGGTCCCTTGACCCCTGAGGATCACAGGTGTATGGAAATCGGGAGGACATTATGAGGGTTAAAAGTCCAGCTGAGCATGGTCACCCAAATCCTACCTTGGTCTCTGGTTCAGGTTTTGTTTATTGGGAGAATGTTATAACTCTTGCCTGCATCTGTGTGTTCACAAGAATGAGAGGGATCTAAGGAACAAGAAGGACTTTCCTGTTGGTTACCAGCACATTCTCTAAGTGGCAGTGGAGAGAGTCTATGCAATCTAAGCAATTCGCAGTTGGACCCTTGTGAACACCCGTTGCTTGGTCCTTGACTTTTGCCTCTTCTGAATGTCTCTATACCCTGTGAGTCTTCGCATGCTATGAGCTCCAAAGAGTTTGGAGTAATTGAAGTTCAATTACTCCATTACTCCAACTAAAGCTTCAGGAGAGAGTCAATGCTAGATGCTTTTAAGCCCATAAATGTCATTTATATTTTCTTTGGTACTTTGGTTAAAGAAGTATGCTGGGACCTTTGTTATCCATTTAGTTTTCATTGAAATTTACATCCATGCACAAGTTATGCTCATTCACAGGGTCATGTGTTAATATCAGTGTGTTCATTTAACGCACAGGGTGCAAGCTGTCTTTATACTGAAAAAATCTGAATAGGACTTCCCATGATTTGTGCACCCCTAGCTTTAAAACATCATTACAGTTCAGTGCTTGCTGCCTCCAAAGCCTTTTTCTAGGCCTTTGTTGAAGCCACATGTGGTATATAGAGTGTAGAAGCCATGTATGACAGATACAGCTTGTAGCTAGTAAAATCAGCAGATCTATTGGCCATGTGGACCTCCTCAGTGTTCTGCTGCCAAAATGGTTTGAGCAGCGCACAGTCTAGAAAAGTTGGACGTCGTTACTGTTGCATTTCTGCGTGCATTTTGAGGCAGGGAGTGATTGCATGCACGCTTTGCCAAATGTAATTATGGCTTCACAGGGCCACTTCCCTCCGCTTGGCTGGTCCTAGCAGCAGGGGGACGTGGGGAGAAAATGGACGGCTTATTCACTGGGCTATGAAAAGACCTGTAAACAATCGCCCCAACAGTGTCGGTCGAGTGCTGGGAACTGGCAAGGAGAGCGAGGCTGCTGGGCGGAGCAAGGCCCACACGCTCCCCGTCCTGACCTGCTGCACTCCTGCAGCTGCCACAGGGAGATGGAGAGTGGACGAGGCCCCTTAACACATACACACACACACATGCACACAGTCATGAACCCACTCAAAGAGCCGCCTGTCCCATTGAAAAGCAGTCTAATCCCTCTCTCTCCCACCGCGAGCCAACTTGAGCCAACCAAGCTCAATGGAAGTCCCAGTCCATCGCCAGCCAGCCAGGACTTTCCTTTGAGTCTGAAAAAGACACTTAACTTCATAGTGTCGCACTTGAATGTGCTTTTGGTTCTGCCATTATGGGGGAAAAAAACGTCGACTCAAATTCAATATGGCCCAGGCACAAAGGCTCCCTGGCACTGCTTTGTCAGGATTTGGTGAAGTAACTAAGCCCTTAAGCTCAGGCCTCTTTTACACCTGCACTTGATTCGAAGCATATGGGCTTTTGATGGGTCCACAATTGGTCATTGATATCACTTGATATTTGTCCTATAATTCATTCAGATTGTTAACTGAAAGAGATATTAGCCCATTCTTCACATGTGAGAAGTAGTAGTTCCTTAAGAGATTCTCCTATTAACATGGTGAGAACTTGCTTAAGTGTGTAAACAAAGTACTTGGAGCTGGAGATAGCATACCCATGGAGCTCCATGGCAGTTTTATAGACTCTTCACTTGAGAACTAAGCATACACCACCGCTCATTCATTGGAACATCTGTTCCTCTCTCTTTGGCACTATCCATAAAAAAACTACAAACTACACTTCATCTTTCAGCTTTCTCAAAATCACATCCAGTTCTTCATTGAAGTGATTCATTGAAGTGATTGAAGTGATGCGGACTTGTCAGTTATTAGTATGTATTTTTGTAAATGTTTTGGACTAGAAGTCTTTGTTAGGATGCAAAATCGGCGAATATCATTCACAGGACATCATCAACAAACAACTTTTTATTAGCCTTTTGCCATTTTTTTTTTCTTCCAAAAATTCCACATGCTTACTCGCACACTGAAAACAGAAGTGCACTCTTTCTCGGCTCAAAATTTTCATCTTGAATCAAAGTATTACATGTCTGCCAACTAGTGGTAGGGAATATGAATATTACATTACATGATATTTGTAAATACAGTCTGTTGATATGATAATATAGCACTATTTTACTACTTTCTTCTGTTTTATTGTTGGTTTCCTCTTTCCTGATCATTATTAATGAGAATAAAAATACAAAAAGATAAAAAGAAAGAAAATAACTTCCAAACATCAGTTCAATATCAGCTGTTTCCTGAAAATAATGATATGTAAGATGTCTGCCACTTTATGATGTCATAATATGCAAATTAGATAATATTTATACCCCACATAAATTTCAGGTCATGCCTAACATTTTTCTAATACAATAAGTCTCTATCTTAAACCCCTTTTAAGCCACAAGCTTTTGAAATATTGATGTAAAAATCCAGTATTTAAAAAAAAAAAAAAAAGGCGCTTAAAGGGTTTAACACCGTTTTAAAATTAAGATGTAAATAAAAAATTAAGATGATGTCAAACGATATTGTTATGGGTATAATGTTTAATACTTGGGACATTTACTTTTATATACTACTAATACATACTATGGTTGGTTATATATGGTCTGTGTCCATGTGATGACTGATTCCATTCCATGATAATTGTACTACTTTATGTAGTATGCAGCCACTCTGAGAACATTACCATAATGTCTGTTCACAATTCAAGCAGTCAGGTTTCTACATGAAAAAAACTCACCTGTTGTATGTTCACATCATACAGACCGAGCTGAGGGAATTACAATATTAGTCGTGATTTTCCTTCAAAAACCTTTTGTATGTCTACTGGGCCAACTTATGGCCAGCTCTTAATGTCTGCTGGACTGTTCTGGCCTGCAAATACAGTAGAAGTGCACTTTAATTTGTGGCTTTATAATTTGTACTTAAAGATGACTAATATTATTTTATACTAGTTATTTTTTACACTGTTCTGTATGTGATTCAATACTTACAACCTTACACAATGTATTACCAGAGGTTGAATGCAGAGCTTCATTGTGTGGGTGACATCCAGAATGTGGTACGATTCAGGCAGCTGGATCAAACCGTTTACGTCTTTGTATTTATTCTACATTTATTTGCAAGTTTATTCCCAAATCTGCATTTGTTTCTTTGTATGTGTGTCTGTTTGTGTGTGTGGGAGTGCAAGTGTTTAGATGTTTGTGTCTGGATTTGTGCATTCATGGCCGTGCACGCGTCTCGGTGTGTGTGTGGAGCCTGGTGGTGGCACACATTTGGGGGGCTGCTCATCTGCATCACGCCATGCCCCATCAGCTCCATCAGGCTGTGGGAGAACAAAGCCTGTACATTTCCACAGCCATGCGCCTGCAGGGAATGCTCATCATAATTAGCCCAATGATGAGGCGCTGTGATGCACCGCACAGCAGGCTTCTGTCTTCTCTCTCCCTCTCTCCACCCCCCCTTGTCTTCCTCCCTCTCCTTTCTTCATTACGAAGGGGAAGGATGGGGAGGGAGGTTTGGAGATTTTTAAGTATTTTTGTCTGAGGAACCACTGCTTTTAAGCTTGGCAAGAGCATAATAAACACATTCACAGTGCTTTATCCATGCAAGGATGAAAGCAAAAATACTGAACAATATTTATTTACACACAATCAGTAGCTCTTTCAATCAGTAGGTACCCAAATCTTAGCTGTACATTTATCATATATCTCTCTATGCCTACTCAAAATGCAACCAGTTTCTCATTAAGGTGGTGGTCTTCTAAAGTGCGGTTTGGGATGCAGTATGAGTTTGGGACACTGGTATGACCAGGGTATTTGTTTTTCTGACAAGTTCATCATAAATACAACAAAGTATGGTCTAATATCGGTCCTCAGTCCTTTGGACTAGAATACCAGACCCTGGTATTGTCTGAAATGGCTGCCCATCTATTTTGTATTTTGTTCATTTTATAGCTCACAGAAAAGCATACTTTGTCCCAAGCAACAATGAAAATAATGATCATAAAAGTAGTGATAATAATACATTTAATTTATAAAGTATCTTTCTCAAAACCAAGGAAACTTTCCAATGTGACAAGAAAACATACATTTGCATTTGCATTTACAGCATTTAGTTGACGTCCTTATCCAGAGCGATGTACAACAGTGCACAAGTTATCCACAACTTTATCAAGGATCTGTAAAACGAGAATTAAGTCAACAGCCACTAATTGCCTATGGTACTGTAGCTCAGTACGCCTGATCAACACTTGTCACTGATACCTAACTACACCTATCTTGACACATAAGACAACACCTGTCAAAGAATGTAAAACAAGGTTAGGAAGGTAAGGGGTTTTTTTGTGAGCATGCAAAAAAAGAGATGCTTAGTCGTCAAGGTGCTCCTTGAGTCGGTGGGTCTTTAGCCAATGTTTGAAAACAGCAAGAGGCTCTGCCGATCTGATGGTCAGAGGGAGTTCATTACACCATTGGGGGGCCAAGACTGAGAAGAGTCTTGATGCATGTTTCACTCTTCTTTTGAGCGGAGGAGGCTCATGATGAGCGGTGCTTGAAGCCTTCAAACCATGAGACGAACGTTGTTTATTATACAAATATAAAATATAAATACTACACAACATGAAGACTAGACAGAGTCATAACTCAAAAAGGAAATGTGTTAAATAAGGTGATTCTTGAATTCTGTGAATTCCATCATTTGTAAGTAAACCAGAGTCAGTTGATTTTAACATACTGGGCAAGGAGTGGGGATAGAGTAGGTCTTTTATAGCAGAGGGAGGCTAGACTATAAAAGTTCTATAAAAGCATATAAAATGATTTTATGCTGAATATGGAAGACAAATGGCAGCCAGTGAAGATAATAGAGGGCAGGGCCAATATGCAGGTTCAGTGTGAGTTAGGAGTTTTGAATACATTATAAACAAGAAAGTGTTCCAACTGGTAGACCAAGCATTAGGGCATCACAGTAAGCTAAATGTGAAATAATAAAGCCATAGTCTGCACAAACTTATCAAAGATGTGGATGTGGTTTAAAAAATGTTTTCATGGTGGGCTTTTACAATAACAAATAGAAGGACTTTTGATTTTGTGTTTGCTATAAACACATTCGCCTCATAGTTTCAATGCCAAACTAAAGATACAAAAGACTCCAAACTTGGCTGGTGAACTACATCTGTGAAATGTAGAAATTTGTAAATTGATTTTTTGCTAATTTATTAACAACTGTCAGTTTGGATTGCTTTCCATGTATTTCCCAGCTGGCAATCGACCGACCTTAAACGTTTAAATGTGGTTGAAATAATGTCAGTTTATGAGAAAACATTAATTCAACGTCAAAACAATGTTGAATACCAAATGATTGAAATGGTGTTGTTAACTAACTATGGATTCAACATAGAAATATAAATGAAATTTGAGTTTTACATCAAATCAACGTTGGAATGATGTTGCTTTATCAACGTTGATTAGATTTGCAAAATCTAAACAAAATCCAACGTTTTTCCAACACTGACACCCGACGCACCTGACGTTGATTCAGCGCTGACTCCACATTAAAATTCCAGCTGGGTTATTACATTAATCACTCAAGAAACTAATAGGTCTGTACATTTTAGGACTGAATCATCAAGAACAAATTTTTGCTAATATCAAAACCTTTTAGAATTTAAGATGTAAGTGTGTTTATTTTTAAAACCATTCGAAAATGCCAACTGCACTTTACAACTTAGGAACCTATAATGACAGATGGACAAATGTAATGTTATTATCAACATTCACATCTTTTCTCCTATGATGGCTTTCTTACAACGGTGACAAGACACAGATTCACCGTGGCCACATGTTCTTTCAGTGCAGTGCTAGTATCAGCACTCATGCTAGTATCAGCCTGTTTGCAGGGATTCAGCCGCATGTGGAAAACGAATGGATTTGAAGCAGTAAGATGTGATTTCGGAGGCAGGAATCAGGGAGGGTTTGTTATGGAATCACCTCAGCCATTAGCTGCCTCCCCACCTGGAGTAGTGGCACGCTGCCCAAACGTCGCTCCGCAGCCTGTTTGTCTACAGCCCAAACATGTAAACCCAGCCTGCAGACAGCGCTGTTTACATTCATTAAATCTGCATTTCAACACGACTCCTCCGACAGCCTCTTGCTGCTGGGAGACAGTCTTTAGCTGTTTCGCGCCATCCACTGCCTTCCGCGGAGGCCTTAGGGGTCGAATCACAAATACTTTTTCGTAACCGTAGCCCCATAACTTCTGCTAACACAACTCGCGCCTCGATTGCATCGTTTCAATACTGTCTGCTGCCTTTAAGATATCATCAGTTCATTTATTACAGCGCGGCTCGGCCATTATGATACTTTTGATTCAATTTCCCCCTCTTTTCAGGTCACTTCTGTGGTAAGCATGGAATCCGTTATTATGGTTATTAGGTATCAGTCATCAGCTGCGGTTTGTTATGGGCTTGATTAATAGCGTCTGGTCTAAACAAACAGCTCGGGCCCCATGCTGCTGCTGAATGTGATGGAAAGGGCTGGAGCTGGAGTGATGTTGGAATGGCTTGGCTGGGCAGGATATTGCAGAATGATTACACAAGTGTAATGCATCAGAACTCCTGCAGTTGCACACTAACAGGTTCTCCAGAACCCCACTGAGATCACACTGGAGCACCCATAGCGCAGTACAACTTATTCTTTCTTTCTCACACGTGAAAACGCCAACAACAACAAACTCACCTTGGTCCGCACCAATGTTTGTGTCATGACGCAGATGATAGATCTTGATTTTTAGAGATTAAACAAGGGGAAAAGAGCTAATGTAGACACACAAAGTTCATTATCCTCGTGACATTTTGGCATAGAAGAACTGTTACAGTTCATAATAGTAATCTAACTATGTTCTCTAATTTAATTGATAACATTTCTGTTTAAATGGCATGGTGATAAAATATTGCGTTTTTTGAAAAGGGAGAAATCTAATATTTTTAAATTCAATATGTATGCATGGTGGAACGTGTGTGTGTTTTTACAGTTGAACAATGTAACGCAAATCTCAGATGTTTTATTTTTGGCCCATAAAATGTATAACCTAAATGTTAAAGTGGTGCAGGCGTCTAATGGTTGGATACTGTTATTGAGATTTGAGGATTTGATTCCCAGCCCTGCAACAGCCATCCATGGCCTGGAGTCCAAGAATGCATAATTAACCTCACTCTCTGGGTGGGCCTCCTCTCCCCAGTCTTCTGGTTAGAACTGAAAGCACATTTTGGCAATAAAACCCTTACCCGGGATCAGATTAATGAATCAATAACATTCCCCTTGCTGTGTCCTATCTGAAAATATGTAAAATGAACATAATGCTACAGCTCTCATGCAGTTTATTTCTTGTAGACATTAATGACAGGCACAAAATAAAATTATGTATGAATCACATTCAGAAATTACATATTTTTTTATGTTAAACGTGTGATATAAGTACAGCTTATGCATTTATAAGATGTATAAATATCATAGGAAATTTGACATCCCTTTACATTTACGGCATTTATCAGACGCCTTTATCCAAAGTGACTTCCATTTCTAACTACAGGGGGCAGTCTCTCTGGAGCAACTTGGGGTTAAGGGTCTTGCTCAGGGACCCAGTGGTGGTGCTGGAGGTAGGAATCAAACCCAGGACCTCAAGGTCCAGAGGCAAGAGTCCTACCCACTGAGCTACCTCCTCCCCATCCCTTCTGGATAGCTCAGGTATGGGAGCCGGTTCCTAACTTAATAAGGTGTGGTAACGCGATGATTAAATCATGACCACAACTTACTCTGCAGTGGGAACAGCATTTGATAATGATGCTTATGGAAAAAAACTGACAACCCTGAGTCTCAAACATCAGAAAGATTCCATTTGAAATAATTCAGCTATGATTCATAATACACAGAAGACACAGAAGTTTCACAATACATTTATATGCACCATAATAGCATCACTGCCCTTGGATTTGTCCATAAGAGGGAATGTATGTGTGAGATAGAAGTGTGTGTTTGTGTGTGTGTGTGTGTGTGTGTGTGTGTGTGTATGGATGGCCATATGGGCCTGGGTGGAGGGGGCTGGGCAGGAGCTGACAGGCCACCAGTGCGGTCTGGGCTGCGGTCTGGGCCACTCCACTGCTCCTCCTGCCACCCCCTTGCCTAACACACACACACACACACACACATACACACACACCCAGTCACACGCGGCAGGCTCCTCGCGCAGCCCGGGCAGATGGCACCCCTCGCCCGCGTGCCAGGAAAAAGCATGCAAATTAAAGGTTATACCCAGCAGGTTTGAAGCGCTGCCAGCGCGGGGTGGCGCAGCAGCCCGAGCCCACCTGCTTATCAGCCCGGGGACATCTGGCTCGATTTTGTGGAATGAGCGCGACGCTGGGAGGAATAACTGTCATCTGTTCAGCCTGCTCCGAGAGGAGTGCCTCCGCGTGCCTCTCGTGCGCCCACAAGAATGATACTTTCACCGCCTTAAAAGATCTCATTAGCTCTTAACTACCGCTGTAGAACTGGTGGTGTTGCCCAACAAAGAGCTGTTGGTAAGGCTGCAGACGTGTCGCGTGCACCAACCCCGGCCATTCACAAGCTCAAAAACAGTCAGGTCCCCCGCCACGCTGCAGGAGCTGCAGACACTGACTGGAACAGACAACTCCTGGTTGTCTGGCTTAACAACACAGCCGTCTGAGTTTCCCTCCTAATTCTTTCCCAATATGCTTGCAAGGTTTGCTCTATCTCACAGGGCCTCAAAATTGGGACTTAAAGTAAGTTCACAGATGTTCCGCCATATTTCCGGCCTATTTAGCTTAACCGCTAAGCGTGTAACAGTTAAAATAGGCCCAACATTTACGTTGTCAAACCATTTTTGCTCCTTTGCCAAAGGTAGATTAGTTCATGTGTACCATTTTCACATGAACAGATTGGTACGTTGGACCCATAACAGTTTGACCCATAACACAATAGATGAAAGTTTAAATCTGTCTATATGGCTCTCAGATGAACATGTGCATTCACAAAGCTGTCCATCACATCAGTGGTCCCCAGCCTCCGGGCCGCGGGCTGTGGAAAAAAAATAAAAACAAACCTTTCAGTATTTCTTTTTATTTACTATCAGAGTCTATACGATGTTTTATTTTGAAAAATGACCGGATATCCTTAGTCTTTGACTCATTCTAGACACGTCAAAAATAGTCCTACAAAATAGTCAAATGGATAAAAAGCAAATGTCTCTATGAAATAAAGGTTAGAGACCACTGATCTAGATTCAATCTTTTATCTTATAAACATCAACTTCACATGCGTAGGTCCCTTTTAGGTCCCTAAACTAAAGGAGTTTCATACCAATGCATTTGAAATTATAAGACAGAGGCCTATTATAGTTAAGCATAGGCCTCCTGTATTCTTTACTTATGCATCAATCATCTTCTAAATTTCACCATGTTATTTAACCTATTAAATATGTGGCCCAACACTTCAGCTGCTCACTTTGAATTAGCTTCATAAAAAATTTTAATTAATAAAGTTGCCATTATAGTTGCACGTGAACACACCACACAGTGAGAACAGTGTAAAATGATTTCTCTGCATTTGACCCATTCACCAAGTGAACAGCCAGCAGCACAGTGCCCAGGGAGCAGTGAGTGGAGAAAGCACTTTGCTCAAGAGTATTGCCACTAGCAGTCTTGGGATTCAAAGCCACAACCTGCTGATTGCAGGGGCAACTCCCTAACCACCAGGGCATCAGCTAACCCATAGTAGATAATAGCAAATGCATGATGATAGCAAGAAAAGGGGGAGTAGGAAAAACTGATGCCTGTGGATCTCAGACACAACACAGTGCTCAGACATGTTAATGCTGGGGACAGGTTTGATAGTGGTGTAAAGCTGGGTCCTGCTCCAGTCCTGGCTGTGTCCTCAATGTGGTCAGTGTGGTCAGTGAGGTTAGTGCACTCTGCAGGCATGACCAGGTCAGAGAGACTCCTGCTGCTTAAAAGGCTGCACTGAAATTCATCACTCACCTCCCTAACACTTATGAACATTTTTTTAAGAACTTATAGTTAATGCTAGCTACTTAAAATGAATTTTATCTCCTCGATCCTCCAACTATGTCTTGTGGAATGTAAGCATTGTTTGTCTTATATAATGGCCTTCCGCATGACACTATGAAACCAAACCCCTTAATTTTACGCCTTAATATAACCTTCATTTTTACCTTAATTTCCAGTAAAGTAAGGAAAATTAAGTGGAAAAGTGCACAGTCTGATTAAGGGGTAAAACTACTGAAATTTTCCCTTAATTTTAAAATGTGCCCCTTAAATAACTGAGTCTCCTGAAGAAAATGCCATATATTTAGGATTAAGGGGTTTCACACTCACCTTAAATCCACTTTTAAGGTAAAATTAA
>JBBKCR010000134.1:15653597-15678472 GCA_037577295.1 Ladigesia roloffi
GTGTGTGAGAGAGAGAGAGAGTGTGTGTGTGTGTGTGTGTGTGTGTGTGCTAGTGTGTGTGTGTGTGTGTGTGTGTGTGTGTGTGTGTGTGTGTGTGTGTGTGTGTCCCTGCACTGTTTTGTCTCAGCTCAGTGGGCTGATTGAGTGTGGCTCTAATTGAAAGTGAAGTGAGCTGTGTGCAGTGTAGCAGTGCTTGGCCCCTGGTATTTCCAGAGTGAGTGGGAGTGAGTGGGGCAAGGGGGTCACCTATCAGACCCCCCACTACCAGCTCTTGTCTTTTAAAAGTCCACTCTGCATGAATGTAATACATTGAGTGCACTGGGCTCCAATTTGTACATTATTTCCACCAGATTAAAACACATTTTGAATAAAACACACTTGTTGCCAAAGTAACTCTTGAAAGACAAAGTCATGTCGACTTGGTATTTTTCATTCGTGTGGAAATTACATTGGAATGGAATAAAGTCAGTGGGTCATGTTTTTTCAGCACGAGTTGTGTGACAGCGGAGAGCTGGAGCAACTGACAGCCAGTGAGGGAACCCATCTGCAACTGGTGTGAAAGGCCAATATTTGAGTAGGGAGAGAGAGTGTGTGTGTATATATCCGTGTGTGAACTCACTAGTCAGGGTCCTGAGTGCTCTTTGTTTTGGATTATTCTAGCCAAGTGCACCCACAGTTAATTGTTTTTTGTTCTCATTTTCTCTGTTTATACAGCTTCACTAAGCACCCGCGGCTATTTGAAAGGTGATTTGCTCGACACTTTAATTGCTGAAAAAAATCATTTGGATTCGCCTGGCCTTTCCTGCCCTCCAACGCGTCAGAGCCTCATGAACACACAGCCACTGCGTCTGTGATGGTGATGAGGTTGGTAGGGATGAAGATGATGATGATGACATGCGTGTGTGTGTGTGTGGGGGGGGGGGGGTGCTGCTGGGGGCTGACTGCACCAGTGCCTTAATTGGGAATGCCACATGTCGGTCAGTGGCACAAGGCAGCCTGGAGTGGATCTGGAATCGGGCAGTGAGGACTCTGAGCTGTGTGAGGAGATGAAGAGCCTGAGGGTCACTGAAATCCTTTTTTTTTGGGGGGGGGGGGTTTCACCCTGAGACCAATGTGTGGATGAAGAAGAACAGAGGGAGATGACAAGATCTGTGTGTGTGTGGATATGCATGAGTGTGTGCATGTGCAGGTCTGTGGGTGTGTATGAGTGTGCTTGAGTGTGTGATAGGTCTGGGGGTGTGTATGAGTGTGTGATAAGTCTGTGGGGCTGCATATGAGTGCCTGCATATATGCACATGTTGGGGGTGCATGCAAGTCTTTGTCCATATTAAGGACAAGGACAGCACACGATGTAAACAACACAAAATTATTTCTCTGCCATGTGTGGGGATTGTACCTTGCTCTAAGATTCCTCAGAGGTGCCACAAGCAGTCTGGCGATGTCACACACTTCTGAAATGGATGATGTGTTGAGGAGTGTGTATATGTGCATTTATACAGGGGTGTTTATGGGATTTCTAAAGACAAAAGTTTTATGCTGTAAAAGAACTTCTTTTGATTTCATTAAGAACTTATCAATACCATTATTTAAAGAAAATGTTTTCTGCATTTTTTTAGACCTTTTTTAATGCAAAGCTTCACTGAAACTGATACGGAACCTTCAGTATACGAAGGTTCTTTAAGCTTTTAAAAGGTACATCAAAGGTTTCTATATTTAAACATGGTTCTTTAGGCATCTGAAGGTGTTTCTTCAGTGATACCAGGCACTGTACTATGCAAACAAAGTAGCAGGGGTGTAACCAGGTTCTTATTGGCCCAGGGCTTAATTTATACTTAAACAATCTGGCATTTCAAGCTCACAAATTTTGATTCATTTCTATTTGTCAGTTCATCATAAAATGTTGAGATAGTATAAAGGTCTGATTTAAATATATAGAATGCAATAAACATGGAGATACAAGGTTTTGTTTCTGGTGAAAACAATATATTATGCCAGTGTGTATTATGTGAAATGTGCATTGGGTGATGATTTATAGAGATATATCAAGAAACATTTGACTATTTTACACTAAAGGACCTCAACAATGCTGAGCAAAACCACTGCAGTATTTAAACATTTAAAATATTGAAAACACTTAATATGTTGTTCAGATGAAAGCTGACGGATGATGTATACCGATAAGAAATGGGATCTTTCTGTGTGTCTATAGCTGTTCAAGTAGGTCCAAAAAACTAGGCTGTTAGCCCTGCTGAGCCATAAGCCACATTGCTACCACACTAAATCTGCTCATTAGTCTAAGCTTTAGTTAGGGGGTGTGGAACTCCAGTCCTGGAGGGCCGTGATCCAGCATGTTTTGGTGATTTCCCTGTTCAGGAACACCTGGATCATCTCGCCAGTTAATTGTCAGGTTTAGTTAATATGTTTGAGAAGGAGAACCAACAAACTGTGCTGGGAACTGCACTCCTGGACTGGAGCTTGACACCCCTGAGTTAGAGGTATTGTGTATTTAGAATAAAGACTAGATGAGGTGGGATACCATCATACCAAATACTCAGCTTAACATGTGCTGTGCTACAATAACATGCAGGGATGTATAGGTAGATATTTGGGGTCAGGCGGAGGACAGAGAGAGTCATGAAGAGGTGAATAGGCTAAGGGGGGAAGTCTCATGACAGTTTATTTTAGCTCCTGGTGATTAGCTGATACAGAGGTGTTGCAGACACTGCTCTGGCACATAAGTGCTCTGAACATGTGCTCTCCATACCGGCAGAGTGGAGCAGCACATGAGGAACAACTTCAGTTCCTCTTTCTTCAAGCACCCTCTTCACACACTGCCGCTTTCACATTCCTCGCCCTGCGCGTCGCCGGGTAGCTGAATAAGTACCTAATTTTGTAGTGCTGAATGTATTAGTAAGGCATTTGAGTCAGCATCCATGGAAAGCAGTTTCCAAGCAGAACAATTCTTGAATGTAAAATGCATGTCAGACTCACTGAGTCATCTCAGAGTTCATCCAACATCATTTTGATTTGGATGAGCTAGTTCTGGGATGCAGTATTTTCTCTGACTCACTGGTGCTCCATCTTCCAGACAGATTAAGTAATAGTAGAACTTTAAGCTTCTCACTCATTCATGATTATAATGGTCCCCATTCTACATCAGAGTCCCTATTTTTCCCCGATGTCCACTGAAACAGTCCTCACTATCTCAGCTAATCCAAATAGCTGGACATCACAAGACAGAAACACTTCAGGGCTCAAGGTGGCAAAGCACAGGCCAGAGAACCTCAAACACCATAAACATTCAAACTGATTCATGAAAACCTGACATACAGATGAAACTGTACATCAACAGGATAGCAAAATGTGAAAAATCTAAATTGAAAGTGAAGATTTGAAGAGCCCTGCAGTTCTGTGCATGCATGCAAAGAACACCTCCATTAAAAGTGAATGACTGGGCACATTAAACCTTTTTGGTGCAATAGTGTGAAAACTGGTTTATGATGCTTGTGTGGATTAATGTGCCGGAAACAACCATAATTAATTTTACATGGACATTTTCACCTCCTCACTACTTAAACTCCTACACAGTTTTGTAACTGTTCCTTTAAGAGACCAGTAATCTCTGTCCTGATTGGCTGTCGCAATTCAGGTTGAAACACCTTCAATACTGATGTAACTGTGTGCTGAAGAGGTGGATATACAGTATGGAACTGTTTTTTCTGTTTTATACAAATGTTTGCACATGTCTGTCTTCTCAATGAAACAAAAATTTTATTATTTGGGGGTCTTTAATATGATATGAAGTGTCCACATTTAATATGAAATGAACTTCCACATTCCATACCATGTAACATATAACAAGAATCTTAATTATTAGGGATAATTTTTCATTTGAATGAAAAACAATGAAGATACCATGTTACAGCAATGAAGTGCTGTCTAGGAGTAAATTATGCATGTGTGTTTATATTAGTCTCCGATGTGAGACAAATAAAATGTTTTATTATATGGGGCTCTTTAATATGAAAGAAAATTCTCAAGGTGTTTCTCATATGACTTTGAAATGCAGCAATACATCTTCTCCAGGATTCCTGAATTAACAGTGCATGACTGCTTCATGAACGGACCACCAGGGGCATGTCTTCTTCTCCATTCAATCCACTGTAAAAAAGACAGATTGGGGCTGGACCAGGTACTTAAATCTTACACTTATCACAAGCCTTACTGGGTTCATGAGAGAGTGTGCTAAGGGCCCTCTGAGACTGTGTTTATGGAGGGGATTAAATGCAATCTGTGGGTTTGGGGTGAGCTGCCAAACCGAAATAAATACGAAGAGTATTTGTCCCTGCCTGGGAATCCACAAAAACACTTTTTTTTCATGCCGAGATCTTCAGCTGTGTTAGTCTGTAGTTGCTGTTGAAGGAGATTATTGCAAAATAGTAACTTTATAGTTGAAGGAAAAATGTCCTTAATATGACATCTGTTAATATAACGTCTGTTAATGTGCCTGTTAATGAGGGTCCATTTGTCATGAGATGTTCAAACAATATAATAGGCAGTTAAAATTTTCAAATGATGTAAAAATATTTACATGTATATTGCGGATACAAAGACATCATCAATGATTTATTTGTCATTTATATCCTTTCATTATCTAATGATAGAGTGTTAATCGGTGACAAGCAATGAGCTATTCCTGGAGCTCAGGCCATAAATACCAACAAAACAGAACAACGAAATAAAAACCAAGGGAAAGAACTGCTATAATGCTAATTCGTGATGGCGCTACCTTTGAATTGTAGTAGTATGTAGCTACTAATGGCACATGTATATTTTTGACATATGGAGCATGGCAAAGATAACTTGTAAAATGTTTATACACATTACTGACCTGCTGTAGCATTTGACTCCTTCGGTAAAGACTTAGCATATAGCTGCCACTGTTTACCATCTTGTTTGCCTTCCACTTGTGTTCATTGTCAGTGATGTATCTAGAACTTTCAGAAGAACTAGAGGGTCACTTTCCCTCACAAAACTGGTCCCACCCACTGGAAATCAAAACATGGTGAGCTCACAATGAGTAAAGCCCATTTCACAGTTCAGCCTTGAATGTTTAATATGTTTCATTATACTTTTTAGGTTTTCATATTTTAATTAGAACTTGGCTTAAAATATTTGATTGGATAATATTAATAAAAATATCTCATATCCCATTTCACCAGCTGAATAGCTTTCCACCCAAGACTCTTGAAATAAGAGTAGAACTATAAGGATTCAACACCAAACCTGGTGCGATTAAAAAAGATGAATTAAAAGGACACATGCATATCTTGTTCCCCAAAAATCATTAACCATTTTCTTAAGGCACAGAAGGTCCTCAGGATTTCCCTCTGTTGCTGTTTCATCCCTTGTATCTAAAGAGAAACAACACCCAAAGCTAAATAAATCCATGTCAAATGCACTTTGATATTAAGGTCTGACTGCAACACTCTGCAAATTAACATTCCAGTTCCATGAAAGCAGCTTTGGTAATGGCAATCCAGAAAGTTCTGCGGAGACAAACAGAGCGCAGGAGTGAAGCCAGAGGACTGTAGGTGATCAGTGCCTCAACGGCTCACAGAAAAAAGGACCTCATCGTGTCCAAGAGTAACACTGTGACTCACAGAGTTCTCCCTGTGCGCTCGCTCTGGATGAAGTGTAAATTAAATCCTTCGTGAAGTCAGGAGAGCACTGTTCAGCTAGGCTGGAGCCTTGAGGCCGAGAGTCAGAGGGAAATGGCCGGGGGCCTGGGGCTCAGCCTGGACAGTGAGGCCTTCAGGCGGTCAGCTGGATATCAGAGAGGACATCCAGCCTGAGCTTTTCTTCTTAAAGCCCAGAGGGAGCATTGGGCGACCTAAGCAGGCCACAGCGATGAGTCTGAAGAGCTCAGAGACTGAATGTCTGGCTGAATGTGGAAGTAGATAAACGTCTAGAAGAGAATAAAGATAGATTTAACGTGTTTAGAACATAATTAGGCCTGTTAATGCCCATATGACCAGCATCCACTTCACAGTGCTTTAGAATATTCACCCCTGTTCACACTGTTGTAGGATGCTCTGATCTCACCTGTTCACACTGTTCACACTAGAATACGTATTTGTAGTCACATGTTTCTAGCTTGCACACTGCAAAATAAGTTTTTACTTTCTGCAAGACAACAACTTTTCATTCAAAACTAAAACTAAGATCTTCTACTTTGGGTTGAAAATGTAAAATCACCTCGAAGCCCATGGAGAGCATTAGGTGATGCAAGCAGGCCAAGGAGACAACATGAGTTATGGTGGTAGATAAATGTCTAGAAGGCAATAAAGACAGAATTAGCATGTCTGTTGATGCTGAAACGAAAAACAGCAAATTGTATGATTAAAAACCACAAAATGCATTTTTCATTTGCTCTGCAGCATCTTCAAACAATGTTCTGGTTCCACTCACTAGACTCTCCACACTTGGTGGGAGGTCGTTCAGTGCCATGGCTCCCAAACTCTGGAACTAACTTCCTCAATCTCCCCCTGACTGCTGCTCCATCTCCTCTTTTAAATGTTCTCAATAACTTTCTTTTCATTGAATATTTCCCTTCCACCATGACAATGTGATAAGGATTAGTGTGTTTGCAATGTTATTTTTTAGTTTTTGTTTTTCCTTCCTTGCTATGTAAAGCGTCCTTGGGTTTGTGAAAGGCGCTATATAAATGTAACTTATTATTATTATTATTATTATTATTATTATTATTATTATTATTATTATTATTATTATTATTGTTGTCAGTTGTTATTGTTTTATGTACGTGTAGCTGTTTTACTCCTTTTTAGCACATTTGTCAATGTGGTGTAAGCACTTTGGTCAACTTTGTGGTTGTTTTTATTAATGGTTTATAAATAAATGGAAATTATTATTATTATTATTATTATTATTATTATTATTATTATTATTATTATTATTATTATTATTATTATTAATGTTGCTGTCAGTAATACATGGCCCTGTTTACACCATTCTGGTTTGTTAATGCTTGTTCACAGTGTTTTAGAATGTGTTTACCCCATTCACATTATTGTAAAATGTTAAACCATCCGAGAGTGTTCAGCCCTGATTACTCTGTTGTAGAATGTTCTCAGCAGTTCACTCTGATCTAGAATGTTCATCCTGTTTGAATGGTCCTAAAGTGTTCAGCAATTCCAGTATTTGTACCCCTGTTCATGCTGTTCCAGAATATTAATCCCTTGTCACATGTTTCTATCTTTCAAAATGCATAAATAATTCATCTTTTTACAAGACAAGACAACATCCCATCTATACTTTGGATTTAAAGTTTAGAATCTGTTCATCTGACAGAATTTTTCCAGTACAATTTCTGAAGTACTTAGTACAAAGGAAAAATAATTCAAATCAAACTACACCATGTTGCTTCTGATAAGTTACCCAGAAAGACCAGAAGTGAGTATGTTGGTGAATGGGAGCCACTTGGTTTAGTTAAACAGATAAAGAATATGTCGTGAGGTCATGCGTGATCATATGAGCCGGTCAGCATAAAGATAATGCTAAATGCTGGGAATGTTTTGTGCTGCCCTCATGTTGGACCGCTGCCCCACCAGGCATTCCTGTCCTATCACTGTCCACACACACCAGCGCAGGCTCTGAAAACAGGGCTGGACTGTGTCACTGCTCTGTGACAGGGAGGCTGGAGCTCACCATCCTAATTTGCTGCTGGACAGTGGTCTGCTTTTTGTTAAACAGACCTGCTGATAAGATGCAGGTTTGCCATCCCCTACTTTTTCTTTTTTTCCACTCTGCCCAATGGGCTCTTTTGTGTCTTTCTGGTCTGGAGCCCCCTCCTCCATAAAAACGCTGAAGATAAATGACTTGTTTGGGACGTGCCTCCTGCTGTTCTTTGACTCTGTGTCTTGCATTGGTAAGCGTTCCCTTCACTGACTTTGCACTGCCTGAAGGTTGCTTTTACCAAGCCCTCTGATTCAGGCAGGCGTCCTGAGAGGAGAGGGAGATTAGGACTGGACAGAGACTCTGCCGAGCACAAATTAGCAAGGGGGACACCTTCATGTTTCACATTCTTCCCGCATATCTGTAATAGGCAAGGAAAAGGCAGAAAATTGAGCTTACGTCTTGTAGGGACTTCTCGTAGGGAGTAGTAATAGTTTAAAAGCTGACTGACAGGCTGCCTATGACAGAATTAGCAGAATCAGGCAAGTGGTGATTCAGCTCTGCCATTCTCTGAGGGAACAGGCTATGTTTAACCAATTAGAGAAGCAGAGCCATCATTTCCCTTGGAAAGCAAACTCATTTATATCAGCAATGATGGGGATATTTCTGTATAGGGCACTATACTGTATGCCAGAGCACACCAGGCCATTCTCCAACTGAAACTAAAGGCACTTTTCTATAGGTATAGAGGAACCGTGATGCAGCTAAATTGTACTGCGATGGCATGGAAGTTGCAGCACGTTTTGATTTTCCAGTGTATCTCATGCCAGTATCTGTGTTTCTGACACTTTGGCAGTGCAATTCTCTCAGTTTATGGCTGTTGTTGTCCCAAAACCGCATCCATGGAATCAGCAACAAGCTTTTTCTGTTAGAGTCGCTTTTGTTATTGTGGTCTTTTATGTTTACAATTTTTCTTGGAATTGTTCAACCATGCAATGAATCCCTTACCCAGCTTACCGCTGAGCAATATCCTGGTACGCCTCCCACTGAAATTCATCTTCAGCCTAAAGAGAGTTTCCCGTTTGTTCATTTGTATTTCCATTATGTTTGCACAGACTCTTTCAAATTCCAGACAATAATTTTGGACCAATCACAAAGCAGTAATGCAGTCAAGTTCATTTGCAGCCCCTTTTTGGCCCTGCCATCAAGTTAGGCAACGACAGCTTGGGTGTGGCTTCAGTAGGGCTTGCATTATTTACAATTTAAGAACTTCGATTTGTGGTTCCTTGTGCTAGTGGAAAAGAGTTTGAGTACATTGGGAGATAATTATCCATCACTGTGCAAAAGTCTGAGGCACAGTGCAAATATTCTGCCAGTAAAAACAGCTGAATATTAGAATAAATGCAAACAAACAACAAAGCAGTAAAAAGTAGCAAGGCTTTTTTTTTTTCTAAAAAGTAGTCAACATTTTGGGAGCTGGTTAGAAGAACACAGATTTGTTTCCAGGATTCAGCTCAGAACCTCCAGTCATTGGGTACCATAAGCAACACACCTTTTTTAATCTACCGAATTAAAAGGACCAAAGCAAGTATTTGATGGATTTGGTTTGTTAAAATTGGGCTTCAATGAGGAAAGAGGTCTAGAAACACTTTGCCATTCCTAAAATTACAATGTTGTTGTATTAATGTTGTTTGTATTTGTTGTAATGTAATGTAAACACTAACTTAACACCATTGCCCAGCAGTAAACAGCTTTTAAGCATACATTTCTCAGGTGCTCCTGACACAGTACTGTATATTCCAGATGACTCAGTCTTGACACATTTTAGTGATCCTACAAGTGATCCAACAAGGGTTGATCACACCACAGCTAGCTACACTGACTCCTTCTCTTCTTCTGAGTCTTAGCCATTTTGAAGATCTCTCCTGTTTTGGTGATGTTGTAGGTGGTTGTACTCTTCTTCTCTCTGACCAGATAACAGGCTGCAAGTCCCCTACATCCAACATCTATCAGGAAACACCTGGCCCCCCATCTGGACTGCTGACAGTTGCTGACCAGTTCTGTGTATTTGGAGAAAGCTTCCTTTCGCAGACCTTGTCCAAGAGATCTTCCCATGAGACTATTAGCTCCAGCAGCTCTAGAATGTTCTTCTGCATTCACTTTGTTCTTGAATGTTCTCCCCCATTTGCACTGTATATTTAAATAGTTCTCTGTTCGTGCAGCTTTAAAATGCTCCTCCCCCATTCCCCCTTTTCACATTTCTAGAATCGTTTCCTAAATTAACATTATTCTTGAATCTTTAAACTGTTGTGAGATAATCACCCCATTTACATTGTTGCAGAATGTTCTTCATATTTATTTAATATTGTTTTATTAATGCATTCACATTGTGCCATATTGTTCTCCCCAATATATGCTCTTCTAGAATGATCTTCCCTCTGAATATTGTTTTAGAATATTCACCCCAGTTATATTTTTAAGCATGTTCTCCCCCACTGTTCTAGACTGTTCCTTCCTACTCACAGTGTTGTAGAAGTTTTCCTGCCAGCCACACTTTTCTATTATGTTCTCCCCATTTACAATGTCCTGCAAAGTTCCCTCACATTGACAGTTTTCTAGCTGGTTCTCTCCCATTTAAACTCTTCCAAAATGTTCTCCCCTCGTTCATTATGTTCTTGACTGTTCTCTCCTGGTTTATGAGTACAGTTGTGACCAGCTCTTCTCCTGAAGATTTACCCTCCTGCAAGTTTCACATCTAGAATAAATGTAACATACTTTAATCAGGTAATCAGGAACCTTTGAAGGCAATAATTAGGTGGATCGGATGAATTGGATCAATTAACTAAAGTCTGCAAGAAGGTAGACCTCAACCGGTAACCACTGCTTTAGAATATCCTTTCCTTTTCACATTGGTTGATTTGTCGTGTCACTTCTTTTCCTGGAACAATAATTAAACCAAAGGCCGACATTAGAATTACAGTCGTTGAAAACGTTGGATTGGTGTTCCAGGGGCACAGTCTGTTACAGCTCAGTCAGTAGCAGCGAGTCTTCTGTGGCTCTGGTTAACATCATGCCTGGTCTGTTCATGGACAGTTACAGACTCCGCTGGCCCCTGGGCAAGTTTAGCTCTATAGATGGAGTGCAATACAATGATAAGTGTTTTTTCTTAATCATTTTTTCTCAACTGTCTGATTCAAAGTTGGTGAAGAATTTTTTTGTGGAACAGTAACTGTGTGGAGAATTATGGTGAAAAGGGGAGTGCTATGATTATTTGGCTATAAATGCTGCAAAATACATTTTCCATCTTTGAGATACATCTCTAATTACATCTGATTTAGCTCCCTTCAAAAGCAATGGAGAATGGCCCTGCTACAAACCACAAGCTCTGCCAATCTAAATGCCTCCCTTTTCCTCGAAGACAATATTAAGTCGAAGGGGTCAGCGTTTTGTCTGCTACACAAATCGTTTCTCGCAGGGAGCAGAGTCTTCGCTGCTAACCTTTTTTAAATCATCAGCTGATGAAGTAGTCCAAGTCTGTGAGATGGAGAAGTTGTGTTTTGCTTGGCAAAACTCTTGCAACTTCTCCCCGATATTCACGACTACCAGATGCGAGAGGACCACGTCTTTCCCAGTTTTTAATAAATCCAGATCACTCTGTTATTTTAGCCTTTTTTCCAAGGCTCTGGGTCGGAGTAGTGGGGAACAAAAATATTATGGTCATCCGCCATAAATTCTCCCAGCTTTGGAAAGCCACAAAACCCCCTCTTTGTTTCTACGTGAGTCCATCTTTCGGAGCAATGAGAAAATCAGGTTTCTGGGGAGCGTTAGGCGTGTGGGACGGGGATGGAAATGAAAGAGGCAGACGTGAGTCCAAAGGTTCGCATGCTCTTCCTTGCCGTCTCTTTTTTTTTCTCTTAATCAGCTTTAAGATCCTTAAAGAGGAACCGCATTATCCATCAAGTAATGGCAAAGGAGCTCTGATTACTCATGCCATTACTTAGCTGCACTACTGGCCTGTCCCGCACCCTCTGCAACTCTCCTTCTTCTGTTTAGCCTTATGAAGGCCAGCTTGGAGCCTCTTGAGGATTCCATGCCAGTGCAGGCTCCTGTGGAAGCCGTAATCTAGCTCACATCCAGTGCCATAAACCCACTTCTGTCTGTCTGAGAGAGGAAGAGGTAAAACGTTAGCTTGAATTTTAAATAAAACTCATAATTACATTAATTTAAAGCTTGAGGGATCAGTAATGGAGCTATGTTGAGATTTGCCAGAACATTCTTGCTTTTTTTGTGCAGAGCGAGAGAGAGCGAGAGCCTCTCGTCACTCCAGCTTGGGCTTTGATTTAGGGCACGCAATGAAACACTGCAGTAATTTGTGCAAAAAGGAAAACACAGACATTTACTATGCAGATCCAGATATGTTTAGTGGCCATACCCCAGCCCATCTGGTTTCATTTTAATTCCAGTTGGAGTCACACATGAAATTATACTTGGCTGTCTTCGTTTTATTAGTCAGCTTTGATTTATGACCTTCAAAGTAAAAAATAATTGGCCGACACTGGACGTCTTTTATAAGACTTGTTCGGGGGCAAACGCGAGAAGCTGGAAAAATGAGTTGAAACAGAAGGAATGCATGACGTTATGGGTTGAGAAGGAGCAGGGCTCCAGCCGAGCTTCATTGTGTATTTTTATAACAGGCGCCTCCTTGGCCAGCTATGTTCCAGAGTGCCAAGTGCTTGTGTACATAGCATCCAACAGGTCATGTAACTTTTGGATGAAAAACATCTTCATGTGATAGGTCAGTGACTAGAGCAAACACGTGGCTGTAAAACAATCAGTGTGCTTAGGGAACGGTCGTGAGAGTACAGCGAGCGGTTTCGGGCTCTTTCAAAGGCCTGCTTGTGGGACTGGACATGACTTATGGGACAGGATGAAGACATGCTCAGCATAGTCCAAATCAAGTATGGCAGAATATGTAACAGTGCAGATTCTGTAGCGTTTCACATATTTCCATTTCCCATCCCCATGTTTATTGGTTTATTGGTGGGTCCTACTTTAAATGATATGAGATTACAAGAAGGACTTGCCATTGACCACCATTATGCAAAGCTTAGCTTTTTCATACTCAAAACCTGGGATGTTATATTTTTAGTAGGAATGCTAGGTCATTTACATTGCTGGGTCTCTATCATCTTCCAGTATTGTGGGTGTGGCTGGGAAGGATCTTCTAGGCTATTAAATGCACCTGTGGACTGGCATGTGTTGGATGGTTTTCCGTTCCATTCTTTCCTCGACAAGGAGAACTGGGTGATTTTTTAGCCCATTTCTTATCTTTTGTGTATTTGGGGAAGGGGTGGGGTCCTTTTTTGTGTTGTTTTATTTCTTTTGGAACAGTTCATGGAGCTGATCCAGGCCTTGCATGTTGTTGTAAATCACATCGTTACTTGTGATCATCCATTAAAAGCAATAAAGCACTTTTCCAAGGATAATTTACAGTGTGATCCCTTTTGTCTGCCACAACACAGAGTCATACATGACATTCACACGCAAAGCCTTCAAACAGTATTTGGCTGTGATGCACATGTTCATACACATGTTCAAATTCTCTGTAAATGGTAGAAGCTACAACATTTCTGAATTGTACACAACGTATGTAAAATCCACCCTGTAGAAAGGTTACTGATGTCTTGGCTGGGGTTGTGGCTCCAAGAGCAGGGCCAGCATGTCCACATAAGTGAAAAAGGCAGTCGCCTAGGGTGGCACTTTAGGAAGGATGACAGCCCTTAAACACTGCCAGTCTGATAATGCCCAGTGCCGCTGGATCAGAGGCTGTCAAGCAGTTGCTGGGTTTGTGATGTTGAATCACAGTACCAAGTTTTCCAGACAAGAGGAGAGATATGACTTCCTTAGTACTGTACTGTAGATGGCGTTACTAATGTAACATGTGCAATAACTATACATTGTTTGTATTCATCTTCTTTCAGCAAATCTTTATTTTTCAGATTATATTTCTTTTCTGGGTTTAGTTTATTTTGTTATATTTATTAGACTTGTATTACACCTGATTTATGTTTTCTAGTATAGTAGTAATCGTATTCTTATTCTTATTCTATTCTTATTCTTAATTTACATTATTCTGATGTCTCGTGTTGGTCTGTATCTGGGTAATGTGGCGGTCACCACAAACAATTTCCTTCGGGATAAATAAAGTTTTCTGATTCTGATTCTGATTCTTAGATTCTCCTAGAATGAACCTCTTAGTTTGACTGCAGTTCTTACTCATTTCAGTCGACATACAGTCTATCCTCTGTTAATGGAACAGAAGCTAACCTCAGTTCAATCATACCGTTTTTAGTGAGTTCCATGTTTGCCTTAAAGAAACTGCTGCATTTACATATGTACATAACTTTTTGCAGGTGTGTAGTGTACAGTTAATGAAAATCTGCCTTTTTTTATCAGTTCAGGCTGTGTTTCATTCTGTAACATTCTACCTTATTCTTTATGCTTCATCTTCCACAAGCAAGTTAGATGCATCAGGTATTTGTGGTGAAGTGGTAATGAATCAGCAATGCAGTGAAATATGTCATTTTAGTACTTAAGTATTTTTGGAAGCAAGTACTTCAGTACTTTAACTAAAGTGAAATCTGACTATATGACATCCGCTTGTATTGGAGAAACATTTGACTAGTGGTATTAAGTTGGATACTTTATCCACCTCGGGCAATAATAGTTCACCACAACTAAAGTTCTCCTGCTTTTACAGTGAACTCGCTGAGAGATAGACACAAGTACAAGCTCAAGGTTTTCAGAGGATGTCTTGGTTTTAAAATATTTCATACTCTTCCTGTGCCTGTTTTCCCTGTGTTCCATTGCTCCAACATGCTCACATACCCCTTTACTGTACACACAACAGGGACGTCCTCTGCGGGACTGCAAGTCAGCTTTGTGAAAGAAAGACCATTCATTCATTTCTGAGTGGAGGAACACACATCTCCCACATGGTCTGCATATTTGCTCCTGCTGGAGTTTACAAACACGGGCAGCTGTCTGCACGAGCAGGACGCTCAAACACTGAACCGATGTCTGAAATGTCTCCTGACAGACTGTGTTTTTCAAGCGTTGTGAGGCACGCAATATGGCAAAAGTTTTCCAGTTCAGAAGGAACACTCTAAACAAGTTTTTATTTATTTATTTATTTTCTATATTGAACATTTTCCATTATGCTTGCCCAAAATTGATGCTAAGCCTTACCAGTGAGCAATGTTGAAGTCAAATTTCACAGTGTACATTGGAGCTCAGGCCTTAGGGTTTGCAAGGTTGCAGGGTTTTCGTGCAGACCTCATCATTTATGATTAGTTCATTGTTTTTATGCTTTTTTTATTTATGGTGGAGTGTTGTTTCATAAAGCTTCTCCGTCAGACGTGATGCAGTTTTTTGGAAGAAAACGATCAAAGCGCATTTGTTACTGTAAGTGTTTGTTACTCTTTTGGGATCAGAGAGGTTCAAATTGGAGTAGAAATTGACAAAGGCTTTCATTTATCCCCGGATAATTCCTCACAAATAACCAGATAAGCTAGAAATATCTCTCTCAATGCTTTGTCCTTGGCTGCTTCCTCTAACAAAAAGTTGTTTTGTCTATCAGTGTTTAAAAAAATAAAAAAGATAAAAAGAGTGTGGGCTGAAAGAGTGAAGCTACTAGCGTATGTCTGTGAGAAGAAGAATCATGCACTTGCGGAGAAAGGAGGGGGAGCCAGAGAAGGAACATTTTCTTTCCCTTTTTTTCCCTCAGTTTTTGGAAGGCAGCCTAAAAATGTGCCTGTCGCAGATGTTTCAACAGAAGGTGTTTGCATGCTGTTCGTTAATACACTGCCATACGGGACACAGTATGACCACCACAATAACCAGTAAGTAACACTCTCTGTGTGTGGAGCGGAGAGCCAACTTTACCTTCTGTTTTTGGGAGAACCTATACCCTGTGGATTGAGACATACCTTGATGCTGCCGCATTGCCAGTGACTCATATTGGCGCTTAGAACGCAGAGTTCTGGGGGCGAACTGAGCAGTGGTCTCCCACAGTGTGGAAATATGGTGGTGGATAGATACCCCCACCTTGCATCTTTGTGTGCATTAACCTCTTGAACATTGAGGAACCATGGGCAACTCCAGAACTTCCACTCTGATGACCATTTATGAATAATTAATAATAATGATAATAATTTTTATCTATATAGTGCCTCAAACTCAAGCTTGCTTTACAAATAGTTCACACATAGAACAAGAAAGAGCATCTAACAGTAGAGGACAAAACAGTTGAAGTAGGATAGAATAGCAGCACTTGGTCAAAGAAGAAGAGTCTGGAAAGGCTAACAATGAGAGAAAAGATCAGTTTTTAATTAGGCTTTGAAAGAAACAAGGAGGAATTGTGAATATTTTAAAGGAGGGAGTTCCGTTGTTTGGGAGCCACAAAATCAACCTATTTAGGAGAGTCAAAATTTGGGGACTTTATGAAAGCCAGCACCAGATGATGCCAATGTTCAAACATCCCTGCTCAAATCACATGTCTTTTTTGTGTAAGTATAACAAAGTCTATGTGCCATATGCACAGGCCACTGTTGATGCATATAATTTTCTCTTCATCAAGTGAACAGTAGGTTATAAGTAAACAGTTAAAATGGACAAATATAAATTCACTTGACATTCACATATTTTCACTTAGGACAGCTATTTCAACCCCTTGTCCTAGAAGCTGCATATTTTAGTGCTTTCCATGCCACTGACCTTCCTAATTCAGCTAATTAACTAGTTAACAGCCTTTCATGGGCTAAAATGTGTGTGTGTGAGTGCAGGAACCATGCTAGAGAAAGGCGAGTGGCCTCTGAGATCCAGACTGAGAAACACAGACTTTCCATGTGCAGAAGCCTGCTGTCATTTGGGTTCGATTACTTCTGTGGTCATTTTTTACTGAAGTTTCAGATTTCACAGTTTTATTCAATTGGATGATTTATAGAAGTCTTTGCTTTTTATTTGGAAGATGTTTCCCATGTAGCTGCTCGACTGTGTTTATACGGAACACATGGAGGGGACAACAGACGTCTACAGCCTTGCAGTTTGTCCAAAAACTGTAAAACATAACAATGGCTCCAAATAAGTTCAGACCGCTGGTACCATCAATTAGAGAAGGTTCTTCCAAATGAAATACACCTGATTGGATGGCTGCTTTTTCATGTCCTGCCACAGATGGTCATTTTTGCCTATCTTACATTAGAGGTTAAGAAATACTCATTTTGAATGTACATGCTTTTCTTTGGACTGCAATCATATGTGGCTGCAGTTGAGTAGGAATTTGATCAGCTTTTGCTCAAAGTCAGTAAAAATAGCTGTTCTCTGAAAAATATAATAGAATTGAATAGATTATCTTCATTGCAATCTCAAGAGAGCTTTAGCTCTGCACTCAATGCTATAAAAGAATGAATAAAATAAAAATAAATCAACAAAAAATGGCAAAAAGTAGTAATAAACAAGTAATGGATGAAACAAGTAACCTTGGTGGCAGTAAATTGGGCCAAAAATATCAGGAATAAAACGACTGTCTGGCCCAATCATCTGGAATATTCCTTAACTATTGCTGTACTATTATATGTCAGCACGGGTTTAGCTTTCGTGGTGTGGTGAGGAACCAGACGGGGAAGCAAGAGTGGCCTGGTCTCAATCAGTGACTGTGCCGAAGCAGAGGAGTCTGCCTCTACCTCAGGCTGGCCACTATGTGTTTCTAAAATAAGAGTCTGTCTGCCACACTGAGAGGCCTCTCCTGCACTGAGGCAAATCCAGCCTTTTTGAGCGTGCGAGATCCGAAAGAGGCCAATTGAGGCCATTGGAGGCCCTCGAATCCAAGTGTTCTCCTTTTTTAACCCTCATCACGAAAAGCTCACCCAGCACGTGGCCTGCTCTCAAATATACCGGCTCCTCTCTTTCATCTGCTGAGTGTTTCTCTCAGCTTCGAGAGCAGATGCAGTCTTTGTGTAATTGAGACTGTCCCTGAATTCTTGGATGAGTGTCAAGAAGGTTTAGCATGACACAGGGGTATGAACGTGTGGAGAAAACATTTGGCGCAGCACTCCGAGTGGCGCTCCACTGCTTATCAGCAGCGTGATAACGTTCCCATTCTACTGATGCCCTTTAAAAGTAAAGGGGAATTATTAGCTTGTTTGTTATTCCATAGGTGTGCTAAATGAAAATATAAATCAATGCAGCTCTGAGAAGCGCAGCGAAAAAAAACACAAAACACACCACTTTCGTTATTATTGTAGGCGAGGTCAAGGCCCTCCTGGAAAATGTTTCGGGCTTTGTTTCACCAAATTTGTTGCTGCTCGCAAGATCTGAACCGAGTCAGACAGTATTGTGTCTTAGGCACTAGTAGAAAAATTTGCCCTCAAAATGTGATGTAGTGCATATTTGTTTCTGGATTTCTCTCATTGACTTGCAAATTCAAAAAGGAGGGAAAAAATAATCAGTTATTAAAATTCAGGTAATGTATTCCTGTTTCTGAATTCTATTTGAGAAACGTTATTAATTTCATATATCAAGTTTGGAGCGGCCATCTGTTCACTCCGCGCCACTGCTCCTCCCTCCATCTGCCTGGCTTTAGAGAAAGAGAGAGAGAGAGAGAGAGAGGGAGAGAGAGAGAGACAGACAGACTGAGACAGCTAGGAAAAGCAAGGCACAGAGGGTGAGATACAGAGTGAAAGAGAGAGAGGGAGAGAGAGAGAGAGAGATAGAGAGAGAGAGAGAGAGAGAGAGAGAGAGAGAGCCATGGGTTTAGACAGTATGAGGAAGTTTTACTGTGACTTTTTGATTTGTCATTCATCAGCACACACGAACACACACACACACACATACACACACACAGACACACACAATGCGCAAACACACAATGTGCATGCACACACATACACACACACATTTTGCACCTCCCCTGACTGGAGGTGCTGCTCAGTTTCAATAAAGCTCTGTGGCCGCTCACACTCCTCCCGCTGCTGCTACGGCTGCTTCCTCATCCCTCCTCCCGTCTTCTCCTTCCTCCTTTGTTTTCTCTCTCTCTTGTCCTCTTCTCCTCCTGTCCCCCCACCCCCCTCCACTCCACCCCTCACCACCTTCCCTCGCTCCATAACTGGAGGAAACAGATTGCGAAGTGTGCACAGTGAGATGTATCCCTGCCACAGTTAATTTAGCATCTGTGCCTCCATGAATATGAATACATTTACAAGTCCTGGATATAATTAGGTACTGAAGTGTGGAGAGGGGGCACGCAGCTCCAGGTGGGTGAAAGACGCGGGAGAAGAAGAACAGGTTGGGATGAGCCGAGCAGCCTCCAAGACAGCCCGACCTTTGTTTCTCCGCAAAACAGCTCCCATAAATCAAGGAGTGAGTAAGAGCGAGACAGAAAGAGAAAACGCAAATACTGTACGTGACACTCTTGAACACAGCATATAAGTTTACATACACAGGGCCAGTGTGCCCAGTTCAGAGACTAGAGGTGTGATCTTATGGGTGTGTCAAGTGTAAGTGTGTGAGTGTTTCGTATTACTGAATAAAGGGGAGTGGCTTGGTGTACCTGCGTGCTCCAGGGTGAGCATGTGCCTCCTTCTATCCGTGTGTGAATGTGTGTTTGTGAGAGAGAAGGAGAGAGAGGCCTGGTGTATGAGAGCTGGATGCTGGTCCTGTGTGTATGACTGTGTTTGGGCATGTACATATGTTTCTGTTTTGGGTTAATAACGCAGTGCCGGGTTGCACTAGCTTCACTGGCAGGGCAATCGTAACATGATCGTCAGTGTGTGAGTCAATAAGTCATTCCTGATGCATAATGGTTTATTTACTGAGGCGCTCTGCCATTGAGGCACAGGGGAGGAACACACTCCAAAGTGGGTAATGTTGTGTAGTTCGGCCATATGCTGCCGTATTACAGCTTCGGCACCAGTGACTGCTGTAGTCAATTCATAATGAAATCATTATGCGGAATTAAAACCAAAAAAAGGGTACGTGTATCTCATAACACTTTCGGTTCCATTATATATTTACATGGTCATTTTCTGCTACAAGCTTTAGCTATTCTTGAGGGACTGCAAAAACATTAAGCTCCAGGAGGCTCTGCCAAAACTGAATGCAGTTAAACAGACACGTTTTCTATTTTTTTTATCATTACAGTTATTGATAAACACAATAAACAATTTCTCCAAGAAAAAATTTAGTTGACTGTTACTGTGGATTTCTAATGATGATAAAAACATAATAACATAGAATAGTTTTTTGATACCTTAAAAGTATAAATTCTGAATGTTTTCCCTCTACTGTAAAAGAACCGCGTTGATAAGAGGTTTTGTATCATCCGTGATGCATTGCTTAAGACACATCTTTTCAAAACATGGAGGTTTAAAACATGTAAGACACCACTTCTTCACTTTTCATAATTCGGCTTTGCAGTAAATTAATCAGTAGATACATACAGTTGAAGTCTAACACTGAATATTAAGGCATGAGCACTTTAATGTTAGCTGTCTTAGCTCGGCTTGTTAGATTTTAGTCGGTTTGTTAAGAAAATTAGTTGTCAGCCCCTCAGTTTAAACACATCAATGTTTAACTTCCATGCAAGCATGCAGGTCCTTATCATCTTTACCAGTTCAGTTGTTTTGGTCATTTTTCACTATTGCATATTTTGCATTATCACCCAGCCTTTAATCAGCAAATGCCTATAAACCTCTAACTCTGCATATTCATTGCTTCCAGTTAGGTTGAGCTTGTTTTTGGATCATGCATATTTATTGTAATAACTCATGCACCAATTCTTGCATAAGTGGGTTAATATAAAATTGACCTTCACTGGGGAAAAAGAGTAAAACTTTAAGGTTAAAGTTAGGAGACTGCACATTCTCTCAGCAGGGGGAGATGGGAGATAATTGATTTTGGATGCAGTCATGCAGCGGGACTCACTGATAAGAAAGTTTTAGATCCGGATTATGTCAGAACTCTGCATGTAAATTACATCAGTGTAATGAAATAAAAGCATTAAAAGCAGAGGTAGATGTAATTAAGTGCACGCCGCAGGACCCCACTGCATTCGACTCAGCGGGGTTTGGATACCTCAGGTGGCAGAACATTATTATTTGACAAATTATCTTTATGAACCCAAATGTATGTTTTATTCATCTTTTTGTTCCCGTAGCTCAGACACTGAATTAAAACCTGTGAGTTTGGTGCAACTGGCTCGTTGCTGGTTTAGTCCATTTCATGGTCTTTGTGATATAAAACGTTGTATTTACAAGTAGTATGTTTATGAGTTTGTAACTGAATGAATTCATTTGTTCATTCATTCATTTTCAGTAACTGCCTAATACTAGGGCTGTGGGTACCCAGAGCCTATCCCAGCCAGGGCAAATATTCGTACACACTATTCACTCAAACACACTCTCACACACACAGCCATTGTCTTTGGACTGTGGGAGAAAACTCACACCACTGTGGGTTAGTGGAGGCCTTGTGGGTAGGACACTTGCCTCTGGACCAAGAGGTCATGGGTTCAAATCCTTCCTTCAGCAGACCACCACTGGGTCCCTGAGCAAGACCCTTTAGCATCTGCTTAATGTCATAAATGAGAACATACAAACTCTGCAAACACAAGGCAAGGGCCCAGATTCAAACCCATAGTGCTACCCACTGTGGAGTATTTATTTGAACATTTTGCAGTTCACTGCCATGCCCATTCCTATGAACTCCTTCTTTTGAATAAAGTTAAACTGCTTGTAGAATGTTCTGTCTACTGTCAGAAAGACAGAATACTCTTCGACAGTGGACCGTTTTTACAGATAGAACACTTTTTGGGATAAAAACTCCAGTGGAACTTCTGTCATCATAGAAAGTGAAGTCTGTTTTCTCTTTCAATACATTTTTGTAAATTAGACTGGCAAGTTGCATTCTGAGTAGCTAAAACACAGTCATGTGTGCTCACTTCCATGCATCTCTTTGTATGGTTGCTACACAAAACAAATGAACTGGTCAATTTGCATGTCAGTTGAATGTCTTCTCCTGTGATTATAGATGGTTTGTGATGACGTTAATAATAATAATAATAATACATTTTATTTGAGGGCACCTTTCAAAAACCCAAGGTCACCTTACAAACATAAGAGATAAAAACAGTACATTACAATCAATTACAATAAGACGTTGGTCAAAGACAGTAAATAGTTAATATACAGTATAGGTAAGTTCACAATAACAATGTTTAAAATGTGTTGGATTAGAAATCTGACCGAGGTGGGACATCTGTACCAAAAATTATCTTTATGGTGTTGTGCAGTTCCAGGGGGAAGTGAGCATTCTTGCTATGATTATCTTGGGCATTTCTCCGGTGAGGTAGAGCTAGTTTGACGAGAGAGAACAGCTATGGTGTACGCTTGTACCATGTAAAACTTTCGTGTTTTTACAAAAAAGAAACATCTACAAGAAATCTACAGTAAAAACAAGAAAAGCAAGGTTTGTGTGAAGATCTCTTTTGTTTTGTTCGCTAGCTGTCTAGCCACACAGAGTTACGTGTCGTGAAGGCAGCACATGGTTATTGATCATGTTAAGCCGTGAAACACACTAGTCTCTTTAAAAGAGTCCTGTCTGTGAGAGTCTTATGCAATATGGAGAGTAACTCGACTCCATCTATTGCTTTAAAATCAGCACTGCACTATCCATGCAGCATCATTTCCTCTCTCTCTCTCTCTCTCTCTCTCTCTCTCTCTCTCTCTCTCTTTCGCTCTCTCTCTCGCTCCCTCTTTCTGTCTGTACAAAGTCCAGAGAGTACATTCAGAAATCTTCCCCTGACAGGAGATTCTCCTTCCCAGCCAGGGACTTTTAAACACTTTTGGTGAGCAGATGGTGCCGGTCCAACAGGTGCAGATGGGCCTGAGAGCCAGGCAAGAAGAGGAAGCACAGAGGAAGAAGAGTCGCTTTCTTTTCCTATCCTTCCCTCACCTCCTCGCCCTCCTCTTTCTGGGTCCAGATGGAGCCCCTGCAGTGAAGCAGGCGGGCCGGCAGTGACGAGCGAGAGTGCTGAAAGAGTGCTTGTGGACGCTGAGAGGACAGAATGTGACATGGACAAAGCCAAGGGTCTCCAGAGAGGACTTGCTGCAAGAATGCTTTGATCATCAGAAATGTCCATCCTCCTTCAACCTCGTCCAACCTCACCTCTGGCTAAACAACAAAACAAACTACAGGAAAAGGCCAAAAGTGTCAACGTGATGCCAAGATGCAGCTGTGTGCAGCTGGCCAAAAAAACAGTTCTATCCTACAGCTTCTCTTCCTTGGTTTGAGAAATTTCACTTTAGAGCGCCCTTCACCCACTGCACATTTTAAATTAAAGCTCTAATTTCCATATCATCTAATTTAGCAAACCCCATTTTCTCATGACTTCACATTTTCAGCTAGAGAGGTCTGTTAAATTAAACTTTGAGGGCTATTCCCGGAGATGTCCAGGCAGCTGAGGGCTATAGGGTTAATGATGTAATCTGGAAGCGACAGAGGGAAGAGACAGTGAACCGACCCTAGGAAGTCACCTTTCCTGCTTCCATTTACTAAACCATCATCCTGAAACGATGTACCTCAAATTTAAACTAATTTTATATGAAGCAGCTGACCTGCAGCTGTGCAATCTTCATAAACATCTTACAAGTCCTAAATCCTAAATGTGAAAAATCTGTTGCCAAGGTTAGAAAATGTTTTTAAACAAGTTTCTGAGGGTCAAATATTTGTTCTTCTGCTCCCAATGAGTGCTGAAAAAAGTGAGGCGAAGCTGCCAGTCCTTGGAGGGTGAAAAAGTGTCTCTCACTGAGGCACATTGATGTGACCTCCAGAAAGTTTCTCCTTTGTCCCAAGCATCGGTGGCATGCCAAGGCTGCAGTCTGTGCCCTGCGAGCTGGCACTGCCAACGGGCCGGAGATTGGGCAGGGCGGCGCGGGCCATCTGGGATATCTCCAGGAGACACACGCCCAGCTCACACTCATCAGCAGGTTTGAATTTGCACCATAATCACAAACAGACGTTCACTTCCTCCTCCATTGCCCTCCTCCTGCCTCGTCTTCTCTGGCGCTTGGCTCGGTGTGCAACCTTTGACATTTCCCTCCAGCAAAGAAAAAAAGATGACCAGGGCCGGCAGGACACAGACACTGTGTTTTTTTTCTAATGAAATGTTTCTGTAATTGCGTTATCTGTGATGCCTTCTTGTTTCCATCACTTTTACTAAGCTCTGTGTGCTGTGCAGTACTCGTATGGATGTTTAACACATGGCTTTCTCTCCAAGTGCTGGCACTTACGCAGCATTCATGTAAAAAGCTGAATTATTTCCTTCTGCAACGTGAAAGGAAAAGAATATATTGGCATTAAACCTGTCTTACAGAATGACCCAATGGCATATAACCCAGCAAATGCTTTGCATTATGTTGTTAAAGGCTAAAACTCGCAAGGACATCGGCATGAATTGATGATGTGCAAGGAAAAAATGCCTCATACTTGGGCCCCATGCGGAATTTACCTTGAACAAAAGAGCTTCGTCCTACCGCCCACGTTTCCTGGGTTACTGCTTAAGACATTTTCTTTATGATTTTTCAGAAGATAAAACGGGATGAAAGTGATGTTTTACAGCTCAGATAAATTCTTTTTTTTGCTCGTGTGTTATTGTATGTTCTCTATGACCCATGCTGCTTCCTTGCTCTCTCTGTAGAGCATCTCTGTTCTGAACAAAGCCAATTAGCTAGCTGCTGGCCCCCTCCCTGTAGGATCTGTAATCGTGTTAAGTCTATTCTCCTAGTCCTGGTCTAGTCACTCAAACATCGCCACATGGGGGTTTATCGATCTTGCCACTCTTGTGGTCAATGTTAGCACACGAGCCATCGCCTGGCTGCTCTAATGTACTCAATAATTGTAATTGTGTGATCAGAGCGGCCTGCAAAGTGGCCCTCACAGCTGTGACGACTTCATCGGCCTGGAGGGACCGCAGGGGACTACTGGAGGAGATAGTAGATTGGGGGCTGAGGAGAGGGACTTTGCCGCACCATTGGCTGCTCCCTGGGGCCAGGGATTAATGGCCTGTGTCTTCCCGTCTCAGTGGCACATTATGCCAGATCTATGAGAGGAAAAAAGAATATATA
>JBBKCR010000134.1:15678572-15692971 GCA_037577295.1 Ladigesia roloffi
GTTAAGTTAGTGATAAAAGATTAATATTAAAACATTAATTTTACATATTCTTACAACATATAACGATATTAAAGTTGTTTTATGTGTGGCAAAGTGATCTCCTAACCATTTTCTCCTGACCTCTTTCTTTATGGAAGCCCAACATTCATTTTAGCTACAATCAAATACCTGGTTTGGCTCATTTTATTTCATTCAAATACATTTATGTTTATGGCCTTTAGCAAATGCTTTTATCCAAAGAGACTTCCATTCCCTATTCACAGCGACCTGAAGGTAGGATTCAAACCCATGACCTCTTTGTCCAGAGGATAGTATCCTTCCCACTGAGCTACCTCCACCACAATTTGTCTCACGTAATTACACACAATAACTTAAATACACACAATGAATGGAGGTAATTCTGAAATAAAGCCTGTGTTCTTCTAACCAGCTCACAAATATAAACTCCTTTTAGAAAAAGGAAAATCTCGATACTTTTTTACTGCTTTCTTCTTTATTTGATTTTATTGTAATGTTGTTTTTGCTGGCAGAAAACCCACTGCTGATATAAACAGGTTCAAACAATTGTCATAGGAGCCTAAGACATTTGCACAGTAGTGTGTATAAACATACTTTAGAAATTAATCTTATTGTGTGTTAAACTTTCTATATCCAACATTATTCTAACATTTGAAATCTCTGTATGATGGTTGTTTTATGAAGTTTTATTTTGTATACCTAAATAAATCATAAATTGTTTTTCATTAACACTTTCTAACTGCTCAATATTGCTCTTGTCACTGTGCCTTTAAAAAACAATACAAAAGCCTGTGCTTCATTCAAAAAACAGTCAAGTTTGAAACACAATATTTAAATTTCAACTCAAATGACCATTAAAATAGGCGGGGGGAATGAAAATGAGAATACATTTAAATGTTGGTTGGCATAATAAAAGTTTATTCAATACACGTTTCCAGTCAAATTTTTGTACCTGAATTGGTTTTATATTACCCCATCAGACTGGTCGTCGTTGTTGTAAATGGGCAGATGCCTGACAGGGCTAGACAGAGCTAGAGTGGCACTTATACAACATTTTAATGCCGGGTCTCCTAAGACAGTGGAGGTCAAACCTAGTCTGGACATCTGGGAGCTAGTTAGATACACACTGCTATCACACAGACACCGCAGTACATGTTTATATGCAGAAGCTTAACCTCTTAAATAACCTACAGTGTAATGTTATTGTATGTTTTGCCTCATTTTTTGGCATCTTTACAGTTTTGAATGTCAGAAAGTGGAGCGCAGCACTATGAAACACAATGTACTTAAAATGTGCTTAATTCTACCTTAATTTACCCTGAAAATATGCCAAACACCTTCATTTTAATTAAGTGGCCATTAATTTATAAACCATTCCCTTAATTTTACCTTAAAAGTGGATTTAAGGTGTGAGTGTGAAACCCCTTAATCCTAGACATAAGACATTTTCTTCAAAAGGCTCAGATATTTAAGGGGCAAATTTTAAAAATAAGGGAAAAATTCAGTAGTTTTACCCCTTAATCAGCCTTAATTGGTGCAATTTTCCACTAAGTTTTCTTTACTTCCCTGGAAATTAATGTAAAAATTAAGGTTGTATTAAGGGGTAAAATTAAGGGGTTTGGTTTCGTAGTGCAGGCTGTTATGGTAAACTATGAATGATGCTGAAATTGCACAGACTGTGTTTAGTGTGAAGGAACAAAAAGAGTGTAATTGATAGTAATAAAGTAAAGCTAAGATCCTTCCTGTTTAAGCCACTGCAAAAAAAAATAACATAAAACATAACCATAAAAAATTAAAAACCACAATTAATTATAAATCACAGTTAAATAGAAAAGTCTGGAACTGTTTAATGCAAGTTGTTGGGGTTTGTAGGACAATTAATATGCAGTTCCCATCTAATCTATGCCTACAGAATACACAGTGTAATCATGTCACCACAGACATACCATTGATAGACATCTTGGATTAACCTCTCTTATTTTATTTATGACACTAAAATGCATGTGGTTTATTTCCACTGGTCCTGCAGGTTGTATTATTCAGTACAATATCAAATGTATGCAGCAATCAGCGCCATGTTTTGCATCATCATCAGAATGGAAGTTTCTTTTGTGTTTTTGTGTGTTTCTTTCAGGCACAGCTCATGTTTATGCATGGCCAGGGTGAATTTGAGGTGTGTGGAAATGCCAGAGTGAGATGCCACATGAACTCTGCAGTGGGTATGGGGTGAGACTTGCAGCTCTCATAGCTTGTAGCCAGTAAAGTGTAATGAGTTGTGTGGTGGCATTGCTCTTTGTTGTCGGCTTGTTTAATACTCTGTGAAATGTTTAAGGTTACAGGGCCTTTTGTCCTTGTAAGATGTATTGATGCATTTCTCTGTTGCTAAGTAACAGCAATAATTACGTCTTTCAAGCAGCCAACCAATTATTCCCCTGGTTTTTTGATGGCATGATGGCGAGGCTTGTTTATGAGTGGTATTACTGAATTAAAAAGAATGAATAATAATTAATCATACTGGGAGAAGAGAAAGCCGGAGCGCCATTTGTTTTTGCAAACATTTTATTATTGATAGCAAAAGCACATTGAGGCTGCCAAGTGCTTTTACTGACAAAGATTAGTACGCTGTTTTATTTTCCTCTATTTAGCCTACAAGATGTTGGGTTTTTTTTACATTCAAACAATAGCACTGGAAAGAAAAGGTGTGAGGATTAGCAGGGTCGCTCACCAAGGCTCTGCAGGGTGTAGAATCCTGATAACCTGTCAGTCAGGGGGATGTTTAATCAGTGGATTCGCAAAGGCAGTTAATTGCAATGATGTGGACGATTGGAAGCATTTTGATGTACTGACAGGGCCCATTTGAGCATTGCTCCCGAGATGCTAAGTGCGCTGTTTGCAGGAAGGCGATGTGCCTTCTTTGATGGCATCTTTGACGCAGATTGAATACGGCAGAAATGGTCAGTCATTCTGCTAAAACGCTGAGTTTGAGGAACATTGCGAGAGCTGCCTCCAGCTCACACTGATCTGTTTAGTACGACTCACCAAGGTTCTGTCCCATATGGGGTCGTTAAATCAACGATGCTGAGCTTCAAGCACAGTTAACCCTCCACTGTAGAATCCAGATAGAATCCTTGTAGTGAAATTTCAATGATCTGCGTATTCTTTGGGAACATTCTTATGTCCCCACATGTTTGTCAATCACATGTTACTTATTTAAACAATAGAAACATATAATGTGCATTAGAAGAGTAGTTTGGCATTTTTAGCAGGGTTTAACATCTTTACAGAGTATAAAAACTTCTGTAGTCTGAGAGCTGTGAGCTTTGATGTTGTGATACGATCAATAGAAAACAATAGTCACACCAATTGTCTCTTTAATTACATCCTCAAAATTTTTCTCAACCTGCTCAAACCACATCCAGCTCTTCAGTAGGGTTCAGGCTTGTCTTTGTGGTTTAGAACATATTACTATATTGAGTAAAAATACATAAAACATGAACATGTAACTGAATTCAGCGTGCAACTCTTTTGGAGCACTGATTCAGAATCAGGTTAGTGGCAATAACTCTTATAAATAAATAGAAACCTAAATTTCAATCAGGTCTGATTAATGGTTTTCTGATTTTCTCTGGTGAGCTTATGTTTATAGATAGGCGGCTAGATAGAAAATATAGTTAAACATTAAGTAAAAAGTAAAAACTCTACCTTTTTTTCTTGTAATATATTGCACTTACATTTTTCAGGAAAATGCTTTGCAGCTAGATTGTAGCATTTTGCTACTAATTTCCAACTGTTTTGAAAAGGTGCTACCCAGTTTTGAACTGATTTGAATTGGTCTTACTCCAACACCAGGGCACAGGAGTCCAGATCTGAGTGCAGTGTGTCGGAGCTGTGGACAGAAAAGTGGAGTGTGTGAGGGTGGAGTGAGGGTGTGGGGGTGGTGGTGGGGGGGTCTCAGGGTTTGGGGGTGATTTGTCTCTGGTGCATTCCTGTCGGCACACGGCGTTTGACAGATCTGCACCCAGCGTGGCACGGAGGAGCGTGCCACAGATGGCGTAATTAGAGAGAGCTGAGCCAGGGCGTGAAATTTATCTTTGATCAGCACCTTCTCACCAGATTGTCATCTATGTTAATATGATGATAGCGACGCAGAGATGCATGGAGGCGGCTGAGCCGCTTGAGGAAGGAGCGTGAACCTGCCCCCCACCCCCCCGCCTCTCCCCCTATATACACACTTAATCCTTTGTTAACTGCAAAACACCCTCTTAGTATCAAGAAATGGAGCTGGAAGAGGCAGGTACAGGGATTAATACCACTCGGGCCCCCTGTGCTGCTCGGGAGCACTGTGGAAGGACTGCCTGCTACTGCTTGCGTGCATTTGGCTGTGTACTTTAGTCAGCCAGAGAGAATGAATGAATAAACATGAGCCTTCTCTCTGCGGTTTGAATGTCCTCAACCTGCAGCAAATGTACTTACACTGTGGGAAATTAAACAGAATATTGAGATAGTGGAATTGCCTAGCAGCCAGCTCTAAATAAAACAGCCTTGCACTGAAGGTGGAGCTCTGAATGTAGAGATGACAAGCCACTTCTGCATATAACATAGAACGTACAAGATTTTTTTCACACAAGAAATAGATTACATGTAAAATGAGGCTAAATAAACACAAAGAAACTGAAATTCATATTATAAATAAAACCAATAACCATGTATATATATATATATATATATACTTCAAACTTACATCATAGATGAATCCCAGTTGAAGCACAGAGATATGCACATAAAAAGTCCACACAAGTGATTAGACAAAAATAATTCATCTCATCAGCAGAAAAAATGTGTTATATGTATGATCAGAAGAACAGCAAATTCAATGTAAAATAAGCATGTGTGAGCTTCTTGTTATATGGCTGCTTGCCTCTAAACTGGGACATTAAAAGTCATCAAAAGAAACATTGATATAGGCATGTAGCAGAGAGACATTAGAGGCCACTTTAATTACATTGGCCAAGAAACTGAACCTGGGAGAAGGTTCATGAACCAGTGACCCTAAATATACAGCAAAATACTTTCACATTGGTTTTACATTTTTATTTAATTTACTTCCAATGGATATGCTTTTTTAATTATTGAACTTTGTTATTACAGTCATGTTTGAACACACCACAATTCAATGTGAAATTCTCTCTGCATTTAACCCCGGGGAACAGTGTGTGGGGACAGTACTTTACTCAAGGTTACCTCAGCAGTGACACTAGCATTTGGGATTAAAAACCCACAGCCCTCTGACAGCAGGATCCCAAACCACTTGGCCATTTAGCTGCCATCCACATCACTTTCACAATTTTACAAATAGTGTATTTCAAATTTCTAAATATGAAAAAAGCATATTAAAATACACCTATACGGAGGGTTAAAATTATTTCTTATACTACAAAAATATAAATGTCATTGTACAAATTGCTTCTGGTTTCCATAAATCCTTACATGAATCCTTCAACAAAATAAAGACCCCACACATACAGCACAAAATAACTAGTTTCTAGCCCATCTCTTCACTGGAATCCCATTGAAATCCAATTTTAAAAGCCTTGGTAAGTTGAAGTTGTTTTGCTAAGACGAATGAACCAGAAGTCTAATCTAATCTACCTGGATTTGTATGTTGTGTACTTTCATATTGTGCCTATATATGTATGGTTCTGTCTGTCTGTTCATTCATCTATCTGTTTGTCTATTGATACAAGAAGGTTTTGAGGGTTGGGTAGTGAAGTCATGCTGGCCTAGTAGAGACTCGGCAATGTTGAGTGGGGAGGGAGGAACAAGGGGCGAGAGATGCAGTTTTGGGCTCCTATCACAGATGAAGCCCACATGCAGCTTTCATCGGATGAGTCATTAAGTATAATGGCTTGTAGGTGTAATGGAATGTGCCTGGAACATCTGTGCAACTGAGAGAGAGAGAAAGAGACACAGAGAGAGAGAGAGGGAGATGCTAATAGATTTTCAGATGCACTGCAGGAGAACAAAGGATTTTTTCCTTCTTCTCTTTTAGTGCTCTAAGCTTTATTTCCACCTTGTCCATTTGTGTGTGTGTGTGTATTTGTGTGTGTATGTGTGTGTGCATATCTGAATATTTGGAATTAGAGACGAAATTCTGGAGTTACTTCAGTTTATTTAAGTCACTCCACTGATTATTTGTCCATTCAATTCCATCCACCCTTACATCCAGTCTTTACAAGAGCAGTAAGTGAGCTGATACTGAACTGGAGTTACATGGTTAGCTGCTCTTATGTTAATGTTCCACCTTTTGTGTGCATGCAGGCATGCATGAGTGTGTGCGTGTATGTGTGTGTGTGTGTGTGTGTGTGTGTGTGTGTTAGTGTCTGTGTATTTGTAAATTAGCCAACAAAAAAGGGCTAACTGTAGCAAAACAAGAGAAAATCAAAAGTGCTTCAGTAATAAAATGTTCCTCGGTCTCTATAACACATATATGTGGTAAAAAAAAATATTTTTACCACATAGGAATGCATGCAATATATGTATGTGACCTCATGTCTCATATATATGGGATTCAGTGCAATTACAAAAAAATGTCTGTGTATATACTATTCCTGTTATATATTTCCTGTACATTTGGAACATTTTCAAAACACAAATGGTATTTGTGACCCCACTCCATGATAAGGTATATAGACGTGTATGTGCGTGCGTGGATGTATGTGTGAGTGTCTATGTGTGCATATGTGTTTGTGTGTGTGTGTGTGTGTGTGTGTGTGTGTGTGACCCCCTCATCGTTTAGATCTTGGGCCAGAGCCAAAAGCGCCATCCCAGAGCCGGCTCGTAATACGTAATAATGTGATATTTGCTTTCATGCTTTAAACGGGTGGAATGTTTGGACCTCCCATTTAGACACAACAGGAGTTTGGCACTGATCGTGCACAGGTGCAGGGAGGCAGAGAGCGGGAGAGACGAAAAAAATCCCTGCTTCAACATCTGTGTCAGTGGCTGTTGCTATCTCCCCAAAAGCAGAGAGAGAAGCTGCTTAAAATAGCTGCGTGTGGGTTGGTGTCTGGCCAAGCATGCAAGCCCCAATCACAGAGGTTTAGCAGGGTTTTTTTTTCCTTTTCTCTCCTTCTCTCATCCATCCCTTTCTTTTCTGTTTTTCTCCTATCCATCCCGCCCCCCCACACCCTCCACACAAACACACACACACACACACACACCCTCTCTCCCAGCGGCTGCAGCTGAAGCTGGCCTGATCTGCTGCTGCTGCTGATGCACTCCCATATCTGCTTGCGGATGTCCCTCTGCGAAGGTCCATATGCTGTGCAGCTGGTGTGTGTGTGTATGTGTGAACTGCCTGTGTCTGACAGTGAGGCTAGACATAATGTTTTAGAAAGACGTGTCACCAAGTTGGGCTCGGATGAATAACACGCCGTTTCCATAGTGCTGCAGAGTTTTCTCGGTGTTCTGCATCAGCAAGAGCAGCTGCTTTTCCCTCACCTCTGCCGACGCTGTTGATGATGCTGAGAGCCGGGTTTATACCTGCTAAACCTCCAGCAGATTCCGCTCAGTGCCTCGAGCAGACACTTATATAACATTTGTCTTCTTTATGTGGACAGTATTATTGAAAGACAGACAGTTCTATATTCATCTTCTGTAATATGTGCAGTTTTTTTTAATTACACTGAGTTTAAACTTGGCTGCGCTTCATGGCTGTCAATTTTGCAACATTTTACATTGGACAGTGGACAGAGGGTTCATTTATAGTAGGTGAGCATCCTCACACACATCATCTTGAAGAGAGACTCAGAGGGACTTTTATTATGTGTGGTAGACGAGATGGATTTTGAGGTTGTAAATCTCTATCCTTATGATTATTTTTCCTACAAACCCTCGAAATTAGCCATTATTACTTTATTTAAATGTAGTGAAACACTTTAAAATAAAAAAGTACACTTTCAGTTGATTTCTTTGCAGTTTCAGTGGTAAACAAGACATCCACTGGTCATTATAAATCCATGAGCAGCTTACATCACCTGAAAGAGAGCAAACCTAAACCAGTTGGTTCTCACTAATGGAAGTATGTTTGCAGCTATAAGTTTCAGGCATAAGAAATACAATTCAATGAAGTAAAATTAAATGGAAAAGGAATAAAACATAAACTATTTCCCAGATAACCCAATTGACTGTCAAAATAAAAGCTGGATTGCTCAATTACTCAATAGGGACAGATCTGGGTTATTTGATGGTCCTTGTTTCTTCTTTTATTTTTTCGTACACTGAATTGACATAGGAGAAATATCAATGCTACATTATGAAAAATAGTACCATAAATATTAGCCCCATATTCATTACAGCCAAATTAGCTTCAATCTAGATACACCTTGTAGTTTTTAGTTACAGGCTACACAGACAAGCTGTGTGTGATCCACTCTGTAGAACACACACACACACACACACACATACACAAACATTCCACTACCATGTCAGTGTCACTGCTGTGCTGAGAATAATCTGCCAAAAAAGACCAGCTCACTAGTGGTCCTGTGGGGCCAAACCGGGTAAAATTGGTCCAACAAATGATGCTGCAAATCAGATGAGCAACAGTCTGTAGTTCAAAATATGTACCAAATACAAATGGCCAGTGGAGCTTATAAAATGGACAAGGAGTGTAGATACAAGCTAGGTGTAGCTGATGAAGAGGCAAGTCAGCGTATAGATATTTTTCACACATATATTTTTCAGTTGACCTCTGAGAGTACGTGGCTTTCTGTGACCTTTCCATACTTCAGGAAAGCTCCAATAGGAGTTATTTGTGAGATTTCTGAATATTCTCTGGTTATTTAATTCAGCCGATATGTAGCAGAAGAGCAAATAAACCTGAAACAGCGGCACAAACAATTAGAGTGGATGTTGTAAATGTCATCTGATGTCTCCTCCATCACAGAGTGCTTATTATTCTGTAGCTCACCGACTAAGTGGCTGTTACTCTAAAACGTTTTTTTATTCAGAACTTCAGTCCGGCTCTGAGCGTAATGCATAACTGGCTAAAGCATCTCAGTCAGGCACCGATGGTAAAGCTTGGAAGGGCACAATTTTGAACGGAAATTGCAGCCTGTCAGTTAAACGTGCTGTCATACTGTTGAGTTGTTACATTTTCTATTCGAGACTGTTGCATTTGAACCCTTGCAATGTTACAGAGTCAAAAATACATATATGAGCACCTCCAAACACTAGTATGCAATATAAACAAATTTTGCTTTTGTTGTCTTTTATTTTTACGTGTTATTGCCTGCTCATTTTGTTTGTGGGTTCCTTTTATAATTAGATATTCTCCCATCAAGCACATTATGTGGGTGCTGTGTATATTTTTAAGGGTCTAAGCACTGAGCGTGCTGAAACAAATATTCGGGAAGAATATGGTCACTAAAATGTAAGTTGAGATTCCAGGTTAGAGCTTCATTTAAAAACAGGCCTACAGTTTGTTAATTACTTTCAACAATTCTCATTTAACCTAACAGGCTTATACATTACATGATTGTAAGGTAAACCACCAAGTTTGGTTCCATTCAGTCCAAAGTGGTCACTATTAATGTATATACAACCTGTAATTATTAAATTATTTTCCAGTTATTGTATTCCTTTATTTCAAAGTAAAAGTCTTTTTACAGTGTTCAATCCCATCATAGAGAAGTTCCATCATTATAACATTTCGCAAATGTCACCATTCAGAATAATATACAATTCAACCATTTCACAGAGTTAGGAAAATATGACATGGCATTGAATTGATAAAACATGGTGGGTTTGACTGTGTGGGGAATCAAACCCTTATCTGCTGCTTGTAGGGCGTAGGAGTTATTCACGCTATATATTTGAATTGATGAAGAATCAGACTTTGTACTGTATTGCCATCTCCCAATGACAGGACCAACTATCTAAGGGCCTAACACAATGTTTTGTTCTTTTGAAAGCATTATTCCTTACATCGTTACAGTAAACAATGTGTTTACTTGAATAACATTAAGAGATTTAGAATACTTTTCTAGTTCTCTTTCTTAAGTTGGACAGAAAATATTTCATAGTATAATGAGTCCTATGGGTTGAATATACACATTGTGGCTCCTTTACTTCTAATGCATGTATTCTGACAGGCTGGAGGTTATACAAACAGCCGAGTCACTGCATTTTTGGGGTGGAGGCCCACAGTCTTCCTGAAGGATCCATGCCAGTAACAGCTAGTTCAGAGGAAGGATCAAAGTAGTACTTCCCAACCATGGTCCAAGAAGCTCTTTTAGTCTTTTACTAGATCATTAACAACCCCATGCTGACTTGTGGGTGTGTTCAAGTAGGGAAACCCAAAACTGTGCACGGGCTCAAGGTTTGGACCCTGCTTTAGACATTTATGCCAGTGCAGCCCAATATACCATTTACTAATGCTGAAATATTCTGTGTCTAAATTGTCAGGCCTGTGTGGAACACAGGGGTGTTGTTAGGTCAGGTCATCACCCTGAGTGTTGTATGAATAGTCATTCATCCATTCATTCATTTTCTGTAACCACTTAATACTTACTAAGGTAGCAGGTATCCAGAGACTAGACTATCCCAGGGGCCAACAGCCGTGAGGCAGGGACTCACCGTGGGCTCTGTGCCAGCCCACCACACTGTATGAATGGTCTTAGATCTAAAATAGATCCAGGTATTTTATTGATTGGTAAATATAAATCAAAGTCCCCCATCAAAAATGTACACCCCCCTCCCTTCACCCCCAACACCCCCAAACAAACTATTTGTGTCAAATTAATGGATGCACAGGATAAAGCCTCAATGTTTCAAGACCCTGACAATGTCTCGGCTGGGACATTAGCAGTACAAAATAGTTGGTTTGTTTCGAGGAGCTTGAGACTCTTTTTCTGTCATTTTTCTGTCAGCTTTTATTCTCTGACACTGATTATTCTTTGTATTGTGAATGCCTTCCTCTGACACTGCCTATTATTGGCTGTGTGAACAGCAGCATCACATGCTTTCCTGATGAGATTCTGTCATATTCTGCAGCAGCGTTGCCTCAGCTGCTCCTGCTATGGCCTTCTGTGGCTTTTGTTGGATCAGTGGCCTATATGAATAAGAATATGCTTGTTTCCCAGTAATAGCAGTATATCGTCTGGCAGCTGTAGCAATGTGGTCTCGGCAGCGCGGTCTAGTTAAATATGTGTGATCAAAGCAGAGAGCCGCTCAGAAACATGCACTAATCCTCATTATTCTCTCCTTTTTCTTTTCTTCTTTCTCCCTCTGATTGTTTGGATTCCCTAACCACCTCTCCCGCATGCAGATGAAACCAGCGCTCTGATCTGTGTTGGGTACGTAACTGTGAGTAATAGTACGTGACCTGAACTGACCTGCAAATAAGCATGCAGAGGCCAAACAACGCGCTTCAAAGGCCAGTGTGTGTATCGACCAGTGGATGGATGTGCTGCACCTCGCTAATGGACACATGCTCGGCTCTCGTGTGCACACTCGAACCTGCGTCCAATAACAGCTCTTTCATTTAATCTGCTCTGGACACAAACAGAGGCATTAGGCGCGCACAGTATTTCACTTGGTAATTGTTATCGCAATATTATCCTCTGCAATAATGGCTGCAAAATGTAAATGAGCTTCCAGTCAATCACAAAATTGTTTATTGAGTGCTGTGAATATCTTGACCAAACACTCCACATGAGAGTTTCTGTGAGTGTTTTCATGATTAATGGTATTCGTCTGATCCAGAAAATGTTAATGTGGTAAAAATAATGTAGATTAGCCTTAACTAGAAAGTGAAAAACAGGATTTTGCAAGCAAATGAAAACGATTATGTATTAAATATTACTATGTATTGGTATGCTTGTAATCCGACATTGTAAAAAGGTGTCAATGCCACTGAGTGTGTCTCAGACAAATTTTAGGACAGGAACCACCCCACCCTGACTATTGTTGGACACAGATAGTGGGCATCACTGGCAAAAACACACACACAAAAAAACAAATATGTTACATTAATTGTTTGATACAAATGTACAGATAGGGTGCCTTTAGTTTGGGCAAGTTATAAATCAGCTCCACTTTAGCCAAATTGCATGTATCTTTCAACATTCTAGCAGTCTTGTATCAAAATAAGTAAAATTGTTGTACTTTGAAAGAGATAGAACTCAAACTAACTGCCACTGCAATCAGAAGGTTATGTGTTCGAATCCCAGGACTGCAAGTGGAACATGTAGTGTGGCATCTGAATCTTAAAGGGGTAATGCATTACACTATAACACTTTATCTTACTCTAAGACAGAAAAAAATATCTAATGCATGTGTTTAGTAATATTCCTCTACGTATGCAGAGAAAGGCATCAGTGAGATTAATGAATCCTACAGAAAGCCTACAATTCTAAACAGTCTTATATCATGTTCTGTGTTAAATACAGTACATTTATTTTACAGACACTATGAGTTTGTGTTTCTGTATAGCACAAAATACCACAGTTTATTGCAAAATATGCATTGTGTTTTGCAGCAAAATGCATTGCATGTTTCCTGTTTTTAGACACGGCAGTGTGTGAGGAGCGACACTGTGTGTGTTAACATTAGCATCAGCTTCATTTTTCCAGGTGCTGCAAGTGACCTTTCTTCTCCATACCTCTCCTCTCCTCTTTTCTCCCCTCCTTTGTTACTCTACTCCCTCCCTTCCCAACAATATTTACTTGTCCATCCGCACAGGAAACATTGCAGTTTACTCTCTTTTATTAAAATCTTTAATGGTGCCACGCAATAGGGCTAAGGGTTCGTGGTCCAGTAATCCAATAGGAGGCCTTTCTGAATGCATTTTTTCTCTCCATCCTCTTCAAGGAGAACAGGTTTTGAGGGAAGGCTCTAATGGCAGCCAGCTTTGAGTGTGTAATTGTGAGTGTGGAGATGTGCGGCTGAGTTGTAATGTACAAAGATTTAGTTGCAGAGGGCAATAGCTTAACCTTACTGCCATATCGCATAAAGGAGGAGCTAATAAAGGACCTTCAAATAGAGTTACTGGAAATCTATACAGGCCAAATATCTAGGTGATCTTTATTTGCAATTAAACACTTCCTCTACTTACTGGCTGACTAAAAATAAATTGCCACATTCAATACTTCATTTTTCATTCTGTACTAAGGCAGAGTCAGCAGGGCTTAGCTTTAAGTACTGAATAAAAGCGGACAGTTACCTACTCCATTCTGTGGTGAATTCAATCACATTCTGACCTTCACTCAAAATTATTGTTTCATAATTAAATATAGTACTACAACACAAATAGCTAATAACCCAATGCTCAAAGAAGAAGATGACACCAATATTAAAACCAGTATATACTGAAACACTTCAGTTTGATTTTTTAACCATTGTAATGTATTGCAATATTACTGGGTCACATTTAAGACATAATTTAAATGTGCTTGCCTAGCACACACTACACAAGTTGGACTAGTCATTGCAGCTCATTGTATTTGTAAGGCATTGTCAGTTATTTACAATCTGCTTCATCTCTACCTCAACAAAGTGAAGAAGAAACAATAACTTTACCAATTCAAACTAAAGAAACTGTACACTACAAGACAGGCACGTGTGTGTGTGTGTTTTCAATAAATTTTTATGACAGATGTGTCCCAAAACGTTTGTCCACATTATTCAGTTTAAACATGTGTGTCATTGGGGGTTCGGCCTGAGGCCTCATGTGAAGCTTCATAAGGTTCGGTCTCTGTATGGAGCCTGTAAGTCTGATCACCTGAACCTACATTCATTTCATTGGGGTAAAAAATCAATGGAAGTTAATGGGGAAAGCGGAGTGAAAGAAAAGGAAAAGACAAGTGCAAGTCATCACCAACCATGATTTCTGTCAGGGACGTTGGCCTGGGGGATCACAAGAAGTTTGGTGGGTTTCGAACGAAGTGTGTTCGAGCAGGACTATCTGAAATTTGAGGATTTAGGGGGGTGCCAATACTTTTGCAAATCGGTTTCATTGGAATGACGCACAAACGACACAATGCATCAAAAAGCTGTCAACAAGCAATTCACTTCAGATCGGGCCCAACATGTCAGAGTTGGAATGATCTCGAAAGCTCTGGGAGGAGTAGAGGACCAAATAACGGGTGAGCAGAAGAAGAATAGAACTCAAGAAGAACAATAGAGTGCTCTGCAGAGCAAACACACTAACTAGAATCTAGAGGTGGATGTATGGGGGGGGGGGGTGTATTTGCTGGACTGGGATGTTAAACCGCACTAGTTAAATATTTTTAAACATGTTACATCATTTACATTTACGGCATTTAGCTGACGCCCTTATCCAGAGCGACGTACAACAGTGCTCAAGTAATCCACAACAG
>JBBKCR010000134.1:15699187-15709877 GCA_037577295.1 Ladigesia roloffi
AAACATGGGTAGGAAGGTAAGGAGGGTGTTTTTTTTTTTTTTTTTTTTTTTTTGTACGAAAGAGAAATAGGGTATGGTTAGTCACCAAGGTGCTCCTTGAAGAGGTGGGTCTTTAGCCGACGTTTGAAAACAGCAAGAGACTCTGCCATCAAATGTTATAATTAAGAGGATGATGCATATTGTCACGTTTTTGTAACACAGTCGATATCACAGACTTTCAATACATTGTTACACCCCTAACACCAGCAAAAAAGAAATAACATCATATGTGAAGAAGCTATTTTTAATCGCAATACTTATTACAGCTTAAATTAGTAATTGGCAATTGCATTTGATATCTGCTTCATGTTGCAAATAGCCATCATTAGTCATTGGTAACATGGGATTTCTTTTACACCAGATCAAATCTTTACATTTTGCATCACTCCCTTTAATACTTAACTTCCTCTAATGGCTTATTGCTTCACTAGAAGCTTAATGGGGCCATCAGTCCAGACTAACCTGACTGACATATCCATCCAAGATCATGGGCACATCACTTCTAGTGATTCTCCACTTCCAGCACTGTCAGCATGTTTAAAACATGTCTTCCCAAACTGCAATTCCCAAGTCTGGTCTGAATGCAGATCCTTCATGCATTTCAACTCTAATTGGAACAATTCACTGCGTCCAAATCTGTCAGGGAAAATAAAAATCTGGGGCAAAATTACAAATATGGACAGTTGTAAAATATTTAACACATTGTAGTAATGTTTAAATATAAAAACCTTTAATTCTATAGATGTCAGTTTATAGATGTCAGTTATATGGATGTCAGTTTATAGTGATGTCAGTCTAATTCCATTTCAAGAGCTTTGTGCTGTAAAATGAATTTTTAAGTCCCATTTCGTGTTTGCTTTGCTTAGCCAGGCAGCTGTCATTTGTTGTGCGGACACGTTTAACACACGTCACAATGTATGTCAGGGTATTATGAATTAGCAACTGAAACGAATTAGAATAAGTGGAGTCAGATTTGCTGTAATTGTAACTCTTTTTTGTTATGTATAACTCCGAGCTCTCATCTGTGTGCAATCTAACAACTCCTTGCCACGCACATCTGGCAGAGCGAGAGGGAGACCAAATGTTGGAAAGAGAAACATTTTATGTTGTTCCTTCGGCAATGCTAATAAAAACCACACGCTACTATGCGCAGGCCAGCCAAGAATCGAGGGAACTCTTCACATTATTTATTTGTTTTCCAAAGGAAACCAGCACTCACCACTATTAAGAATGAGTCAGAAGGTCTGTTTATTTGTAATGGGATACTTGCGCTACACTGTTTTACATATGGCCGCAATTATATCACTCTTCTCTCAGGTCCCTTGCAACTCAGCTGGGATCTAGCAGCACACAGCTCGGACGCACACATACACACATGTGCACACACACAAATTCTCCCTCTAATCGCTAATTTAGCAACAAGAAGCTGAGAAGAAACGTGCGTTGGGTAATCGTTTCCCAATCGTTTGTCAGATCGGGTCAGAATTCAGACCCCTTTGCTTAAATTTGCCCTGGTTTTTAGTTTGTTTTGCCTTTTTTTGCACCCAGAGAAAGGAAAATGCCCCGAAATGGAATGAGTTTCAGGTCTGGTCTATGGGCGATCATTTTCACTTATCCATCCACAGCTGCTTTCGCTCTTGGACATTGTCGGAGGGAAAACATCTTGATCTGTTTTATCCTTCTGTTATTCATGGACCCTTCTAACCCTTCTCCTCCTCTCTCCTCTCTCCTCGGGGAGGAACACAAATAAGGGCTTTCTGGCACCGGGCCTTGGTGTGCGGTAAGGGCTTCATGTTAAAACACACTGTCATAGGCCTCTCGGCAGTACACAACTCCTTTAGGGTAATTGCTCCCCTATTAGTTTCTGCCCATTGCATCTGACAGATATGAATTGGATCTTGCCATGCAGCCTGCTGATTAATGACATCCGAAATGGAGTTTAATTGTTGGGGACGAGATCGGAGAGCAGGCGAGGAGTGATGTGCCCATCTGCACACCTGTGATTACGGAGCTTCAGGAGCTCTTGTCTCTCTGCCCTCCTCCTAGATATAAGCGCCTGACCCCAGGGTGGCACAGTGGCTCTGCCCAGCAGAAAAAGATGACTGGCTGCTCGGGACTGAGAGAATGGGTGAGCAGAATCAAAAAGATGCTTCGGTCATTAATCTAATACACAGTTCTCTCCATAGTAGATCTGAAATGAATTTAGCCCAGTACTGGAAGTCTAAAGATGGGAGGTATCCAAATATATGTTTAAGCATATTACTAAATACTGCCTGAAATACCATGTCTTGAAGTTGATGAAACATTAGCTCTATGACGTTATCCTAACTATTAACATTGGATTCTTCTGGTATATTCAAAAATAGCACTTTATAATGAATGAATGACATTTACAGTGCTTAAGGACAAAGACAAAAACATCCTAGTCCACCTTGGCTTGATATAGCTCTTGAGAAGGAAATACAATTATTACACATTTTCTATAAAAAATGAATCTGGGAGAGATCATCCACTAACGATGAGACTGTACTGTTTGCACCCATTTCCAAATAGTTAATAAATGAGCGTAATCTTCTTTCTTTAAATTTTTATGTTGAAATTGCGTGTAAGTAACCTAAAACTACTCTCATATCATATAAAAACGTGAAAATAACAGAGACAGGAAAAAGTGGGCGGTTGAGACCACCAGTGAAATTTTGATAGTGTTTTTTATCAATGTAAAAGACAAACTGCCCTTCTAAGCAACGAGGGATTGTTTTGGTGCCAGATCGTGGTTGAACTGAAGGTTTTTTAAAAGGTGCATTGCATCTGGACAATTTATTTCCCAAACCACACCATCAGAACCATTTCAAAAACCTTTGTTCACCTGTAGTCAGAACAGCAACTCCACCATAGATGCAAAATATGTCCAATTAAGCAAAACTGTGAAAACAATGTAGTCTCAAACGAAAAGTGGCATTCTCTAAAATGCTTCTCAGGAGAGCTAAGACATAAAAACTTTTAAAGGTAAAGCCTCATGAATCTAAGTTGAATATTTACAGCCGTAACAGAGTTGTTTCTGTGAAGAGAAGAACAGGCTGATATCACAGTGTATCGGTCCAACAGAGAAGCCTGGTGGTGGGAATATATCTGGGGCAGTGTTGTCAATTCTGGAGTTAGCACCTGCACAGAATCAAAGGAGAAGTACCACTTCATTCTTCAAAGACATGCAGTTTGGATCTCAGAGAACGATTCATAGTGCAGCAGGGTGATGACCCAAAACACACCTCAAAGCTTTGCAACTGCTTGAAGGCCAGAGAAGATCAAGGGTTGCTGACTGTCACAGACTTTTCTCCACAACTCCTTGACCAAAACTCTGTCAAGCGTTTATGTGGGGGGAACAGTAACTGCACTGTATATTGAACTTGATTCTTTTTTCACTGTCTAATGTAATAGAAAAATGGTGAGTGTGATAAAAGAACAGGTGTGTATTTCATTAAAGCAAAACCTTCTTTACAATAGCAACCAGAACAGAGGAAAGTTCTTGATCTTAGTGTATGTTAATGTTACTTGAAGACCAAAGAAGATCAAGGAGTGCTGAGATCAAGGAGGGCTGACTGTCATAAACTTTTCTCCACAGTAACCTGACCTAAACCCTGTCAAACGCATAAAGAGGAGACTTTTTTACATTCAGTACCATCACAAGACACTAGAGTAGTGTAGAATGAAGCTGGGATTACATGGACCATGAGATTTTGTTCAAACCTTTGAAATCTATGTATGAGTGCACATAAATTCTGCTACATTTAAAACTCTGTATTTTTTTCAAAGATTTAACTTTTCATTCAACTTGTTATGTTCATTGTACACCAAGAAGCCACAGGTTTAAAACCAGTGACAGGTGAGGTAAATAACAGTGATTATCATGTTACAAGGGCACCTGTCAAGGGGTAGGATGTAATATGCAGCTAGTGAATAGTTCCTTCTTGAAGATCCTGGAAGCTGGAAAAATAGCCAAGCTTAAAGACTGTTGGAGTGTCTCTGAAATAAGATCTTGTGCAGTTTTTTCTAGCATGCAGTGGTCAGTATTCAACAAAAGGGGAACAAGGAAGAACAACCAGTGAACCTAGTTATCACTGGGTCATCACTAGTGAAAGGGCCATAAGCTCCCAAGGCCATGTGAGCATCAGAATTCAACCATAGAGCAAAGAAAAAAAGAAGGAGGCCTAGTCTGATTAATCACATCATCTTTTATAACAATTGCACAGTTAAGTGTGAGTACACTGATGGCACCAGGACACACTACGGGAAGAAAGCTATCTGGTAAAGACGGTGTGATACTCTTGGGTCCTGACAAGGATGTTACTTTGCTATGTGCCACCTACCTAAACATCATTCCAAGACCACAGGTCTTAATATCCCAGTTTACAGGACTTAAAGGACCTGGCTCTAATGTTTTGACAGATAAAACAGAGGTCTTGTTTGATGGGTCAGAGCCTACACAAATTTAGGCAGGTGGTTTTAATGTTTTGGATGATTGGTGAACGATTTGTTTATTAAATTTAAGAAATATTGCAAAGTGGAAGCATTTTACTAGTGATGTCCGGGCTCTTGGACTTGAATCCATATTCTTAACATTTGTATTCCATTACATCCTGACCCCAGAGGTTTCTTAGCAACTTGATGCTGCTTGAGGCAACTGTGTGATGTTTTGCAGAACCATATGAGTGTGGAACATGCCTCAGCAGGTCAACTTTATTTGGGGTAAAACAATACTCAGGTTAATTTTGTTTTTTGGCTGAACAAATATTTTAGAATTGCATGATTTCTTGCACACTCCTTCCATATGTGCAGAGAGGGATTCTATTAGCACTCACACTCATGCGCACCTATAATTAACCTGGTACTTGGCGCAGCTGGTTGCCTCGACTCTTGTGCCACAACGAGTGTAGGTGGCGTGGCAGCGGCACTAAATCAATGGAAGCTAATTGCCGTGCCCTTCTGCGATCTGCTCCTCTGAGGCATCGCCAGAGCTCCACCAGTGTCCTCTGTCAACACACTGGATTTCACCTCCTCACTGCCCTTAACTGCTAAACCAGCAAACCATGTGGGAAACCAGAGATGATTGACATTTGGCAGTCTGACTGACTTTTTAAAAATGACAAAAGCATATGAGCCATTACATCGCTTTCAGTGCTCACATTTTTTTAAATAAACCGCTCCCCCCCATACATTTATATTTAATTCAAGCACAAATACAGGTGTTAGCAATAGTGATGCAAAGGGTAGCGAAGCTCATTGTCCCTGCGGCTCTGTCTCACTTTTCTGGCAGGTTACATTGCTCTGTCACTTATCCCAGTGATCAATTGTACTCCCTCAATCCGCAATGCACTCGGAGCCAAAAATGGTTTTGCCATCAATAACACTGGAGCCAGAAACCTGCTGCGAGCCCCCCACTCTGAGAGCACACTTACGTTTCAATGAAGAAATGCTATCTAGCACCACCATAAAAGGCGTGCAAGCCTTCTGACTAAAGAAATGATTGTAAGTCATTTCAACAAATCCATTGCCAATGATTTCTGTTGCCTTGGCATCTGCTTCTCACTTCTTTTTTTTTTTTTGGATTCACATTCAGCCACTATGAACATCACAATGGTCCTATTGATCAAATGCGGCTGTGCAGGTGCACATGGCACAGTGTAAAATGGCATTTTAAAACAGAAATGTAATGGAATGCATTGTGTGTCGAACATAAACCTTTTCTCATTGTCTAATTTGATAGAAAAATTGCATCTAGCCTACGTCAAAGTAGCAACAGGAACGCGAACAAACTTTTTAAGCTTATTGTAAGTTAATGTAATAAAACTGAATTGCGAGTAATTCTGGGAGATTTGTTTTGCTTCATTCTTCAGTATTTATAGTCAAAAAACTGATTCTAGATCAGCTCTCTTACTACTGAGAAAAGAAGACTAATTTGTTTAGCTGGGAAGTTTCAGTTTAACTTAAAGCAAGTCGTTCCGTGTCCTCGACAACATCAACAATTCTGCACCACCTTAATTAAAAGCTGAATGTGGTCTGCGTGGGTTGAGAGACGTTTTGAGGATGTATTTTTATTGGAACTGTTTTGGTGACTATTGACTTCTAGTGTGTACACGTTGGACTCACAGCTCCAGTTCTAAGCATCCAAAGTAATATTTGTGTATCAAACATGGCTTGGTAAAAGGAAAACCGGATGTATACATGATAATTTAATTCCTTCAAAGTGCTAACAGACACACATAATTAATTTAAAGTGATACACTTTACAATTTCATAGTTTAAAGGTGACCCCACAGGGACTAAAGTGTGACAAATTAAATCTGTATCACCTGAACTAATACTAATAATAACTTGTGCTTAATTACTCAATAGGCAACAGTGAATTCATACAGTAGTTTACTGAGCAATTAAACACTAGCTCTACAATTATAAGGAAATTAGGCAAATGTAAATGTATTTCAGCTGCTTTTTCATTCCGTTTTCATTTCTACGTGGGGTTATGAGCATAACGAGTCAAGAGTTCCTCAGTTACGATAACCTGTAAATAAGAGCAGATCAAAATATATTGGCAGCTCATTTTATTTATTTAATTATTTTATTATTTTTACTACGTGTTTATATTCCTTATAGTGTTGCTGTTGGTGATTAAGCTGATATTGGTCTGTACTGGTGAACAGTAGTTCCTATTTAGATCATGCTTGAATTGTTAGTTCAATGTTACCTATTGATTAACTAAGCAGAACTTTAGGTGGAAATGCAGCGCTACTTCTGAATCACGCAGTTGTCAATTAGCTATGAAAGGGTTAGGGTTGAAAGAGATAAGAACATTTATGCACTGTGTAGACAGATCACACCCAATGTTGAAGTGAATGACGTGAGGCTTTCTTGTCAGCTGCTCCATCAATATCTCCTCTACTTGCTTTGACCTTCCTCTGAGACGTGTGCGTTTTAGCATTATTACTGAGAGTCCCTCGTTAACCATTAGGCCAGGTGTGAGAGGAGGGGGTGAAGGGGAGAGGGAAAAGAGAAGGAGGAGAGAGAGAGAGAGAGAGAGAGGAGAGAGAGAGATGAAGACATTTGGAGGAGCCTGACCTGGCCCGTTCTGCGTGTGATGGAGGCAGGCTTTCAACAGCTGGAGGGAACTCTCTGGGGAGCTTTGAGTGAGACGCCACCAGCCTAGCACACATATTTCACCTGGCCTGCCAGCAATAATACACACTACTGCTCTTTAATATTTGATGGACTGGCTGCCGAGGCTGTCTAACAGTGAAAAGAAGAAAAGGGTAATCAAGGAAAAATAGCTAACAATAGAGGAGAGTGCATCCAGCTTTAATTCTGAACTCAGAAAGAGGAAATTAGCAGTCACCAAAATGCTTATTGTGATGTTTTAATTAAGGAGTACTTATTAAAAAACATTTGAATGTTTTTTTTCCTACCCACAAACCCTGCAGCAACCAATAGCAAACAACTCTTTGCATATGATTGTAGGTAATATAGAAACTATATAACATATCATTCTCTATCATGTCTTCTTTTTATGGCTGAAATTGCCCTTTTAATTGTACTCAAACCCTTTAAATGTACTCATTATGCATAAATACAAGAATAAGAAAAACAACTACAATGATAATAATGCCAGTAATGTACTTTTATGATAATGCATATGGCAATTTCTCATTCAAGGACTCAGAGAAGGGGCACATAAGGAATTTTCTACCCAAAAGCTAATAATTTCCATGTTTCTGTCAGTGTGGCTGGGTTGCCAGCAGAGAGCTTTTTTGTGTGTGACTGCTGTAAGTAGAGTTAAGCGAAAGAGAGAGCTAGAGAAAGAAAGAGAGGGGGTCTAGAGGAGTCTGCAGGACCCACAGCTCCATATGGAACCCATTCTCAGCACTGCCATGCTTGCATGCCTCAAAGCTGCTCACACCCATTTGCAGAAATTTGTCAAAAGTAATGTGGGATCCAATCAATTCAAAAGCTAACACATGTCCAAAACCCCGATCAGCGAACAGCAGGTTGACTGTGCGCCCTGGCACAGGCAATGTGGCTGAAACGGTGGGAGCAGGCAGGTTGACAGAAATCACCACTCCACTCAAATGGCAGAAAGAGCTGGACTAAGCCACAGTGAGGATGACCGCTGGATCACATGGAACATGGAAACCCCGATTCAGATGATAGGACTGTTATGCTGCCCAAATGATCAATAAAATCTGAGAAAACAGAATGCAAGAAAGACATATATATACATTGTATATAGAGTATTATATATAGAGTATATATGTGTGTGTGTGTGTGTGTGTGTGTATGCCCTCCAAGATTATGTGCCATGATGTTTTGTTAATGAAAGTGCTTCATGTCATTTGGAGAAAGCCCATTCTAGCCTTTACCCTCCAGGTACTGAAAGCACCATGCGATAAGAGGAAACTCAGCTAAAGGGAAGTAAAGGGAAGTAAATGGTAATGTCTAAATCAAAAAGAAAATAGAGAAAATCCTCAAAAAACATTGTATTTTACTGCATTTGTGCTAAGGGGGTCATCAGATAAATCTTTTTCTCAGAAGTGTTTTTCTCCTGCGTCTGTAATAGTGCTCGCGGAACATTCTGCCACGTGTGCTGATGGACATGCTTGCATTAGTCAGAGTGTGTGTATGTCACTGGAGGGTTGGGGTTTCGTTCTCTTGTTCTCTTTCACTCTCCCACAGCGTGTATCCGTGGAACGGCTTGCGTCTCCTGGAGAGCAGCAGAGGAGCCCCACAGAATCAGCCTTTCAGGGAGTGTTTATGTAAACCAGGGCAAATCATTCCACCAATTACAGGGTTGTCCGGGGTCAGTGTGGCCTGGATGGGGGAGCTGTGGAGCGGCCAGGCCGAGGCGAGTGAGTTTCAAAACATCTGCTGCGCGGGAATGGGAGGAGAAACACAGCTGGAGCCTCGCCATAGCTAAACGGCCAGAACACGAGAGGACGCTTGACTCCTTGACCAATAAATCTGAGCGGTGGAGGAGCTGCCACACTGACGAGAGGAACTGATCAAAACACAGGGCAGCAGAGGAGGACTGAGAGGTGGAATGAAAGGAGTTCCAATGCAATGATTGTTTTCTCTCTGCTTCAGGGGCAGCCACCCTCTCCCCCACTTTTTTTTTCTCTCTGTCTTGAACTATCATTTATCTCACTCTCTCTTTGCTCAACAGTGTCTTTTCTGTTTTTCATTCTCTACCTATTTTTGTCCTTTTCCCATCATCTCTCTCTCCCCATTCTCTAACTCTCTCTCTCTCTCTTTCTGTCATTTTATTTCTTTCTTCTGTTCTCTATCGACTTTTCTTTACTCTCTCTCTACCTCTCACCCTTTGACTCTCACTTTCTCTCTCGCCCACACTCCTCTACTCTCACCCTCATTCTCTTTTCCTCTCTCGCAGCGGAATGAGGGGAAAATGTGAGAAACAGATGTGAAGCCTTGACTGCAGATGTGCACGTTTAGAGGCCAAGAAAATGCTAATCTCATGACACACACGCACACACACACACACACACACACACACAGAAAGGCACTAGACGCAAGTCCTTATTTTCAGTAAATGGTGTAGGAAATTCTAATAATGCACACTGAACACCAATAAAGGATTTCAGTATCTTGTTAAATCCAGTATCTGTTTGCCATTTTATCTATTTCCAGAAATCCCAAGACACCAGATGGTCCTCTTACCCACTCAGAGTTAAAACCATGCGCTTGTGTCTACCACAAACAGTCTAATGGTTTTAAATGCACTCAAATATTAATGCACATCCTTTAGCTCTTATGGGCGTTGAGAAAAAAATGAATCCAGATTCCTCGGTAACAGTGAAACAAACGCTAACCAGAGTAACACCACTTTAATGCCGAGTGACTGGAAAAAGCCTGGATAAAACCCCTTCTTAAAAAAATGCACATCTGCACTCACTGAACCACGGCCAATAAATACATTCCGCAGTGGCGATCTGTAGAATGAGATTACTAAAGGTCGTATAGCATAAAAAACAAACATTGCTAGATACCCCTGATTTGAGGCTGAACAAAGGCAAACTGGAGAATTTACAGGGTTGTTTTTAGTGCAGTTTCCATTTGATGAAAGAGAGAGAGAGAGAGAGAAACGGAGAGGGAGAGACAGACAGACAGAGAAAAAGAAAGAGGGGGTCGTCATTGTTGCATTCTGTCCCTGCACCACCCTCATTATTTCTCCCTGTGTTCCCTCACCCTGTGTGTATTGATTGGACCATGTTAGTGATGGACTGTGCACCGTATGATGACAGGCTGACTGGTGTCTGGTGTTAGAGTGAGCTGGGTGAGTGTGTGTGTTTGTGTGTGTATTTGTACTTGTTTATATATGTCTCCAGGCACAAAGAACTGTGATTTTATAGCTAAACTGAGAAAGACTCGGCTATATTATTTATACTTACATATCAACAAATCAAAATCTGTCCAGAATGATTTACAGGAGTAGTAAAATAATGTTCTCAAAAGAAAATACAAGGTTTTATTTAAACAATATATATGGTCCAAATTATAATGTTACATTTACAGATTTATGAGGTCCAGGTTTACCTGTGTGACCCTGTGTGTGTGTGTGTGTGTGTGTGTGTGTGTGTGTGTGTGTGTATAT
>JBBKCR010000134.1:15712447-15729688 GCA_037577295.1 Ladigesia roloffi
TAATTCAAATTAAGGTGTTTGGTGTATAAATTAAGGTAAAGTTAAGAATATTTTAAGTACATTGTGTTTCATAGTGCCAGCAGCTCACCTTTTAACTTAGGTGCCAAGACTATGGCTGAAATATTTAATTGGAAACAAACATTTTACTGGAAACATCTTTGTTGATGGAGAAGTCAGAGATAGTGTGATTAAAGTTAAAGTCAGCACAACTGAGTACAAATGAAAGCAGGACAAGGACACAAACACTATGACTATAACCCTCAGAAGAATGTGTGCCTTCAGAGCATATGTGTTGTTTCAAAATAAAAGACATTATCATAAATCCAAACACATGAAGGACATTCAATCAAACACAAGTGGTTGCTGTTAATAGAATCTTATTAACTGGTTTTCATTATATTCTTTGAAAGTGGGTGTATTCTGACCTCACAACAAAAGACAGGGCAGGTTATCAGAATGATAACAAGCTAACAGGCTAATGTTCCAGTGACAAAAACCAGACCTCAACTTAAAAGCTTTTGCAGAAGAACATGGAAAGCGATACATGAGCTTTAAATGAGTGGAGTTTAATCTATCAGTGTGTGAAATGAGTGCTTGTAAAGCAGCAAAGATTAGCACTACAGAAAAAAAGTATGTTTCTTCAATAAGGACTACCATTTCAGGAAATGACTTGTGGTTTCAGGCTGTCAAGATTCTTGTTTAATTTCAAGTTCATGAAATGTAATTAGTATATAGATGCACTAAATGTGAATGTTCATGTGAATGTTCAGGTTTCTGCTGGTGGAGCAATTTAACCACTCAAGCATCCCACTAATAGAGATTATTTATATATATATAGACTAATCTCTATCTGTTACATCTGTGTTGTAACATAATATCTAAAAATACCATAGAAGTTGATGGGCACATGTTGGAATACGTAACTAAAAAAAGACTGTGTTATACAAGCCTGAGGGAAAGTTGCACCAAAGATGTTTAATTCGTGTTTAGACACATAAAAAACTGTGATTCCTTCGTTTTCCCCCTTTTGAATACTCTGCCCACATTTGGCAACAAACTAGTTCCCTGAAAGAACAAACAACATACTTACAGCTTAATTTACAATCAATTTGACTAAAGGTTTAATGAAGATGTAGTATATGCTGCACACTGACACCATTAACAAAATTCAGCAACTGCCTTCGATGATCGTGTTTCGAGCCGATAGGTGGGTCTTTTTCATTCTTGTTGTAAAGGAAAATTAATCAAAAAGACTGTACTTGGTAAATCATGGGTACTGAATGTATAGTTTTGCCTGGAAAAAGGTAGGAGCGGCTTAAAAATGGAAGGATCCCCACCATTACTGTCAGATGAGAAATGAAGGTTTTTCTGGTCCTCCAAATCAGAAACAAGTGGAAGGAAATAAAATAACCACACTGATTTGCTTCGGCTCTTGAGTTGAGCTGAATATGACTCACAGACCGTGGAAAATCTGGTTCGTATAACACTATACATCCGCAAGCATGAAAGAAGGGAGTAAACAAATAAGGGCCCCTCACTATCATCCCACTTTTGTCATGAGATTCTCTCTTACTGGGTTGGATGTGTCACACTTGCAGCGCAGCAGATGAGTGAAAACCTCACACACCAGAACGAATGTGCTTCATGTAGGCTGTGGGTGGACAGGCAGATAAGAGCCCAGGCATACGCTCGCTTTATGATATGTAAATATGACCAGTTAGGTAGGGGTGAAGCAGCTGCCGAATGAGAAACTTACCCACTGTGCAACTGCATTACGGATGTGGACTGCGTTAAGATTTCGAAATTGCACTCAGACGTAATTATTATTAGTTAAGTAAATTCCACAAACGACTGCCACTTATTTTCCTTGAGCTGAAATAAAAATAATGAATTAAATGTTGTTGTGTAAGGCTGGATCTTTGATGTAACGCGAGAGATGTGGAGGCAGGATGCAAATGCAGGCTTTCATTGAAGTCTGTGTAGAGTGGATGCCTTGATTGACATTCAAACAGATTAGAGCATCCGCAGCACGATCGGAAACAAAAGAAATTCAAATGACGCTGAAAAAATCATAAAGTACTCATAACGGGGAAACAAAGAACCTGCCAGAGCTAGATTTATAGCATTATAGCACTCAAACTCACAAACACACTGGAATCCACAAGAAGGGATGAGGAAGACAAAGGGGTGTGCATATAGACATATATACTGGAAAAAAGGAAGAGCTGAGTGGGATTAGAAGACAAGGTGAAACCAGGTGATGCGGGATGGTGTGGCAGGGAAAAAGCGATTAACAAAAAAGAAAACAGGAAGACTGACTGAGAAAGAAAAATTGGTATATTCATTAATCAAATTATCCCTCATCCCTTTGATCCCTTATCCAATTATCCAAGGCTGTTTTAATCACTGTGGTTACTGTGTTTTAAGATATATCATCACTACCAGAGCAAAACCTTGTATCTCCATTTTTTGCACATTTTAAAAGTGACAACTGTGCTTTACATAATGTATGGGCCAATAGAAATAGCGTCTATTTTTTTGTTCCATCAGTGAAGGTTTGTAAATCAGCTCTGTTCTATCTAACTCTCTTGAGTTGTTCTTCCTACAAAAACAGTCTATGCTGAAAATGTTTAGAAACATTTTAATGTGTAGGTCCTTTGGAAGGCAGCCTTTACCTCTCAACATCAAGAAATAGTATGGATTTGAGTCGTTTTCTGCCCTTTTATTCCAATAACTTTCGTATTGACTGTCTGAACAAAGCTTTACCTGATATAAGTGTGAGTGGGCAAATTGGCTAAACTACTATAAATTACCTGAAAAATCGTTACGTTCCTGGCTGTGACATCACAAAAAACGGGCTGCTTATGCTGCAGCTGCCATAAATGGATTTGCCATAAATGGAACTGACAACCAAAAGGTACACTGTTTATATAACACAGTCTGCTTTTATAATGAAAACGGGAACATTCCATGACATGCCCCCTGTAATATACTTGAGACACATCAAAGAATCAGTAAAAAACTTTAAAGTGAAGACACTAGGCTCCATTTACTTCCTGCAACCTCACTCCAGAGAATACAGTGTTGTGTAACTGCTCCGCAGCTCCGCAGCTGTCATGTAAACATATCCATCGTCCCTCAGTCCAGCCCGCACTGCAGCTGAGGCGGACAAAGTGGAGCGCGTGCTGAAGGGCAGACATGCACCAGGCAATATTGCACCAGTCACCTTGACTCTGCTCTGCTCAGGAGCCAGTGAGCATTTCCCTTCTCCATGAGCGCCCGCGCTTGGCTTCAGGGCCCTCTAATGATCCTCTGTCTCTTCAGGTTAGTCATGCTGGCTGCAGCTCTTAACCCCCCTGCCCGTCGCCCTTTTCCAGCCTCCACACCTCAGGTCCTCGGAGCTCTAACACTCGCTGCCTCCACAGATGTGGTCGCTGCCAGATAAGGAAACTTAAAGAAAGTGGAACTGGCCAGGGGCTGAACTCAGATCGATGAACAATGGTGCTCTCAGTTATTCACATGAATAGCTATTTTGCTTAAACATTTAATAAATACAAAACAAGAGCTGACTCGAATTTAACCATGTTGATTAGGACATCAAGGGGTTTTTAGGTTCAGTCATCTATGTCAATCTATGTTTATATATGTATCATATCTATATTTTTAGTAAAATGTATGTCAGTATATTTATTATAGCTTATTGTAAGTGAATATTATTTTGATGCAATTATTATGTATTCCATTTTGTACTTTTTTACTTTGACAATTTTTGTGAAATATATATTGTAATATAAACATGTTATTGGAAGATTTACACTATTTTATTTTATGAGCAATTTACCCCACTTAGTCATGTGGTGCTGGAGTCTATCCCAGGACTCATTGGGCAGAGGGCAGAGAAACAGCCTTACAGATCACCAGGCGATTACAGGGCAGACACAGTTTCACACTGGGGTAAATAGCATCTCCAATTCATCTGATATGCAGGACTGTGGGAGGAAACCAGAACTCCCTGCAGAAAAACACATATTTTCTAATTGAAGTTTTATTCGTGTTCATTCTCATTCACATTCACTTCTCATTCATTTTCATTTAAATAATAAATGTTTAGATAGATGTATAACAAGGTCAGATAATAAGTGTAATAATTATAGCACAGAAAGTGATGTTTTACTGTAGCCAATGCTCAAGAGAGTCATTTCATGATAGTCATTTAAACATAAATATTCACTATGTATTGCAGTAGTGTGTAATTAAGAACACACATTCTATTGTGTAAGAAAAGAAGGATTAGAAATCATTCCTAAACAGTTCCAAAAACAGAACAGTCCAGCTCGTGTAAATGAGGCTGAAACATTTACAGCTGATGGACTTTCATCAGGCCAACATCTTGAGAAACCCTTATAAATAATTACTAGTTATTATATTTCCTTGAATGCCTTCTTGATGTTGCCAAAAGCAGTTTATAATATCGAAATTGAAGCATAATATTGAAATTGTGAATACAGACATAAAAGATCTGCCTTGCTGCCTTGAGTAAAATATGAAGTTATTAACAAAAAAATACAAATACACACAAATATAAATGATACATTAAACACAGAAATATTCCAGAGTTGTGTTATAAGAAGGAATTAGTATGCAGGATTATTGTAGCTCAATTTGTCTAAATGATAAAAAACATGTATGACTGTCAATTATGGGATGGGCATGGGCATCAGCTTGTTGAAAAATCGCCGTGATCAGTTCAAAATATTTTGGGAACAGTATACAGAAATACAAATTTTGTTAAGAGGTTTGGGGAAATTAATTTTTTTTTGAGAGGTAGAGGGTTGTTTTTTCAATTTAATACCAGATATGATTTCCAGCATGCATGTTGAATCTCCCTTCTAATGACATAAGACATAATTTTGTTAATTATTATGTTTTTTCAACAGAGGCTTTCAGAAACTGGACATCCACAGTGTACCCAATGTTCCCAGTGTAAATGAAGCCTATGGCAAGCTTTTCTGTTCAGTGTAATTTCATTTAAATGGTTTCATGAGAATCTTGTTAATGTTAATGTACAATATAGTGTTTTTTTCCCCCAAGTCCTTTTCAGTCATTTCTACTAGTCTATTCCTCATTAAATCTTCAGTGTAAAAACCCCTGAAGAGACGTTATATGATTCCTTTATAAAGCACTTTACAATTCTGTGTAAGCTTTGCCGACTAACCCTCCTGATACATATTGGTCACATTTTAAAACAAAACAGACTGAAACACACACTTTATTTCAAGTCGGAGATACTTTAACTTTTTTTTCCCATCAGGACAAAAGAGAAAAAAAAAATCCTTCACTCACTTTCGTAAAAAAAAAAAAAAAGATTCCTAGAATAGTAAGTAGATAAGTGCCTTGAATTGCCATAATTAGTCGAGTTTAAAATGCAGATTTAAATATGCTTATTAATTCCATTCTGCTCATTTCATATGACTGACTGCACTTAATTAAATCAGATTGATTAGACCTTTCCCAGACTTCCCCCACAACCACATAATTATGACAAATAGAGCACTCGCGACAAATGGAGGCCTTTGATGACTTCTCTTCCCGTCACCTTTTAAGGTACGGCTAAGCTCACACCTTCTGTCCGTACAGAGAGAGAGCGCCAGAGCAAGCTTTAACGCTGGGAAAGAAAAACGGCTCATGGCATGTTACTTACAGCATGACACTGAAATTCTTTTAGGGAAAGGGCACATAACCTACATTTATCTTGTATCCTTTTATTTCCCCTGAAGTCTGTTTATGACATTGGTTGCATGTGCCAAACACTAACCACCTTGTGCTTTAAAATTATACAGTCTGTTCCTGTGTGTGTGTGTGTGTGTGTAGGTAGATCAATATAAATACATAAATTATTGGCTTCATTTAAAAACAATCCTAGTTGAAATACATGCTATAACTATAAACATTATTTTTGTTGTAGAAAGAATACATGAATACATGAAAACAAAGAATTTATTTATTACCCACTGAAAGAGTGCAAGAGCTATAAGCCAACAAGCAGTGACCAGAAGGTCTAAAGTAAGAGTAGGTATTTAATGCAGTTTATGTTAATGTTAAATTTTAATATGAAACATTTAGCATATATTTATAGAAGTAAACATTTGTGGATCGTTGTCAAGTTTCAGATTGTGTTATTAGACGATCTTGTATGCATTAAGTTGACTATGTGTAGTTGCAGAAACTTTGGCTTATACAGAGAGAGATGTCTTATAGATCGGTGTATTAGCATGGATTTGTTTCATTGTAGCAAAAGAAAAGTTTGTGAGGTTTTGGAATGCATATCATGCATGCCTGTGTCTTATGAGTTGCCTGTAGTTTATATTATAATATAAAAATGCTATGCTGTAATACTTCATGCAGTTATGAACAATTTAGCTAATATAAAATAAAAAAAAAACAGATTTGTCAGAATAAATATTTTTCAACAGTTTACATTAGAACAAGAACCAAACTTCACATCAATTCCAATATCAAAAACATAAAAACATTTAAAATCAGTTCTACTGTAGATGGAGTCAGCATCTCTGCATGCTCCCTGCTTCCTAATCTGTGTTTGTGTGTAACTTGCATTTAATCTATAATAATAATAATAATAATAATAATAATAATTATTATTATTATTATTATTATTATTATTATTATTATTATTATTATTATTATTATTATTATTATTATTATTATCATATATGCCATTTCAAATACATTTTGAATTGTAAAAGTAAAGTGACCTACCTAAAAAGACTTTGCTAGATTATGCATGAATTATATGAAATATTTCTTAGGTCATCACACAGTTTTAGTGGACCTCAAAAAGTATTTATTTTGTTCATCCTTACAAATGATTTTGCTAGACAAACAAACACATGCATTTTATCTGACAGAGATAAATGTTTTAAGCATTGAAGTAAACACCTAAATGATTCATTTGAAATGAATAAAACCATTGCATTTGCTTGCTACTGTCTGAGGTACTTGGTTTACGTTTCCATTATTTACAAGGTAGAGTAAATCCGTATTAAATATTTAATACATCAATAAAGCCCTTAATAAAACCTCCTCTTAAGAGCTTGCACTGGATGGGGTATGGGAAGATTTTGTCAACTTCCACGCTGTGAAATTAAGCCTCTGATGAGGATGACAAAGATATGTTACACAAATTATGTGCAACAACTGACCCTCATATTCCAGATTCCAGATGACCAGAGCATAGATTTCTCTTTTCCAAGGAAGGGAAGATCATTCAAGCTAATTTCATATGCGGAGGAAATGTAACTAAAGGGAATAACTCACAAATCAGAGAGAAAAACAGTCTGACAGCTGCCCATCCTTCAGAGGGCAGAAGACCCTGAGAGGATATTTCAGCCTTGGCTGATTCTAGTAGATGGAAAACTTGTCTGTTACACTATTGTCATTTCAAATAATATATTTTTTTATATAACAGATTTCTTGTTCTGAAGAAATGATAGTAAATGTCGATCATTCCACCAGCAGTGGCTGTGCTGATGCTTCCGCTCATTACGAGAGATGGAATAACATGTTTATTGTTCCCGACACAAAACTCCGTTCAGCGTCTTTTGAAAGTGTGATAAGATGTTCTTTTTTTGTGTTTTTTTTTATATTGATGGACCACTTTGAATAACAGCTTACAAAAAATGGAAGGAGCAGCAGAAACAAAAGGCATAAAAAAGCACTCCCCAGGGGCCGATGAGTTAATGGTTGATAGGGTTATTGTTGGTGAAGTGTTTCTAGAGCTTTGATTGGGATTTTGAGTGGAAATTATCTCACTAGGGGGGGGGTGGCTTTGTCCAACTGTGAGTACTGTTCATTAACACGTACTCTTTCTATCTCTCTCTCTCTCTCTCTCTCTCTCTCTCTCTCTCTCTCTCTCTCACTGTCTGTCTGTCTCTCTCTCTCTCTTTCTCTCTGTCTCTTTGTCTCTGTCTCTCTCTCTTTGTCTGTCTCTAATATTTCTGGAGATAACATCCAGTAGCAGCAGCAGCACAATGAGGTGAGGAACTGTTGCGTGTCTCTGGCACTGGCTGAGTTCATAAATACCACTCTTTGTTGGAACATCTCCTTATCTCCTCTCTCCACTGCTCTCACTGCATGAAATGGCCTGATCTAGCAGCTAGAGGACAAGGGCTATCAGATGACAGCCAGAAACCTCCATTTTCAAGCTGGTCTGAATTGCCAGAGCAGAATCTTCACACGTGCACATTATCAGTTGGATATATTCAGGTCTCACGGATTTATCACTGCTGGAGTAAATCCTGGGAATATGTTGGAATCAATTCTTGTTTTATACTGTGAGGAAGAGACACCCGCCCTCCATTTGGTGTGAGAATTATTAATAAGTAAGAATTTACCACAAACCAATTAAATCTATACAGCAAACACCCCCAGTACACTTGACCAGTGAAGTCCATAAATATTGTCTATATTTTTATGTCTATACTGACATAGTTTAAAGAATACAATATATAGTTCTGTTTACATTTCATTCTGCACCTTCGCAATTATTTGAATTTCACAAAAAAAAAGTTTATTACAAAACTCACTTTTAATTTCTCAATTTGTATTTATTTACTGCATTTGAAAAGAAAATGAAACAAAGTATGACATGTTCTATATATTTTGCACAGGACACATTTTAAATTTGATTTTTTTCACAAATTCAGCAACTACTCCTCACTTTGCCTTTTTAAAATGTGCTTTAAGGGCCAGAAAATGTGTCATTTGTAGAGAACGTGTACATACTTTCACCAACCATGTAATGGGACCGTAGCAGCTAAACTTTTTCAAACAGCATGTTGAAATAGTTTGATTTTGATATGTAACGAGGTGTTTTCCATCTAATCAGATAAAATACACCCCAGTCAGACTTCAGTACACATGTGGTGGTCCTGTAGTGTTGAGATTTTGTGCTGAGGGTCAAACTCACCTTGGATGGCACTCCACAAAAAAAAACGGCTTCAGTCAATGAGACAGGCCTGATTACACAAGCAGTTCATTTTCACCCACTCCGGCTCTCCCCCCGTGTTGATTTGACAATAATTGCGTGATCTCTTTGGGCAAAAAAAGAGGCTGTTCTCAAAGTGGCATGGGCACTTGGCAGTCATAGTCATTTAATTACGGAGTGCGTTATTACCATCAAGCACTTTCCACCTCTCTCATGTAATGGCTTCTCACACGTCGCCATGACATTTCCTTTCATAGGTAGCTACACGTCTAAAAATGCCAGAGCTCGTGTGTGACAGCTCTAGTCACTCTGCTCACATCCTGGAACAGACAAAGCAGTCATTCTTTCATTACCGGGCTATCACACACTCGACATGGCTGCACTTCACTGAACTCCTGCATTCGGGTTCCGTGTCTCTGTCGCCGTCACATACTTTTTAAAAAAAGTAAAATCAGTTTTTGAGGTGAAAACCCGCTGTTTTCCTCTCTCTCACCATGCAGTAGCAGTCATAGGTCATTGTCTGTGTTAAGTCGAGTGTACGAACTCCCATGGCAACCACAGGCGATGCTTGACGAGCCTCTCTTTGTTGTTATCGATTATTCTGAACGCACTGATGGACACATGCCCATAGGTATTGATTCACGTTGTGCTTTCCAGAGTTTATTTCATGGAAACTGCGTCTCCCGCCTTCTCACGCCAGCTCGAAGGACGGGGCTCGTATTTTGCGTGGTGCACAGCCTGTAATTTGCATGGTTCAGTTATGATTGGCGAATGGCTTACTTCACCCAACCTTACAAGAAGAAATTGACTCTATCTTCGTATTTGTTTTCATGACATGAAATCTGTCCTTGTTGTTGGTTGTTTCTGAGCATTGTTGTATTTCCTTTCGTAAAAAAAGCTGTGTGTAATCTAGTTTTCTCTGTTTTGAGCAGAAATACAGCAAACCAGTCTGGGTGAAGGCAGGGGGAATGCAAGTATGAGTGCATGTGTGGGCCATTTTTCTTCTCAGATAGCTTGGCCGCAGAAGATGAAGGTCCTGCATGGAGTGATTATGAGACTCGCCCGAGGCAGGCAGTGTTCATAAAGGTTAGGCAGTGATCCGTGACAAACAGAGCACTTTTCCGTGTAGTTAAGGCCTGACATCAGTTAATGGGAGATGGGGACGAGGAGAGACAGGCAGCTGAAGTAACCGTCCCCATCTCTAAAAGCAGAATTAGCTTTTAGCGTTAGTAAGGATGACAGGGATAAAAAAGTGGGCCAAAATGCCTCCGTAATTAGACGAGCCAGAACCAGTGTTTTTTTTACAGAGGCTGAACCCTCATGCAATATTGATTTGCACAAAAACTTTGATGGCTTGAATTGTTGTTCACATCTCAGCTACTAAAGCATGCTTTTTAATTCCCTTTCAAAAAGAGTTCAGTGAAAAATCTCATTCATATCACTCATCTCAGATGTGGTCAGTCAACCAAGATATTTGAGTACGTAAATCTCCTCCGGGATCACGTTTTTTGATTGTAGCTCAGCCTCTGATTTGTTTAGTTGTTCCTTAATACAGGTGTGATGCTAATTCTGCTAAAAAAATAAATAATCATCCAAATATCCTAAATTTTTTCTGTATATATGCATCACCTTGTTCATGTGTTTTGGACACACATATATATATCCTTGGAAAAGATAAATCTATGCTCTGGTCATCTGGAGTCTGGAATATGAGGGTCAGTTGTTGCACATAATTTGTGTAACATATCTTTGTCATCCTCATCAGAGGTTTAATTTCACAGTGTGGAAGTTGACAAACTCTTCCCATACCCCATCCAGTGCAAGCTCTTAAGAGGAGGTTTTATTAAGGGCTTTATAGTGTCCAAATAAAAGTAAACAAAACACCACAGCTACAGGTAGCCACTTTGGACAAAATTATAGTTTTTGACTTTTTAGTGTTTGTTCATCTAGTGTTTGTTCAAGGATATTCTGCTCAAAGATAAAGAGGCAAAATTTCTAGAGAAACACCAAGCATGTTTAACTGGTCACTTACATTCAGGTTAACTGGAAAGCTTTGTAAATTACACTGAAGTATTTTCACTCACCTATTCCTCTAAGCAGAACAAAGAAATGTAGAAACTGTTGTTACATTTTCAATTACTTTCCCAAATTCAAAATTCTTTCCTCTGTCTCAGTCATCTGTTTCGTTTGTAAGAGCAAGGACAATTGACACAAAACCTGACACAAAAAAAAAATCCATTTAAGGGCAACAAAAGTTTGACTCTGACAATTGGTAGCCATGGTTACCATAGTTACAGCACCTACCATCTGTATATGAATCGCGTGGTAAAAGCCTCGCCAAGGGCACCGACAGGCAAGCCTCTCAGTAAGGGCCTTCATCATTACTCACTGGCGAAGAAATGGAGCTACGTTTATTAATTTTTCGTTTGTTTGTTTATTTATTTATTTATTTATTTATTGTTCGTTCCTTCATCACCCCCTGCTGTGTTGGGCTGGTAGGGGTTCAATAGGAGTGGCGTCACAGTGACCTTTTTGTGTTGCCACTTTTAGTGGAGTGACCTGACTGTACTCATTAAAACCAGCGTAACGGATCATTCCCCACTAATTGTTTTCGCTGACAAATTAGGTCTCAGACTCAAGGCTTCCGCACAGCCTGAAGCAGTGGTCTGGCTAATGACAGCTTGTGCATTCTGTTCTTTGCTCTTATATATGTGTATATAATATATGTATGTAAACGTATGTGTGTTTGTCTCTTAATTGTCCTTGCTCTTACAAACAAAACGGATGACTGAGACAGAGGAAAGAACTTTTGAATTTGGGAAAGTCATTAAAAATGTAACAAAAATTCCTAACAAACACTAGAATCAATAACTACGATTTTGTCCAAAGTGCCTGTCAAAAAACTCTCAAAAAACTCTTTAAACATCAAAATACCTTTATTGATAACAGAAGTTGACTTAACTTTGAAGATCAAATGAACAGCGTAACTCTGTTAAAACATGTGCAGATGTAGTATTGTTCAACCTCCAGCTTCAGTAATTTGTGGAGCATCCTTTACTCATTCTTAATGCGCAAAAGCTTCTAGCTCAGTGATGTTTCTGAGGCTTCTGTGCTGCAACTGCCTCCTTTGAATCCCACCAAAGATGTTCACTCAGAAGTCAATCTGGTGACAGAGAAGGCCACTCCAGAATGTAGCAAGATATTTTTTTTAACCAAGCTCAGCTAGATTTGGGTGGGTGCTTGGAATCATTGTCTTGCTGGAATGTCCAGTGATCACTGAGTTTCATTTTGTCCACAGAAGGCATCGCATTTTTCTTTAAAATTTCCTGGTATTTCAGGGAATGCCAAGTACACAATCAAGATTCCCAGGTCCTGCTGCAGAAAATCAGTCCCAAACCATCAATGACCCAACTCTATGCTTGACCGTGGGGATGGTATTCTTTAAAGCCTGGCCTTCATTAGTTTGGTTTCATCAGTCCATAGAAGTCTTCCTCAGTACATAGTAGTCTTATCCAAATTCCTCCTGGCATATACAAGTCGACTTTTGACATTCATTTTGCTCAAATGTGGAGTCCGTCTTGGAGTCTGGCCATGAAGTCCTATTTTTTTCAGTCCATGTCTTATAGTTGCAATTGAAGCACTTGTACCAGCCTTCATCAGGTCATCCTGTAGGTCAACAGGGATTTCCTAAGGGCCCTTGATTAAATTTTAGGCTTTCTCTTTATGGCCAGACTGGTTTGCAGCTGTTCCATGAGTTTCCTGCTTCCTTATAATGCTCCCAGTGTTGTCTCTTGGAATGTTAAAGGTTTTGGGAATATTCTTTTACCCAAAGCCTTTAATGTGTGATAATTTGTGGAAGCTCCTTTGTCTTTCCCTTGATTGCAGCTCACCTTGGCGGAGTTTATGTGTGCCTCACCGCTGAAGCAAATGAAGGATCATTATAGAGGTCCCTAGAGCTTAATTATGGTTCAACTCCTCTTTGGGCCATAAAAACTTTCAGAAAGCTTTATTTAAAAAAAACAATATCAAGAATATCAAAAACAACAATATAATGTGTCAGGCAGGCGGATGGCCTAGTGGTTAGGGCGTTTGACCTGCAATCGGAGGATTAGGGTTCAAATTCCAACTGCTAGCATCACCGCTAAGGGTGACCTTGAGCAGCCCTGCTTCACTAAGTGAATGGGTTAAATACATTGAAAACCTTTCACTGTGTGTTATACTTGTATGACTATGCATGTGACAAATAAAATTGGTATTTTGGTTGAATAATGGTGACACGTCTATTCTAACAAAATATTCTACTGTTACAAACAAATAGTAAATAATTTATTTTCTGTGTTGATTTTATGCTTCACTCATCTCATAAAAATGTCATCCAAATTAGAATCCTACTTTTTGACACAACTTTAAATTGATAAAACTCTTTGGGGGAGTTAATAATTCTGATTGCACCTGTATATACATGTGTATGTATGCGTGTGTCACGACAAACAAAGAGCATTTAGGCATTTGAAAAGACGCTGTACAATACAGACTTTTCTGCAGTGGAATTAAGATTTCATTTCACCGTGATATATCTGATGCTTTGACTGAACTTGTTGAGCTGTATACATCATTTACACTTAAATCAAAATGATCAACATTGTCAAATTCAATGCTGAATCTAAACACACTGAAAGGCAAAACTGTGTGATTGGCGTGCAGATCTGATGAGGTCAGTTCAGAACATTCCTTTTTTCCGGTGCAAATTATTTCAGCAGAATGGGAGACAGAATATTTTGCTGTTGCAGAAGGTTCGGTATCATTGGTATTCAGGACAGAAAACTGCATGTGTTTTTCTATCCTCGGCTCTACCTTACCCCCTAGCCTCTATGCATTTATTCTCTCTGCCTCTCTCTGTCTCTGTTTCTCTCTCTCCCTTTTCCTCTCTCTCTCTCTCTCTTTCTCTCTCCTCCACCTGTTCCATGGTCCAGTGGAGGGCTGTGTGAACGCTATCAAGGGAGGGTGTGTGTGTGTGTGTGTGTGTGGTGCAGCCTGCCTGGCTCCAGTCCATCACGGGTGCACTCAGGCACTCAGGCTGCCCGCCCGTCCCGCCAGAGCTGCGCAGGGAGCCCAGCTGCGGCCCCAACTGCCGCGTTACAGCATGACGGATGGCTTCATATCAGGTGTTTAAACTGAGTGGCCGCTCCATCTGCTGAAGGATTCTGGAAGTCTGCGGCTCGCGCTTTGATGAATGGCGAAAAGAGACACTGCCAATCAGCTCAACCTTTGGTGGCATTCTTTCTCTATTCTCCTTTTCTCCCCTTTTCTCCTCCTCTCTCATTTCTTTCTCTCTCTCTATTTCTCTCTCCTCTTTCTCTTTTTTCTCTTCCTCTCTTATATCTCTCTCTTCTTCCCGTGTTCCTCTCTTTTCTCTAGCTCTCTCTGCTTTCTCTCTCTTTCTCTCCTTCTCTCAACTTTCTCCCCCTCTATCTCTATCTACTCCTCTCTTTTTCTTTTTTATCTTTCTCTGTCTGCCGTTCTCTCAGCTCCCTCTCTCATCGCTCTTTATTTCTCCCTCTCCCTCGCTCTTTTTCTGATCATTTCTCTCTACACCGTACACTTGCTCTTCTTTTATCTTGCTCTCACAATTTCTTAATTTCTTTCCTTTACAATGATCTGTAGTCTTCTCTTTTTCGGTCTCCCCCTCTTTCTCTATTTCCTTTTCATCTATTTTATTGCTCTCCTGAGTTCTCCTTCTGTTTGCTTCCTTTTTATTCTCTCCCTCTCTCTCTCTCTCTCTCTCTCTCTCTATTCGCTCTCGTTCTCTCTCTCCCTCTGAACAGCAGACAATTTTGTTCAGCTGTGGGACGTCCCAGGGCACCAGCAGGCACTCAGAAAGTCAGATGTATTCCGCGCACGACTCGTCTGCTCGACTCCCTTCTCCCCGACTGCTACTGTGTATAACCACCATCAGTGAGCATGAACAGGACCTGGCACTTTGTTACTGTCTTGTGCTCTGCGTGCTGCACGCGGCGGTTTACTCAACACGCCCCTCACGGCTTTAAATTGCGAGTATTTATTGCCTGCATTGCTGCCACACAGTGGGCTCTCGTTAGTTTGGCTTTGCTTAATGTTCTTGGTTCTGGTTCCACTCAAAGTCATTAGTGGAAATGTCCTCGCTCTTTAGAAAGGTGGCCTCGGATTGTAATTACATGCATTTAACTCATTTGTTTATTTTGTTTGCTGACATTTCTTCAAAACATAGAAATCGTTAGGTTTGGCATTGCATTTCATGATTAGAGAAAGTGTATATATGTTGACTCTGATTGGTTTGTTTGAAATTCAGGGCTTTTGCTTAAATGTGTTGTTGGGGCAGGGTTTACACATAGACTGAATATTTATCTCTTTCTATACAAAATTGTTACAAATCGATACACAGCAACTTGGAATTAAAATGTTTTATTTTAATGGCTGCAAGAAAATCACACTTGATTATTAATTTTTTTTGTTATGTGTCGTATGTAAATGTGGCATGTTGTCTATAATAAACCAGCGAATGGTTTGGTCTGTTTTTGGCTGAGGTTGTCCTCGTTCTGTATGCGCAGGACAAGGATGTTGACAAATGATGTTGACAAATGCGCCAATGATGAAAGCAAATATTTCTTTGTCAAGCTCTCCGACCTGCTTAAAGAGTATTTGTGCGATGCCTCTGTGCGTGTGCGTGTCAGACTGACTATGTGTGGTGTGTAATACTGTATCTGGTTTCTTAATTTGCCTGCTCTGCAAACCGTGTTCCTGCCGCTACAAATGGAAAAGTCATTTGATTGAGTGCACTTCCAGTTGTTGCAACAAGGCAGGTCTTGGCAATTTAATTTGCTGTCTCTCATCGGCGGCTTTGCATTTCGGACGAGCCTGATTCAAAAAGACTGGCTCTCTCGCCACACATGTATGTGTGTGTGTGTTTGGGCGTGTGTGGGTGGCTGTGTGCATGTGAGACTGACAAGCAAGGCGATGTTCCACTTCATGTGTCTTGTCTGTCAACTTTTATCGCCAAGGGGAACAGGGGTGTTGGGAGGTAGGGGTGTGTGTGTGTGTGTGTGTGTGTGTTACTGGTAGATGTTTTTCGCATGTGCTCACTTCAAAAAGAGCTGTAGAAAGGCCTGAACCCAGCCCACACTGAGATAGCCCCTCAAAATCCCACAGCTACCCTGACTGCGGTGCTGCCAGACTTATATATCTGCCACATTAAGCGGATTGGCTGCACTACAGCACCGGCGGGGGAAACACTATTCCGCTTTGTTTTCATCCTGCCTCTCGTTTGCACAAAGCGAGCTCTGTTGGACCGTGGACGAGGGTCCGCCTGTTTTTATCTATTACCTCCATGTAGAGAGAGGCAAAGTGCTTGAGGCTGTATATCACATGATTTGTTGATTCGTGTCAGCAGCATCAAATATGGAACGAAGTGTGTGAAATGGTCCTTTAATATAGAGGCTGCAGACAGGGACTGGTTTGTGAATGAAGCCAGGGACTCTGGAGAAGGGCCCACTAATTACATTATCGCAAAGTTAGGTGCTGTAGTCAATTTCCTGCCTCTTAGCTGTAGCCCTCCCCCCCTTTAGCCTGTCAAAGCTGGAGAAGCCGTACGGTACACAGTAACGTCCACAATGAATGAATGGCTGCTTCTCTCGGAAGACCTTGCATCTCTGCATAAGAGCCGTGAACCCTCCCTTTCAAAAATATTATCGCTCTTTAATGACATTCAAAGGATCCTGCAACTTCTTTCTATCTGCTTCATCTCTGGCATGCAGTCCATTATTTTCCAGTTCATTCTGGGACCTTTTTTTTGTATTCAGTAAAAGAACAGAATGGCCTTCCTGTTGACGTCTGTTATGTGTTTTCATTGATTCATTAATTAATTTAACCATTCATTCAATTCAATCATTCATGAACTCAGCAACAGTAAAATCCCATTTACTCAGTGTTCCACTCACTGCAGAGGTGGATAATCAGCCCATTCGTGTTTGTTTCTTTAGTTCAGTAATAAAGCTATGGGGCTGGCATGGCAAAAAAACATTAGAAGTCAACATTCAACCAAATTTTTATTGTAAAAACACACAGAATCCCAGTCAAACCACATCCAGCTCTTCAGGTGGGGTAGACTTTTCAGTGTTTAGGTCACAGTATACAGTGGGGCAAAAAAGTATTTAGTCAGCCACCGATTGTGCAAGTTCTCCCACTTAAAATGATGGCAGAGG
>JBBKCR010000134.1:15751271-15762158 GCA_037577295.1 Ladigesia roloffi
ATATAGAACACATTTTAGTATATAGAACACAATTAAGAGTGAAGCCTGGCATCACATAAACCTTTACCTCTTGCCAAGTACAATAAAAACATCATCAAATATGCGCTGAAATTATTGATCAAATCTAGACAGCTCTCTAGTGCCTGTAATTTTTTCATCAATTTTCTGCCAGGTGTATTTTTGTGTAATTGCAGGACGGAACCAAGCAGTCATTTAAACACAGGCTATATCAATGCTGTTTACTTTTTATATGCAATCTTAGATATAAACCGATGTCTGGAGAGTATCATCCCACAGATTGTATCAGTACTGGCCAGCGCTCAGTGAAGGGTGACTGTAGGTGAGGAGGGAAAGAGGGCAGGACTGATTAGCAAGGCCATGTGGAGAAGGTAGAGAAGGCGGGAGAGAGAGGGAGAGACAGTGAAGCAGCCCTTACCCACAGCCTGCTCAGAGACCCAGGGACACCAGAGTGGACAGATGGCTGAAGAGCTGGACACGCAAATGCACACACACACACACACACACACACACACACACACACTCACTCACACGCACACACATGCTGTCCTTGTCCTCTTCTTCCTGCTTCAGTTTTATGCGCACAGAGGACGGAATGCTAGAAAATATGGCGCTACATCTTGGACCCTTAGTTCCAACACTGTTCATTGCCCATTCATTCTCCATACACAGCACAAGTATGGGACACACGTCTGCTCCTGCCTTCTGTCTGTCAGCGCTGTCAGCACACTGCACACATTAGAGAGAAGCATCAACACAATATGAAGCATATTTATTGCACTGCCCTCGCTGCAATTTACAGCATGTTGACCCGTACAAGTAGCGAGCCATTATGGCCATTTGTCTGTTTTGTTTCAATATAATTATACAAATGCGTTATGTACTTATATAATGAAGCTTGTTATTACTTGATTTTCTTTCGGTATCTGTTGTCTGAATCGGCGCATGCAATTTCTCTGAAGCACAAATAAGCAAAAATTTGTTTTTAACTGTTGGTTTCACCTGCAAAACTCATAAGAAATTGGAAAATTTTGTCGTTATTTGACAGTGAAGTCTCAGTAGCGCTAGTTATAATGCGATATAATGGCAAGCATGTTTATGTCGTCATAGTAACACTCACCATACTCTGAGGACACTGACGTTTACTAGTTAACACAAATAGTGGTTTCGAGTTTAACTCCATACCAAGCTTTTAATAGTGACATGATAATAAAGATATTGCACGAGATAATAATAGTTTAGCACATAAGAAACTGCACATAGGACGTAGCAATAGCAGCAGGTTACAGTACAGATTATTGTTTGAGTGTATGACGTCTGATACCTGTGCGTTTTTAATTGAAAGGCACGTATCGAACGTATCATTGTTTAAATTGGATTGTTACTCTCCTATTAAGGAAATATCTCTTCTTCTGCTCGCAAAGGATTAGTTACAAATGTGATCTCATTTGAAAGATTCGAATCTGCACTTTGAACAGGATTTTTCAGGTCCTTTGAATATGAATGAGACACAGATATGAATAATTCATGTGAAATTACATACCTTTGTATTCCCACCAGCAATAACAGCCCCTTCTGTGGGCTAAATAAACAGACAAATGATAAAGTCTGCCTTGCACTCTAGATTCAACAAGTCTCTCCTCTTTCCCTCTGTTTTTGAACCACCAGTGCCTTTGTGTGTGTGTGTGTGTGTGTGTGTGTGTGTGTGTGTGTGTGTGTGTGTGTGTATTCAGCATGCACTGAGGCCATGATTGAAACTGAGCCATTTACACTGCGTTTCTCACTTTTCTAATCTGCACTTGTGCTCTTTAGGGGTTCGGTTAGACAGACGGCCGCCCCCCTCCCGCCCCGTGCCTCTCCCTCTCCTTCTCTCCATCACTGCTCTGTACTCTTTGGCCGCCCTGCTTGCTGGTTGCTCGTCATAGAGCACTAATGGCTTCCAGCTGTGTGGAAAATCGGGCCCTTTGGGCCGGGCAAAGGCAGGGAGTAGGCAGAGGAAAAGCTAGACTAATTCGGCCCCTTTGTTCTGCGTCATCGGACCACAAAGGACAGCGGCCCCGTCGCGTCTCCCTCCAGCACAGGTCAAGCAGTGTGGGGAGACGTGGGGTAAATGTGGGCGTGAGTGACCAGGCCTTGGGGGCTTGGAGATTGGGAGGAGGGGGCCATTCGGACACTGCCGGCCCTCCCAACCAGACCCCAGGCTCGTGGGATCAGGGCAAAGACAGGCAGAGGCAGTCAACCACCATTCATCAGCAGCTCATTGGCTCCTTATTTTGAGCACCACAGCCATTCAGGCTGTCAAAGCTCTCAAGACAAAAGTCACAGAGCAGGTCCCATTCAGGCTGGTAAAGGCAAACACCTCCAGTAAAAAAACAGTTCAGTGGAATCTTCTTAATTCATACTCTCTCTCATTGTATTTCAGTCTGTTAACACAGCCAATTACATAAACAGCCCAACATTTTCGTAATTAAACATTTCGATGAAATCCATCAATTTTGAAATCTCAGTTTTACTTCAGAATTAACCAGGTCACTGTTTTCTGTGGCTTTAAGACTGATAAATATAAATGTTCATGTCTTCTGTGAGCTGAAATACTTCTTGTAACCTCAGAAGAATGAAGTCACAGCCTTTAGACTGCTATGGGCTAAACAGGTATGAGAACGTGTTGCTTTTCTTTTGTGAAATATTAATGTAAATGAAATATCAATGTACTGACAGAGAAGTGCACAATATGCAGTTTCTTATATGCTGCATTAAAATGAAGCTGTGGTTAAAGGTGGTTAAAGGTCCAGTTGAACATAGATTGTTCTAGATATTATCTGAGCACTGTAATGTGTGTCATAAGTATATAACCAACACTACCTCTTCTTTAACTCTATACTGTTGAATTATAGGGTTTGGTTATTTAGGGTCATTTATTTTGGGCGCCAGACCCATTCAGATCATCCAGCTTTCAACACAGAAGTCACAGATCAAGTCCCATTCAGTCTGGTAAAGGCGAGCTGCTTTAGTTAAAGAAGGAGAAAGAGGGGAAAAAAACTCACTACGCTTCAGTGGAACTTCTTTCGTCTACTGTTTGGCCCTCTCTCATTGTCTTCTTATTACTATTTCAGTCTGCTAATGCAGCCAGTTACTTAAAGAGAACCGCTTGTCAGACCGGGGCCAAACGTGCACTCTCCACTCCTCCCTTCTGAAAGACACACTGGCAGAGGGCGCTGAGAAAAGGCTCGAGCTATTTTGGTGGCATGTAAAGCCGACAGTATAGCCGCCCTTTAGAAATGCGCTCATTTAGCAGTAAGGAGTGAAGGGGAGCCCTGGGCTTTGTAGGCTTTGTACTGTGTCGAGGAGAGGTGTGTGTAGCTGTAAGTGCTGGCCACACATGAATGGAGGGAAGACTTTCTCACGCACGCAAACACACTCCTTACCAATCGCTGAATGCCAGTACATGCGTGCTGCAGTTTCTTTCTCTTTTCTTTTCTTCAAGACAAGCGACGGCCTTCATCTGTCATTTGCATTTCAGGCATTTTATTACACCAGAGGATCTTTTAGGTCTAATAAAACTGGTTTGTGTTCCTTTTTTGTGGAGATTTAAATGTATTTTATTGAATACTCCTGGGAATGTTTTTTTGAATGTGTGGATCTAGGCCTACATCATGGAAAGAGTCCAAATGAGGAGACGAATCACTGTTGCTGTACGCTGGCACGTTTAGTTTAATTAATAATTCAGCTTCACTCACAGCTAATTTAAATGACCCTGTTATCACAAGTTACTTTAGGTAGAGATGGCACTTTTTCTTTTCCAGCACTGATACCATCAAAGCAGATTTAGTCCCGGATTGATTTTTTTTATCTTCTAAGCTTTACAATAAGCTGTTTTTAATTGAAACAGCTCTTTTGAGATGAGCATCTAAAAGTAGCATGTTGTTCTCAGATGTGTGTTACTATACTCTACAATCCTGTAGGAAGAATTACACAACATGACACTGCGCAGAATGAGTGTGTGCCATTTCAGCAAATGGGATGGGGTGGGGTGGGGGGAGGTTAGGAAAGGAGAGGGAGCGAAAGAGGCAGAAGGGATGCTGAGGTGAAAGATGAAGGAAATGAGAGGTTAAGAGAGAGAAAGAGAGAGAGAGAGAGGGTATGCCATTAAAAAGATGAAGAGGGAAAGATGCAGATGCGGGCCCTTAAACCATCTCTCTCTCTCTATCTCTCTCTCTCTCTGTCTCTCTCTCTCTCTCTCTGTCTCTCTCTCTCTTTATCTCTCTATATCTCTCTCTGTCTATCTATCTCTCTCTCTCTCTCTCTCTGTCTCTCTATCTCTCTCTCTCTCTGTCTCTCTCTCTCTCTCTCTGTCTCTCTCTCTCTTTATCTCTCTCTATCTCTCTCTGTCTATCTATCTCTCTCTCTCTCTCTCTCTGTCTCTCTATCTCTCTCTCTGTCTATCTCTCTGTCTCACTCTATCTCTCTCGCTCTCTCTTTTTCTCTCACTATCTCTCTCGCTCTCTCTTTCTCTCTCACTATCTCTCTATCTCTCTCTCGCTCTTTATTTCTCTCGATCGCTCTCTCTCTCTCTAGTGTTTTCCGCGCATGGAGCTCATCTGCTGTTTAAGGCGGCTGGGAGAAATGCCTTCAAGCTGACAGGGACTGAAAGCCCAGACATATGTTAATCACATGCAGTGATGGCAGTCTGGGAGGAAAGAGAGAGAGGGGGGGGGGGATGGAGAAGAGGAAAGAGCGATAGGGGGAGGGTGGGGGGGTGCCACTCTAGAGACTTAAAACCCAGCAGCGGCAGCAGCAGACGAATGCCTTTGTTAGGACTCTCCAAATTGATTTTTCTTTTTTTAATGAGGCTGCTGCTGCTGCAGCTGTATCTGCTACTGACATGATGAGGAGGGGGAGCGGGGGCAGGCGAGGGGGTGTTGTTTTAGAGGAAGGATGCTCAGGTCCTACAGATGGGGAACGCAGCGCGCCTATGTTTTCACTGGCCTAGATATATAGGCAGCGTAGTCGGCCTGCACATGCTGTTTGTCGGATTCTGATGCACGAATCTGGAGCATAAGGTGCAGTCTTTTATATTTGGGTTTACCGTCCTTACAGATGCAAACATGCCACATATTTACCGGCCTCAGATGTTGCCATAACAGGGTGCAGTAGTAAAAAGTTGAGCTGGATTACTATAAGCATTAGCAGATGTGTGTGAATAGCAGAAGTGGCCTGAGCCCTGTTGTTTTTGGAGAAGTACGGCTAATGCAGATCATATGAAAGCGTCTTACCCGGGGCTGGTCCTATAACTCGGTTTTTGGATCAGCACTTAGTAGTCTTCCCTTTATCTGCATTCCCCTGTCCTGTGACCTAAATATCTTTCATTTTAGTTCAGTTCAGTATTTGAGAGAAATTATTTTATTATGATTTTAAAAATTATAATTTGAGCATCAAATGTATCTCTTCTGAACATCTTTCATTTAATAGCACTGTCATCTTTTTTTTTAAAACCACTGTCTGTTATCAGAACTATCCAAACTTGGGGGCAAGTGTAAATTGAATCGTTTGAATAGAATTTTCAGTTTTGTGTATTGTTGCTTTTTATGGTTATTTCAGTTCAATATACGTCACAAGATTTTATGAGAATGTGAAATTGTGAGCCCGATATTGTGGACCGAATCAACAACAACAACAAAAAATATTTCTCATGACAGCAATTGAATATGCATGTGACACTGAAGAATTACTGGCTGAATAGTGTGTGGATGTGAGTGCTGCGTTTAGTCCTCTGTATTCCTCAATTGGTTCATTTTGCTTTATTCCTTCTATTTGATTTTAATAATCATCAGCCTCTTGTGCTTGTGCTACCCATCTCCCTCTCTCTCTCTCTATCTCTCTCACTCTTTCACATGCCGTCCCTCCTCTTTTTCACACATGAGCATGCTCAGTAGTGTATGGCCACTTCAGGTCAGCTGGGAGGAGACAGTGGAGGAGGTGGGGAATCTGTGTGTGTGTGTGTGTGTGTGTTTGCTAGCTGTCATTGTCTCAGCCTTGGGAATCAGTGTGTGTGAGCATGTGTGTGTGTGTGTAAGCGTGAGATCCCTGTGGCCACGCGTGCCCCCGTTAGTGCTGGGTGTCCCTGTGCACAGAGAGGAGAGAGTCTAGTGGCAACTCTCCATCTGCCCCTCACCCAGCACCCAGCCTGGGTGAGAGACAGACAGAGAGTCTGAGAGAGAGAGAGAGAGAGAGAGAGAGACAGAGAGATCATTTTGGATACTGTTTTTTCCAAGCTGGCTTTATCACTCCAGCATGCCAGGTGAGGTGGGACATCTTTGAGTGCGCCGTGCTCAGGGTAGGAAATGATGCTTATTATTTTAAAGGGACACTTTACTTACTTCAATTAAGGGGCATTTTACAAAGAATCTAAGATGCATTTTGATCCCAATTGCAGTAGAACAAACAGTGGACCATTTTTTTGTAAAGGTGATCTTGTTTGTTCAGTTTGATTGTAGCATTTAATTTGGGTTATAACCGAATAACGGTTATATCATTTGTAGCAGCACTTCTTGCCATTTTACTTTCGTTTTATGGGGCACAAATGACAAAACTGACACAGGCTATGGTGTACTTTTGTGAGTGTGTTTTGTCTGCTTGTTCTCAGCACTTTTGCTTGCTTCTCACATGCCCACTTTCAGATGGGTTTCGGAAGTTATCCTGCCTGTTGTTTTGACACAGCAAAAGTGCTTAGACAGGATGTTAAGAATAAGATAAGCTATGTAGTGTGTGTGTGGGTGTACTGTACAGTGAGAAAAGTGATGGACTTGATTCATAGTTGTACATAATTTCCATATAAATTGAATATATCAACACAGGTTTGTCTTTCCGTTTACTTCCTTCTGGCAGTAATTATGTATACAGATACTTTTTCATTGAACTGTCCCTCTATGCCCCTCCGCCTCTGTGTGTGCACCTCCCTGGCACGATTCATGCTCTGTCGTGTTGTGTCACAGTCAGTGTGTGTGCCGAAGAAGGAAATAATGCCTACAAATGGAGAATACCGGGTGGAGAAGAAATGAGATGAAATGCCGGCATTTGATAGAAGCAAAGTGGAATAGCAAAGAAGGGGAAGCGGAGAGAGACAGAAGGAGGAGGACGGAGAGAGAGAGAGAGAGAGGGCAGCTGGCAGGCTGTGTGTGTATGGGGGTTGTAGGCAGCACTGAGTGCTGCGTGCTCTCTGGTCTTCACAGATGGTGTTGTGAGACAGACTCTGCTGGCACTGCCCGCCATGCTGCTCTCCTGTGTGCCATGGGCACTGTGGCTCTGCCAGCATGAGCATACCCACCCGCTACTCACCCTCTCGCTCTCGCTCTGTCCGCGTCTCTCTAACGCTCTCTTTTTCTCTCACCTGAAAAATGTTGGTCTGCATTTTTGTTTTGCTGTTTTCATTTTATATTTGGTCGAATTTTCCAACAACGCAATTCCACCAGATGCCTTTGTGAGTGTAATATGCAACAAAAGAGAAAGCCTCGTCACTCTAAAAGCAGCCAAAGTTGAGGAGGCCGAGAGTGGCTCCCAGTAGCAGTGGATTAAAAATAAATAGTCGTGATTTTCTCAGGAGAAATCACTTGAGACGTGACCGAAAAACATTGAAAAGTGCCAAAAAAAGGGGATGCATTAAAATGCTTGTTTGGTGCTTTTTTATTGTGTGTGTGTGTTCGATGAGTGCTCTCAGAAAGGCATTGGCTATGAATGGGTTTGTATTCAGCGTGTGTCAAGTGTGTGTGTGTGTGTGTGTGTGTGTGTGTGTGTGTGTGCATGTGTGTGTGTATGTGTGCTGGAGGGGTCTAGAGAAAACAGCTACGAGAGAGAGCGTGTGCCAGGTCAGGGACACTTGAGCAGAACTGACACTGGTCTATTTCGGACACCCATCTGCACTGGAGCTACCGTTCCTCCAGGCCTCGGCGACGGACAATCTGTTCACTCGCTGGCGCCGCGCCAGACTCAGTGCCGTCCATCTGTGGCAGGGACTGGAGCTCTCAGAGCTCCCTCTGCTCTGCCTGCGCTTTCTGCCTCCTGCATTAGCCTGAGCACTACTGCACATGTGCCTATACGGTTAGAATTATCAGATTTCAATCAGCAAGACCACATCTCTGTGAATGAAAGATGATGGTGCATACACCTATATAAGATAAATGTTCTACGGCTTTTTGCTTTCGTCTATTGTTTATACATTTATTTTATATATTGGGGTGGAGCTATCTCACTGGGCAGGATACTTGCCTCTGGACCATGTGGTCTTGGGTTTGAATCCTACCTCCAGCACCACCACTGAGTCCCTGAGCAAGACTCTTAACTCTTAAAGTTGGTCAAGGTAGACTGTCCCTTGTAATTAGGAATGAAAGTCGCTTTGTCTGCTAAATTCTGTAAATGTAAGTATATGTTGTAGTCCTTAATGGTTATTCAGGGCACAAGAAGCAGTTCTTCTATGGCGTTTACCTGAGAACCCCCTCTTGCCAGTGTTATTTTTAAAAGCGTGCATCCTTGTTTTGATGAGTCTAGGTCAGAAGTTCATTATTTTGTACTGTATTAGCCATGTTGTTGTCATCCACATGCCTCCTGCAGCCATAACAAACATGCGGCACGACCATGACTGTTCAAACGGAGTTCACGCACAGTCATAAAAGACAGTTTTTGAGTGGAGAGTTGAGTATAATAGGCAGAGCAAATGAAAACAAGGCCATTGCCCCAAGTTCAAGTGTTACAGACAGCCTCTCCAGAGTGCATTTAGCCATTAAGGAGTTGTGATGGCAGCCAGCATGTTCAGGGTGCAACCACAGCCTGAAGCTATGCCTCAGTCCTTTTCCACTCCAAGCCATTAGCAAACCAACTAGCCACTGCCTACCCCCCCACACGCCCACCCCTCCTACCCCAATACACAAAAGCACTCATGGTGGAAGTGCCCTGACGTTAGGTCAGCCACCACCATCTCCTGCCTCTCCAGCCCTGCCAGATGTGACTCAAATCCTTTTTAAGGTCTCATCGTGGGAAGGGGAGGGGTGGAGAGAAAGAGAGAGAGAGAATGAGAGATGTTTTTTTTGTGTGTGCACGGTGGTGCGGGGGCAGGGTTAGTTGTTTTCTGAATCTGGTTCTACTTAGTAAATCTCCATCCTGGACTGCATTTCATAAATTGTCTACATATTTTTCTGAGCACAGGACTTAACTCGCTCTAATTTTTAACACATGGTCTCTGTCATGTGATATTTTCAAAATACTTGCAGATGGAGGTCCCAGCAGAAATATACCGTCATCCTGCCGCCAGGTCTTTTTTTTTTTTCCTTCCCTGACCCCCTCTCCCCACCAGACAATCTTCTTCTCTCTCAGACTCCTTTGCTCTCATTTTATCCCCTTCGTTTTTTTTCTTTATCACATGGCTGTGTTTTCAGTTAGCAAGGCCATATATTATTAGCTCACATGTTGGGGTGCAGTAAAATAGCATTTCCCTGATGTAAAACATGAGCCTCTTTATTATCTGTCGAAAATTGATTTGGCATTTATAGCCGTGGACATGACTTCTCTTGACTTCAGAGGCTGGGCGAGCAGTGCAGTTGTTGCCAGAAGATCAAACTGGGCCACTGCATGACCAGAGAGGAGAACCCAGAACACTGAGGCCAGTGGCCAACAATGTTGTATTGTCAGAGTGGGTCGTGAGAAAAAACATTAGGACCTATATTTTTGAGGGCTGAATGTACCAGACCCCAGCTTATGCACTCTACATTATAATATTTCAATTTCCACAGTTAAAATGTGTTAAAACACATTAAATATGTAAGATGTAAAGAAGTTTTACAGTTCTTGTGAGCTGAAAATTGTACTTTTTAAAATTTCTGTAGATAAAAGTCTTCATCATTAGGTAGAAAAAGGTTAAGGTAGAACAAAAGTAGACCCTTTTGAACAGAAGTACCAAATATTAATTACATGAGGGCTTGGCAATATGATACTAATCTATATCGTGATAAATGATATCATATGTTCTCTGCATACATCTTGTATCAGAACACAAATGCATGTTAAGTTAAACAGAGAACCTAATTAGGACTTCATTTGGCATAGAGTAGTTTGTGGAAAAATTGACGAGTTGATAGTGTTGATAATAATTTTTGAATGTGTCACTACTGGTTTTGTTCCAACTTACCAGAGCAAGTCATTTATCATTAATCAGATATCAGAACAGGACATTTATGTGATCATGCACATTTATGTGATATCTCTGCATCACCCACCTCTAGACTGTATGTTTCTACACTCAGAATTACTTTCCTTCTGCAAGTTTTGGCTTGTGTTAGTGGCACTCATAGTCCAGGCATTTGAAAATACCTTCACTGCCATATCAAAAACACACATCTTCTTTTCAGTTTCTGTTTTTCTACATCATGCCGCTTTACTTTAACATTTTATGATGAATGGACTAGTGGAAATGGTACAGAAACTATTTGGAATAAAAATCTATTACATTAACTTACACTCAAAGTTAACTGTGCCATTGTGGAGGTTTTTTTTGGAACAGTAGCAATGTCATCACAGGGATGTGGAACCAGAGATAAGATCTTTCAATGACATTGTGTCACTCCTGAAATGTGCGTAAATCCCAGACAGAAATGTGTGAATTTCCTCTGTTAATGAATGTTCATGGGGTCCAAACCCAAAAAAAGCCAAACAGCGTGTTGGTGCCTGGCCAAGCAAAGCCATGTGTCTAGGTGTAGCACCACATTGAATCTTTCTCTCTCACTCTCTCTCTCCTGCGCTTGCTCTCTCTCTCTCTCTCTCTTTTTCTCTCTCTTTCTCTATCACTATCTCTCCCTCTCTCTCACACTTGATCTTCAGCTGGCA
>JBBKCR010000134.1:15762258-15793057 GCA_037577295.1 Ladigesia roloffi
TTTCTCTCTCGCTCTCTCTCTCCTGCGCTTGCTCTCTCTCTCTCTCTCTCTCTCTTTTTCTCTCTCTTTCTCTCTCACTATCTCTCCCTCTCTCTCACACTTGATCTTCAGCTGGCATCTGCTGGTGCCAGGAAGCTGAGTGAGTCATTGACTTGAGAGTTGGATGAGTTTCAGATTAGCGCTTGAAAGCACTAATCTCAGTATAAAAGCTCTTTTATTGACAAATGCTCCAATTTTGCCTCTTCATATAAGAAGTTAGTAAATAATTATTTTCTGTTTGTTCAAAACATGTTGAAAATTGCAGTAGTGCTTGTAGTGCAATTGCAGAATCTCGTTCGATGAGGAAGCGAGGGGGGGGAGATTACAGTGCAAGGAGTCTTTATTTTCATTTTTGTTATTTCCCCCCCTTGAGGTCTTACACTAACAAAGCGCTCAAAAGATTTTTTTTCTTTGCTTTTTGCCTGGCAACAAGATACAGCACAAATCTCAGAGATTTCAGCGGAGGCATAACAGGGACTGTGAATCACTTTTATTGTTCCTCAACACTTGTTTTCTTCCTCTATGCTTCATGCCAATAGGGTCTTATTTCAACAGATGGTTAAAACAGACGTTACTATAAATCCGTTCTGACGAAGAGGGGAAAAAAAAGGGAGAGACTTCCGCCCTTAAACGCTGCATCTGTTTTATTGGTCAGATTCTTTTATTTTCAGACACGATTCCTGGTTTTGAAGCATATCAGCAGATGGTTCTCCATCGTCCGTATTTATGGCAGAGAGGAGCCTTTTTGTTTTCATGGCCCTGTGTTGCTCCACGTTATGGACCTGCTGTGAATGCCCACTCAGTCATGTCCACTTCCTCCACCCCAGCACTGGCGTTAGAAGAAGCAGACGTAATGTTATGGAATTTTGCTATTATGTAAAGGTGTTCATTTTGCACCTGGCCGGTGATTTTTTGGTATAGAGAGGAAGACGACCATCATCCTAGAACCAGAGTGGAATCTAGAGCACATTCAGGCGAGATGCTGCTGTTTTATTTTGCACTGTATCATTTTCATAACATCAACATGGCAGGTGTCATTCATATATTTTTACACATTGTCACAGAGACGCCTAACAACAAATTTAACTGTCATGTCTGCTTAGTGCAGGGGTGCCCTAGTCTGGTCCTGGTGTTTGCACCATTGGCTAGCTCCTCTTCTCTAACATACTTATTGAACCTAGAAGTTAACAGTTGAGTGGAACCAGATGAGTCTGAGCAAAATAATTCTCCAGAGTCAGATTTTGCCATCCCTAAGTTTTAACCACCCCAGTCTTACATGTGTTATTGAGTCTAAAGACATTATACTTATAAGTAAGACTATATATAGTCTATAGTTATATGTGCTCAGCCAATCAGCCCAGTCCAATTAGATTCACAATACTGGGTTCACATTTTGATATCTTCCTAATTTTTTTTGGCTTGTGTAATCAACAAATTATGATTACTGCATTCAGCTGTGATATAATTTACTAATAACTGGAGCAAAGAATTTGACATTTGTGCAGATGTTGCTGATTGGCCCTGGTTATTTGCAAACTTTGGCGTTTCAACAATGTAGTTGCATCAGATATGAAAATGAATGAAATTTCGTGTTCTGCCTAATACACAGTCTTATTTTTGTATTGCAATATAAACAATGCATTGTTACATCAATGATCAGACACAACACGGATCAGACACAACATTAAAACATCAGGTACAGTCAACAATATCTTGTTATAGTGACACCTGTGTGACGCTCAGATTGTTGATAAATTGAAGGCTGCTTATGAAAGGAAGGTGTCGCAACACACTATGGGATTCCTATGCTGATTAACTTTTCAATTCCATGCAAGTAAGATGGATTTTATTCCACGTTAAATTCTCATTTTAATCCATTGTTAGCAATCGCTGTATTTATCAAATTATGTTAAAAAAACAAACATGTAGAATCGCCAATGATCAAAGATGAATTATGAGATTAATCAGGTTTGTTGAGCTGGAGTTATTGCAGCACGGTGTGTGAATGTAACACATTTCACAGTATTTTTAAACGCGCCACTACTGGGGCTTTTTTAATTTATACCTCAGAATAGAAACAGAACCAGAACAGTCATTTGTATATTTTCTGTTGGTTGATTCTGTTGTTAAAAAAGGGAAGTTGATGTTTTCAAAGTATGTAAAATCATTTTTGTTGGTTTTGTTGACAATATACCAGCCTGAGGGCACCTTATACAGTTACTGTAGAGAAGAAGTTAACTCTCCTCCTCAGCGGTGGTTCCTGTTCTTAAACCCTCAGTATATTTGGAGCTATTTTGCATCAGTAGGATTTATAAACATTCTGAACACCTGAGAATGTTTCAAGGAGGTAATAAAGGCAGGCGGCGAAGGCACGCGGGCGCTTTAAATATTGAAGTGGCCAGGTTGCTGGGAGCTGTAGCGGTGGGTGGGTTGGTAACTCTTGAGTGCGCACAGGCTGATGAAGGTCCCCTCAGCCCTCGCGTCATTTGATGGGACGGAATGGAACGACGGCGCACCACCTGGCGCCGGCCAAGCGAGGATCAGGAAACAAGCGTGCCTGGGGAGTGGTCTGGAAAAGCGAGGGCTTGGGGAAAGAGAAGGAGGCAGAGAGAGCGAGTGTGGGAGGGAGAGAGAGAGTGTGAGAGTCTGGTGGGGAGGGGTAGGATGGGATGGGGTGGGGTGAGGGGAGAGACAGTTAGATAGAGGTCCAAGGGGACAGGCCGTGCTGCAGGGAGAGTGAGAGGAATAAGTGCGGGGAATGAGCTCCAGGACGGCGGGGGCGTTCATACATCTTCTCTGACAAGCAGAAGGGGTTTGATGGGCCACGCTCTGCGCGCTGTTCCATCTGGCGGAGATGATTGCATGGTGCACAGGCGTGCGGCAGGTTCATAATGTATTCTGGAGGGGGAGAGCGCACTTGCATACCAATGCAAGCCTCCAGCTCCCCCAACTTCACCCTGAGCCTCAGCTACTTGAAACAGCGGCTGAATTCCAATTATCTGAAGACTCTGTGTTTCTTGTAAACCCCTCAATCTCGCTATCCCCTGCATCTGTCTATATCCGCCCCTGCTTTATCCACACGTCTATTAACGTGTGCCTGCTCTAAGTGAGGCGCAGCATCTGGCCGGAACGCTGCAGTTGTCATGTCATTCCGTATATTTGCTGGTCGTGTTCTGTGAAGCGTTTCCTGCGAGAGGCACCCTCCGTCTTCCCCCTCTCTCACCACCTGACCTCTCTGTGATGAGTGTGAGGCTGTGCCCGCTGGCGGAGGCCTCTCGCTGAACTGCTGCCATCTTGTCGGCATTAGCGCGCAGTTGACTGGCTCCCCGTGGCTTTCATGTGCCGCCCTTTTTTTGTGGTGCTGGGCGGGATTGATAAAGTTTAGTGTGACAATATTTTTTTCAAATACATCATGGTATCGGACAGTTTTTAAATTAGCTTTATTACAGTCATTGAATCCATGTCCCCTGAGCGCTGGTGCTAATATAATCTCTACATACTTGGCTTAGCTTGTTTTGACTGCCCTAGAGGGAGGAAATGGCCTCGTAAATTGGGAGCCCACTGATATTTCTCGAAATTTCTACATATTCCAGTATTTGTGATGTAAACAAAGTCATTCAAAGTTGCTTTTGGTGGAGAAACTTAAAAACATTTATTTATAGTGGTCGTGAGAGAAAGAGGTTTGTAAGGCAAATACAGCATTATTTTAATAGCTCTTCTAAACCAAAAAAGAACTTAACACATATTTTGTTAATGATATAAAATTCACTCGCCATGAGTCAATTAGAAAACAACTTCATGCCAAAATCATTTTGCTGTTAAATTGTTCAAAGGCAACATATTTGTAACCTTGGCATGTGAATATCAATATCTTCTTATACCATATAACTTCCTGTACGGACCTTTTAGAGGCATTTAACCCTCCAGACATCTGGTTTCTGTCCCTGCCACAGTGAACAATGTAGGTTTCTCTAGAGCAGAGCATTTCACACCTGAAGGTCTTTATATTTTAATGATTTAATCTGGCATCCAGTGTGAAATATAAAGTGTAAATCTTTACTTTAGTCTTATTTCTCCTAGATATAGAAAGCACATGTAAGATCTCATCATTTTCTTTTAAAGCTCTCAGACTTCATTACTCTACTCGATGTTGTTGCCAGAACGTCTTATAATGAAATGCTCGTGTCAAGCTCATTTCCTAAGGTGGGTTTAGAAGAAATGATTGGTCCTTGGTTAAAACAATATTGAGCTCTGCTTTATTTCTTCTGAGACTAAAAAAATAAAATAAATATTTAGTATTAAATGTCTAAAAATTGTACTAAAATTGACCTTACCCTAAACCAAACTTACACAAGTACTTCTGTTTTGTGACACCACAACTGAAATGCCAGGATATATTCTATGGTTCAGCTTGCACTTCTGCGCCCACTGAAACGGGAAGTGCTCTCTCTCCAACCTACAATGATAGAACTGTGTGGATTTCTGCATAGACTGGTTAGGACAGGCTTTAGAGGAATGGTGTGAAATCTGCTCACAGCAGGCCTAGTATAAGCCAATGTTATCGGAAGAGACTAGATTTCACAAAGCGTCTCCTGCTCTAACTTACTGAAGGTGAGTGAATAGTGCAGGAGCTGCTGTGTGGGATGATAAATCTAGTTGGAGCCTCTCTCAAAATGACAACGCAGTTAGGAGGAATCAGCTCTTCAGCTATATTGAATTCGTCTCAAGCTCGTGCCTGAGCAGGATTGCCGGAAACGTTATTGAACAGGTATTTTAATAAGCATTGACTGATCGGATGATAGTGTTTTATTTATCAACCTGTGTTCATTCCATACCCTGTGCACATACACATCCATTTTTAAGGATCGTAGAATTCACTGAGTGCAGTCACTGCAGTGAGTGATGTAACAGATATGCAACTATGGCGAAGCATGTGATATCAGACCAGGAGAAAAACAGAGCTGTTCATCTTAGAGAGGAAAAAGGTCCATCTGAAGCCGACTGGTTACATTTAAAAAAAAATCCAGATTGGGCTGGTGGAAGATGATGAAACCCAAGATGTTGGTTTCTAGCTGTAGAATGGGCTCTGTGTTTGACGCTAGATAAAAGGAGGTAAAAATTATTTTTTTAACATATCACTGTTCTTGCCATAGAATGTGCTTGATTTTTTATTTTGTATTTTTTTGCTTTTGTTGTTTAGTTTGAACTGCCTCCTCACTTGAGCGATTCTCAAATGGAGATATGCAAATGCTTGGTGGGCCCATATTGAGGTACAGAGATAGCAGAGGCCCAATCCAGCAGCTCAAATCCTGTTAGAAGGATCATTCAGGCTCAGCCCTCACAGCAGCTCTCTGATTTCCATCCACACAACTGCAAGGGACTGATAGTAAACCCAGCAGAAGGTCTCCAGTGTTCCTCCACATCTGAGAAGCTAATTTACACTCTATAGGATATTTCAGATCATTCAGAATCCATTCAGATCTACACGGGTAATATAGATTGAATGGCAAGATTTTTCAATTATATTCAATTATAGATTGTCGGGGTGCTTTTTAGGTGCGCGGTGCGCTAGTAATGCTAATGAAACTACGCATCCTGAGAACTGGCACTACAGGCTGAAAGAGAGTCTTAAAAACCTCACTTGCCTTGATTGGACTGTTTTGTTCTGTTCCTCTTCAATTACAATAATTCTGCATTCACATTATGATGGTAAACAAATTACTACAAACCAGATATTCTTATAGGGAACATAGTCAAGAACATAGACTTCTACTTTGCCATCAGTCGTAGCAGTGGCAAAGTCAGATAAGGATTATCTTGACAGTCTAATTGTTCAAGTTAATGCTCATGCATCCTCCTGCCTTTTTTCACCACAAAGACTAATTATACTCTTATGTTTTGTTCAATAAAACTATTGAAAAAAATGCTGATATATACTGATTTATTGCTGTGTCATAATACATTTGTTTGAATTTGAACACTTCCTCTCATACGGCCTTGATACAAGTTTGCAAAGAGGTTAACCAGTGTCTCCAACCTCTTCACACTGTGCCTAACAAAGGTTACCTGATTGGTCCTGTTGTCTACTGCATTATCAGGTAAACTGTGAGAGAAACCGCTACAGCAAGATGAGGCAGATAACGTCTGTTTTCATTTTCACTCTTTGTTTTGGCCATTTAGACCAGACATTTCTGGTGATTATAGCATTGCTAATTACTCATTTCTGCTAGCTTGTCTGTAAGGCTTTGGGTGCATACCAGTGCCAAGCTAATAATGTGGATTTGACTCTTGCTCTGTTTAAACATCATGTTTATCAGTTCCCCTTTGAATTTGTTCATTTTTGGAAGACATCAGTGGATTTTTTAAACATTACCAGGCTAATTTGTTTTATAGACAGTGAAGTTAAGGCTACAGAGGCCCCACTGTCTTTTCTTTGCAACTGGTTTGAGGTATCCCTCGTTTTTTGAGCATTTTCCAGACTGGAATTATCAGAACCTATTAGGGTGACATTGCTCTCTCCTGCTTGTTGAGCCACCTTATGTATTGTCTCAATTTTACATTGAAACATTATTTACTGTCATTGCACATTATTTTGCATACTGGCACACTTTGAAATGCATCAACATTTTCTAGATACACAAGACCCTACCGTAGTTTAAGTCTTTTGATTGTTCTCTCTTTTTCTGTCTGCTTGTCTATCCATTCGTCCATCTATCCATCTATCTATCCATCCATCTATCCATCCATCCACCCCTCTATCTCTGTATTTAATTAAATAGCAAGTCTAGCGTATACGTTTACAAGAAACCTCACATTTTTTGAAGGGATCTTTAAAAACAATTCAAAGTCTCAAGTTATTTATATATGGTACATTAAGAACACAAAATAATCAAATTATTAAATTGTCAATTTCAACTAGTAAATCATTAAATTGTCAAGTTGTTTTTCATTGTTTAAAACTTCGGATGTCTTACTTAGGTTTGGTGGCAAAAGTATATAGTCTTGTTGATTTTGACTTTGATACAAGAATTCTGGTCCCAACTTCACATTGCAGCTTGATCTTTACTATAACTGACAACTATTATACTATATGACTATTATAACTATTAAAACTATATGACACCAGTATTAATTACCCAGGAAATTGTGGCCAGTCTTGTATAGTCTGAATCTTAGAACAGTAGGAGTGATTGCCCTGAGGACAGACATGCACTATACAATATGCCATCTAGACAATACAGTATGTCAATAACTTTTACAACTACAGTCTGAGGTTCATCCCAGCTGAAGGGTTTGCCAGTGAAAGGTGCCCTGTTTGTGGCACCCAGTGGCTCCTGAATGTAGCAGCTATTGACTGCCACTCACTGCTCATGAAAAATGACAAGGCACAGATTGAAGATGAGTCTGTTTGTGCTTTTTAAGGCTCCGTTCGCTGTGGCGTTTAAATGCGATCTATATTAAGCTAGCCCTCTTTTGAAAAGTAATAAAAGACCTTGGCGAACAGGAAAATGGAAAGCACTTCATCGGCCTTCCTGGGAGCCGCATTAAATATCTCGCTGCATCAATATCCGCCTCAGGCTGCCTAATATTCATTTGTGCGGCTCGTGCACCCATTTCCCATTCTTAAAGGCAAAGTTACCGGCAAACAAACTCACTCTGTGCGTTAACTGTGCCGATTAACTCTATGAAGCCGATGAGGGATGGCGCACACTCTGGTTTGTGCCTGAGCCTGTTTAAAATTCCCTTAAAAGCAACTAATAAGCTCTACACCTGCAACGTGTAGCTATCTGCACACAGGACTCCGCAGGAGCATTTCAGAACGCTTTTTATGATGTTATCTCAGAGATCCTTTCTGACTATAATGGAAGCCATAACTGTGACTGTGCGTTTGCTCTAGCCTTCTTTGTCAGACATGGAGTTTTAAGTGAGATGTTGTGGGGAATGAGTCATATCATTACTGCTCCATTGTCTGCTTGCACTTTGCACGTACTGTGGTAGAGATTAAATGAGATAACAGTGAATAGAGAGCAAATGTTTCGGGGCTCTCTTTTTTTTGAGAGAGAGAGGTGTTGTTGTCTTTCTGCTCTTGAATTCCCATGGATTTTATTTCACATGCCATTGATGTGTGTGCTGGAAATGGAGAGGTATTACTACGACTTGGACTTTGCTCAAACAAAAGAGAATGAGTGTGCATCGCATTTAAACCCTTTCAGATGAAATATTAAATGTGAATGTGCCGAAAGAATTATGCGCGGCTGAATATGTCGGAATAAAGGGAAGATGTAATTTTCACATTGTTGCTTAGTCCTATGTGTTCCAGTGTCTCGGGGCTGACAGATATTGATGGAGAACCAATTGTAAATTCACACTCTCTTTTCTTATTTCTCCTTCAGCCCTGTGTCTCCATGGGGTCTGATTCTCATTCTGTCTTCTCTTTGTATGTGTGTGTGTGTGGATGTGTGTGTGTGCTTGTGTGTGTGTGTGTGTGTGTGTGCATTAAAGCCTAACCCATTACTTTATCATCTATCTCTGTCAGCAACAGAGCAGGGATGAGTCTCCCATGCTCCGGGGTTGTGTTTGCTTCCTCTGCTCCACAGTCCAATCATAACATTGACCCAGGTGTTAATCCCCAATTACACATGTACGTAAAAAACAGCTCTTGATGTTGCCCGGAGCTGCTGCCCAGACCAGGGCTAAACTGAGCCTTATGCTTTCAAAAGCGTGGACCGCGTCAGCCCCCGAAGGCCATCTCTGACATCGTTATATCGCCGGATCTTTTGATGAGGCTTTCTAATAACAGAAACCACACAAGCTGCTGGTATTTTAAATGTTTCCATATGCACCGGACATATTGCTTCATTCATTCGAAACTCTCACAGTGGCAGCTCGAGTGACTCATCAGAGCTGGTCATGGTTTTAACATTTCGGTGCAAATGACTGCCCGCATGCTGGGATTTTAATGTTAAATCAAGGTTCAGTGTTGCATCCTGTCCCTCTCCATCACCAGTCCCCTCCAGACCCCAATTAGGATCTTTCATCCAAAGCTCTGTGTTCTTGTCTCACTGCAGCCAAAATTAGATCATTTGATCCATGCCTGGCTTAGTGTGGAATATTCAAGTGCCAACGCTTAGCTAGAGAATTTTCTTAGGGTCCCTTTCGTAGGAGTTACAGCACAAGCACTTTTTCTGACAGCAAGCTTTCTGTTCATTAAAGGCGTGACCATTTCAATACCTATTAAAGCATCCGTTTTGAACTTTTAAACTGTGCTACAGAAACTTTCAGGGAAATCACTGTAACAGGTATCAATATGGATTCTATCCAGCCCAGAGAGAGTGTGATTTAAGTTTATAGTTTAAAATCTAGACTCATTACAAAGCTCATTACAAATAAACACTTGAAGTGCAGCAAGTACCAACGTTTTGTTCAATAACTGTTGTTCACTGAGCCAAACCAATCTGTTTAGAGTCTCTATTTGGGGAAAACGCATATAATAAACATGAAATTTCAGAATTGCTGCACCCCTGTTGTCCATATCTGAAAATGTATGAGGACAAATTCACGAATGTGGCTAAAAATGTAGCTTTTATTATTTCATTTTTTAGCGCACAAATTTAGTCTTTCAGTCCCACGGGACTCCTGATTTGTAACAAGAAATTTTCCATTTTGTAGAGTTTGATTGTGTTTTCCTTATAAATTGCAGATGTTTTTAGGGAACAGCACTGCAATAAAACCCATAAGGAGAATATTCTCTCACGGATTTTACCCCATTGCCAGTCTGAGTGGAAAGTAAAGTGCTGGGAAGAGAGAGCACAAAGAGGAAGAGAAAGGTTTTCAGCAGGTTTTATTGCTGAGCCTGGCTGCCTGTTTGAGTCTGTTATCAGTTGAGAGAACTGGGGCTGTTTGGGAAGCAGGTATGGGCCAGATTAAGTGGGCACATTCACACATGTCTTAAGGGTACACAAACACACACATAGACAGACAAGGCTTGTGGGAAACAGCAGGCATGCCGGCTTGAGATTCCCGCCTCCTTTATCTGTTCGGCTCTAGCAGGGGTCTGTTGGTCTGGAGGGAGCGGCCTTTCTTTGGAAAAAACAAACTAAGCCCCTCTGGGCCCTCCGCCTGGTTTCTGCTTTTAGTTTGCGCGACTGTTTACAAGGGCTCGAAGACACTATTCATTTTGTTGGTATGTCTCGTATCTTCACTTAGAAGGTGCTGAGGGCATGTGGCGTGCATCGGCGTTCGATAAAGAATCAGTAGAGTATTTTTATAATGTACAAATGGGATTTATTATGTTTACCATTTCTCGTTGGAATGTATGATGTCATGTGCTATTTGAACCAGTTTGCAGGTCTTTGGTCCAGATGTGAGTGTTCCTAAAATGCAACATCTGTTTTCTCATTTCCTGACCAACGTTGCACTTTTGCCAAGAAGGCCTTGGAGTGATCAGATGCCGAAGTTGCGTAACGTGCATCACTAAGGCACAAGCAGCTAATCAATCCTTTGACTGATTCCTACGTTGCTGAAGAACATCACAGTTGACCCAGAAATACATCCCCTAAATATGACAACACACTTTAGGCCCCGAGTGTGACATCTCCATTTTCTCTGAGACGACTGGCTCCAGAGGGCCGTGACTAAAGCAGTCGTCATGGAGCTGTTGCGTTGCTTGAAAAGTGAGCTTTAAAAGCCCTGCTTATCTAACAGGCTTAGGCTATCACTGCCTCTCTCACTGCTCTTCTCCTCCAGCCCCCTCCGTCCCCCCATCCCCCCTGTCTGCCACAGTACTGCTCCCATCCACATGTCCCCATGTTCTCACACATACACATGTGGTGTTGTCTGCGGGAAGAGTGTATGTGCGTGAGGGCAGGAAGATGCCCCGTGTCTGGAAAATGCACTCTGATCCCCCCCGATTCAAGCTGCCTGCCTCAGATAGCAACAAGGACTCCTCCTTTCCATCTTTACCCCTCTATGTTTGCTTTTGCGCCTCCTTCTTCCCTTCAGGCAGTCTTGGTTATGGCCGTTTGATAGTTCTGTTTGCTTTTCGGATACAGTTAAAAGCGGCTGATAGGAGCCATTGTCTGCAGGTCATGGTCACACCGATTCAGCAAACGTGGCACAACTCTATTGACCATTATGAACCGATAATGAACTGCTTCTAATAGGCTTTAGTGGGAACTTAAGATTTCTCAGTGCAAAGAAATATAATGCACAGGTGTATAAGAGCAGCAGCTGAGGAGACATTGCTGGTGTCTCTTCAGAACTGCTACTCTCTTTCTCTTTGTTTTCATCTCTCTCTCTCTCTCTGTCTTTCTCTCTCTCCATCTTTCTCTCTTTCTCTCTCCATCTCCCTTCCCTTGTCTCAGTTGTTCTTTCATAATTTATGGGTGAAAAATGTATTCCTATAACTGCATAACATGACTTTGACTATCTCTGACTTAGACTCTCTTTGTCTTTCGTTGCAGATCGCACTGAGAAGCGCTCCACCATGCCCGACTCACCTGCCGACGTGAAAACACAGTCCAGGTTAACTCCACCCACCATGCCTCCTCCCCCCAGCACACAGGGAGCTCCTAGAACCAGCTCCTTCACGCCCACTACACGTGAGTAGCACACACTCACATATCACTCTCACAGCTTGTAGTGATGTGATTTAATTACAATATTCTGATACTTAATTAGGTGATTTAATGCACGATCAGGTTAGTATAATTAAATTATGTAGTCCATTTTGTGATCATTAAAAAAAAACAAATACAAAAAATATTCAGGTGAGCTAGGAATTTGAAAATGGAATTTAATTTTAGCAAAAATATGAATAACTAATTTACTGAGTATCACACTGGTTATTAGTGCTGTCAGTGTTCTCGTGTTAACGTGTCAATATTAAATAATTAACCATTTTCTTAATCTGAGCATATCAGAGCATCCGGAGTAGTGCAGACTGAAGCATGCCTGCTTGTACAGTGTATATATCTCTGATGTAATCTACAAATGTAGCTCTCTGTTCTTAAATAACTGTTTTCATATCAGCTTAGTATTTCCCAGAAAACTTACTGAAACATTAATGAGTGAAGTATCATATATGTTGAATATCGCATGTTTCTTGTAAACAAAAACAACAAAATTAGAAAAAAACATATTCTCTGCACGTCTGCATGCACAGTGCAGCTAGATTGTGTCTGGGACAGACTCGGCTGGACAGAGCTCAGGAGATAAATCAACAAGCACTAAACTAACAAAAGCAAGAGAAAATTGAGAATGTATTACCTCTCGAGATCACTGTAACAAGAACGCACAAGCTGTTTGAACAAGTGTGAGGGGCTACAGTCAAAGAGAAGTTGGAACCATTGAATTTTTAGATTCATATTCATGCAAACCCTGCCTAATGTTACTGAATTACATTATTATTGTAAATACATTCTTATTGTTCTTATTTTCTCCACTAATAGAGATACAAAAATAGCTTCAATTAGGAGAACAAAGCTTTCCTTCAAGTCACATGTGGGCAAATTATATGAAAGCGATTAATTGCAATTAGCTACCCAGAATAATGTAATTAAACATGCTTTGTTGTTTGAATTGTAGAACGGTGCTATTTTTGTGACACCAACATTCTAAATCCAGTCAGCTGAATTGGCACAGAGTGCATTTTACACACAAATAAACCCCCGTCACCAAAATATCCACCTGATGATGCACTGGCCAGTGTTGAGAGGCTGTGCAGCAGCAGCAGCAGCAGCAGCCTCACTCCCCGCTGGCTCCAGCAGGCTGCTGCCTGGTGTCTGAGAGAGACCATCACGCATGAGAGCCCAGGGGACTGCCTGAGCAACTCCGTATCAAAGCTGGGCTCGCTGCTCCCTCACAACCCTTACTGGGGGTAATTGAGTAGTGCTGTGCTGTCAGCGGTGCTAACATGCTCCTCTCTCTCTCTGGTGCCAGATCCCTAAAAAACAGATCACTCAGACTCTGCAATTAGCGCTTATGAAAAAAAAAGCAAGCTGGCTCCAAAGCAATGAGGAGCCTTTTAAAGGCAGACTCTAATTACACATGCTGAAGGTTTAACAAAGCAAGCGCTTTGATTTCCCCCCATGTAATTGTTACCAGATGCAGCTGAAGTATCTCTTTTCTGTGCTGTTGGAGAAAGGCCAGGCAGGCGAGGCTATCACACAGCCTAATCTCATTAGAGCGACGTTGACGCCATGCTGGATCCCCCCCTCGCGTATGGTTCACATCATAACACTGGGCACGTTTGACCACATGCATTCTCCCCTGCTGCATTTCATATGTCTGATGTGCAGTACAAGAACACATTGCTACACCCTTCAGGCCACCAAGGCTGATTGGAAGCAAATGCTGCTGTTCTGCAAGAGATTTGAGGAAGTAAACCATTATCAGGCAGCACCGATCTTACATGGACTGGTTTTTTTATTAAAGCTTTGGTTTTAAGCCCATAGACTTGTCAATCAGTTTGCCTTGGTCTGGACCAAAGCAGAAAATGTTATATTGTTGTGTCTGTTTTGCTTGTCGCTCAAATGGACACAATTATATATCGAACAGAAAGACTGGAACAAATGTCATTCAGGAAACAAGTCACAGATTGAGCAGATTTTGTGGCATACCGTAATGGCTGTGATCATTTCCACCAAACTTTCTGAATCATTCTGTACTCTGTTGTATCTGAGGTTGTTGGTTTTATTCATATCCTGCTTTATTTCTCTTTTGATGTTCTAGAGCAACAATCCACAAGAGGCCATGCGTTTCTGGTGGTTGTGCATGACACAAAACCTGGTGCAACTCTTGTAACTCAGCCTCAAGAGGCTCACTGCTTTTACAAAACTGAGAAAACTTGGCGAGTTAATAATTGATGTTCTCAGGCATGTGTGTCTGAGTATTTTATTATGGCTTTAGACGAGCCTCAGGCTCTTTTTATAAGAAAAACTCAATATTCTATATTTACAGAGCTCATGATGAGATAAACACGCATGTATCAAATCAGCATCTGAAATTTGAAATGATGCTTCCTCCTGTCTTTGGTCTGTTTGTATGTCTTCAATCCATATTATGCTCATACTTTAAATAAATCACACCTACATTTCTTCAGAACTTGCCTAGAAGGTCTGCATATCTGGTCATCACCAGAGTTAATATGGTACCATTCACATAATAACAGAACCATCACACCAGGGTTCATTTTAATGAAACTAAACCTGCCAAGTCTGGAAAACACCCCACTAGACTTGATTAAAATCATCAAGACATATTTGGTTGTCATATTTAGTTTAGTGATCAGTACTTTTTTTGGCTTTTCAGTAACAAACGGCACCAGTCACTCTCCCACCGCTCTGAACGGAGCGCCATCTCCGCCCAACGCTTTCAGCAACGGCCCTTCATCGTCGTCCTCCTCCTCTCTTGCCAACCAGCAGCTCCCACCAGCCTGCGGAGCGAGGCAGCTCAGCAAGCTGAAGCGTTTTCTCACCACACTGCAGCAGTTCGGCAACGACATCTCACCCGAGATCGGCGAGCGCGTCCGCACTCTGGTGCTGGGCCTCGTGGTGAGTCTGCACACTGTTGTTTTTTATCAGACTGAGCATATAATGGCATGCTATTAGTCACTGACAATAGAAGATGACTGTTCTAGGACACTGCATCATTAGACAGAATAGGTTGGACCATTAGACATGACTGTGTCCAAGATCATAGCATATTCGAGCAAGTTCTGTAACATAGAGCTTCCATTTTAAAAAATGCCTCACTGACACAGCCGCATAGAAGCCAAGACAGAAGACAAAATGGATTTGTGTTGTTATTCCTTCATGTTTTAAGGGTTTCTGTCTCGTCCTCTTCAAAAGCATTGGGGAAAAAATATAGTAGCTCATCCAAAACAATTGGATATAGACGTCTGCAGCTGGGTCCAGCAGAATACTGTACCTGGCCTCAGATCCAGACCAAAGAATACGCAGCTCCGGCTCTGGGTATTTTTCCGCGGATAATGTCGAGTTATGAAAGTGGTGGTGAAATACATGCGCCCGTACTGGAGGAGGGCCGCTTTAATTAGCCTCTCTGAAGGAAGGCTCTTTTTTTGGCGTGTGTTTGTTTATTTTTCACAGTGTCTACACGCAGAGGCTTCCTTGTGTCCCTTTGGCTTCCATAGCTCTCTTTAATACGCTCCCCTCTCTGCCTTATTGAAAAGAGTGACACACTTAATTAGCGCCGGCGATGCTGGAGAAAAGCTCAGGAGGCTTTCTGGCTGTCAAAACAGGCCGCTGCAATCTGGGCGAACAGATGTAAGCCTAATGTAACAAAATTCAGGTCTGGGAAATAAGGAAAAAAGCTGTGTATTTTTTCTCCAATGCTCTCTCTCTCTCTTTCTCTCGCTCTCTGTGTCTCTCGCTTCCCCATTTTTTTTTTCACGCTCCTTCTTGGAAATAACATCTTGAAAATTGAAAATAGTGTCACCCTCCTGTCAGTCTGTTAAAATGAGATAGAGCAGCGAGAGTGGGAGATAGAAATTAGTCATTTCTTCCCCCTTTTTTTCCGTAGCGATAGGAGTTGCAAGGCAGGCGCAGAACAGCTAGAAGGGGCGATATATGCCAGCTCGGCAGAGATCAGAGCCTAGCGAGAAGCAATATCCTTATTACACAGATCAAACCGTTTCTTCTCCACCCCCATGTACAGCGGCCTTCGGCCTGTTCCATACGTGTTGTGATATGAGTGTTATCTTGTATCTTTAAGGCGGGCACCAGGGGCACCATTCACTGGCAGTGTGAAATTTAACACTGACATGTTGTTAGCAAATGTACATGCAAAAGTTCAAACACACCCAAAACGATATATTTTTTAATCTAAGGTTAGTCCGCATCCTCTACAAAGCTAAATATCACATTTTAGCGCAGAATTTATTTATAAAAAGATTGTTTCGTACAGCTGACATATTATCTTTACCTTTTCACCAGTATGATAAATACAATAAATAAACATGAAGTGTGCACTGATATATCCTTGTTGGGAATTATTTTCACATAGGAAATAAACATAATGTGTCATGGGTACCTAAACTTTTGCACACAACTTTGTGTGTGCACGCACCTATTCCCACACTTATGGTACAGTCAATATTTGCACAAATTAGGAGCGGTTAAGGCAAACATCCACATTCAGGGCCTTCCATATGCCTCCCATTTGACCTGCAAATCATTCAATCTGCAGCAGGATATAGTTGTGCCTCCAATAAGTAATATTATCACATAATGTTTTCCACATGTACTCATGCATGTGCTTCTTCTCTCCTCCCTCTCTGTTTCTCTCCCTCTCTGTAGAACTCCACTTTAACCATAGAGGAATTCCACTCCAAGCTGCAAGAAGCAACGAACTTCCCGCTCCGACCTTTTGTCATCCCATTTCTGAAGGTATTGCACAAGCCAGCGATCTGGAAAGCATTTAAACAGCTCTGAAGCTGAGACACAGATGTGCATTTTTCTCTTAGTTCGCTTTTTCTGAGTTCAGGGAGGGAAAGGAGCAGGCATAAATGGATACGTTGTCTCCCCCCCTGAGTTGAAAGACCTTGAATTTCCTGTTCACTGGGACCTAATTTTTGTTTCTGTCTTTTTTGTGGATGATATTTTATGTGGAAGGAAGGGATGTGAACCCACACAAGCCCCCAGTGTGAATGTGCAAGAGCGGTCTGTCTCCCAGCACAATGTGCTCTTTTATGCCTGATGGAGTCCATTGTTTGATAATCGATTTCTTCACGTGGTAGATGTTGGAGAGCAGCGCACGTTTGAAACCATTAGCAGAGCAACATGAGCTGCTACGCTGCTCTGGAGGAACACCAGCCAGTGCCCTGGTCCCACTCCATTTGTCACTGGGTTACTTATTTCATTACAGCTCAGAGTGGCTTGTGTCTGTTTACATTAGGCCACTTAAAGTGAAACGCTTAGGGAAATAAATGGATCTCGGGTGTGAACGGGTAGAATTGTGTCCGGGCCTGATTTTGTTAAGTATGTCGCATTAAAATGCCAGAGTATAATATAAAGAATTTAATCTGAAGAACAACAAAAACAAATAGATAATATGTATAGCAATAAAACCGTTGTGTTAAATGATCGTATCATGGCTAGCTTGTTTGTAGTGCATTCATGTAGGACAGGTAGTCTCCTGGCTAGCACAATAGATCGGTGATAGATTTATATAATATATATTATTTAATATATATTTGCTACTAATACTAATGACCATACAGAACTCCACTATGACATTTAAAATGCTGAATGTATAAATTATTATACATTCAGCAATAAATATTAACTAGGGATGGATGTGGGGATATATTTGGCCAAATATGTCGTTTAGTTATGGGTCAAAAGTCTGAAATTTGTTAAATGTGTGTGTATATATGTGTATATTTAGTCTTTGTTTTCCTACACTCTTATTAAATTTAATGTCTGTTGACTCATCTTCCTCCCCACATTCATACATGGTGTCTTACGTGGCATCAGGTCACTGTATCACCTCCAACATGGACCAATAGGCTTCAGCCCCATCATATCTCCAAGTATCCAGCCGCAAAAAAATATGTTTGAATGTCAGAAAATAGAACGCATTATTTAATGTATTTCAGACTAATCAAAACCTTTAGAAATCCCCTACAGCACCACACATAGAGCTTTGCCCTGAGGGATGTTTACAGACAGTGCAACTTGGAAAAACAGTTTGTTCAAGTTTTTCAGTGTTTATGTTGAGTTTATTATCTATATGCATATGAAATTCGCTGTGGCACACATGCCGCTTATTTGTTGCCTAACTGGCCTCTTAATTGCTCAAGCCTCGAACACCCGGCAACTCACAATACCCACGAGTCCGCGACCTCTCGTCTGCTTGCCTTCTGTGAATTTGCCTTGTGCATCATCTAACTAAACAATGTATTTAAAAAATGTATCGAATGATGTTACCATCATGCCGTTTACACCCCAGTCGTGAAATTTGTAAATTATTACACCCCTTAAACAGATAGAGTGTTTGATTACATAAAAGTGCTGATAAGCCAGTCACATGCAGTGTTTGGATACAGCCAAATCCTCCGCTCTTAACCTGGACTCATTCATCCTCATCTGCTCAGAAATGACAGCTGTTATGCAGCACACCAGCACACCTCCTTCTTTGTGTAACCTTCATTCCCTTCCCCCCTTCACCATCCCTCCTTACCGCTCTGTCACGCGCACACACATATCTGCACATGCTCTCAGTCTGTTTTAATCACATACACACACTCACACACACACACACACACACACACACGTGCGCACTTGCTTTAACAGTGAAATAAGCAGTTGTCAGGAATGGCTCGTGTCCAGGTAGTTTACTACACAAGAGTATGATGGAATGGGGTCCCCACATTCAATGAGAGCAGAACATGGCCCCTTTCACGCCGAGTGGCATTCTGCAGCATTTTGTCTTGTCCACTGGCAGCCCTGGGCGGCTGTGCATTGCAGAAATTGGTCCCATTAGGGGTGGTGCTGGTCGCTGACGGATGCAGGGAAGCATACAGGGACACTTCCCTCCCGCTCTGTCTCTCCGCGCCATGCCATATGGTTACTGTATCATCCAGTCAGGAGGGGTTCTATCAAAGATGCAACTTGTGTTCTCACTCTCATTCTGTCTAGCTCTCTCTCTTTCTCTCTTGCTCTCTTTGTTTCCCTCTCTCTCTCTCTCTCTCTCTCTCACTCTCTCTCATCTAATTTTAGTGCTTTTTCTCAAAGGAGCCTTTAATGACAAATACCATATGGCTGTGGGAACAGGGGCTTTTATAAGTGCACAGAAGCGCAGCTGCAACAATGTGCATTAGAGGCGTTTTTTCATTAGGCTAATGTCATCTAACGACCCTCCCTTCAGTGTTGGGTTTTTGGGGAAGTGCTTACTGGAAGGGCAATGCGCACCACGCTAATGATGTAATCTGGAGTCAATACCAGCTGACTGCCTTTGTGTTGATAGTTTTTTTTTGTGTATATGAATTCTCTAAATGGCTGTTTTCTTAGATGTTAGATTTTGCTGCATTAAGAAGATTTTTTTTTTTCTGTGCAATGCCAAAGCATTGTGCCAGCCTGCTCTGACACACACAAACACGCACACACACACACACACACACAGCAGGGCAAGGGTAGTGTTCCACCACATGCTAGCAGTGGGAGGAAGCGAGGATTAAACTGATATGTGTCTCATTGCTTTGTGGCTTCCCTTTGATACAGTAGTTAGAACAACTAGCAGTGCGCTAATGGATGCACAGAGCTTTTAAGCATCATTTATGACAATATATGTCTCTTAGCAGTACTTTCAAATAGATTATGGATAGAAGGGAAAGGTGGTTTTGCGCTGTTGGGCTGGGTGTTGGCAGCAGTGCTAACGATCATGATAAACAACACACTTATTTTCACACACTGGAAAAAGATCTTGCATATGATCTACCTGCACAAGGGGACAATGTGGACTAGCCACTGGCTGCTGTTTACAATGAGCAAACCATGGCAACCCAGCTGTATCCTAGCGGATGTCGTCTGGGGAGGAGAACGAGGTCAGGGTTGATGATGAGGGGGCATTCACAAATAAGTCAGTATACGGCAAACGCTTCATAGATCACAACAGCATCCACTAAGCATTTACCTGCTTTGGTTTACATGATTGAAGTACTGCTTGATGTTGCAAACAGTATATTACTTTACATAAAGTAATAAATAAAGAACAAAAACCTATCAAATAACAGATTTCCAGAGCTCTGGAAGATATAAACATTGAACTCTCTGACTTAAATGTGTCTCTCTGACTTTATGAGCTTGTCCTCAGGATATTTGCTATTATAATATTCTGAACACAGCCTTAGAGCAATGTGTGTGAGTCAATTGTTTGAACAGGCTAGTGGATGGAAATTCTGTGCTCATAATTGCAAAATACATAATTCACTACATGAGCTGCCTCTGAGGATGACCTGTCACTAATTGTGATGACCTCCAGTTAATGAAAGTCTGAGGTCATTGGAGTCAAAGCAATCTCTCTCCCCTCTCGTAATTACCACTGTGAGCTGTTAACGCACCATTACCTCAGCCAGCCACTGACCAGGGGCCGCCTCTTCCTGGATCGTGTCACCAGCACCACTGAAGTTTATTTACCACAAAAAAAATACCCTAGATAGTGTCCTCTCAGTTTGAGGCAACGCACCAACCAAAAGTGGGATCTGGAATGGAATTACGAGTACATTGGAAGCATATTTTTCAAAGAGATGTCCTAGTAGGCATGACTTCTTTGAAATGGCTCATTCTGGTTGACTACGGATAGAGGAGAGAGGGAGAGGGGGGAAAAAAAAGAAAGTAAAAGAGAGAGTACTCTTGCACAGTTGCCTCATATGCTGTTTGGCTGCTGTAATGCCCACACTGTTTTCTGGATGGGGAGTTATGAAAACCTTTCATCTGCCGTAAAAATGCTCCTCTTTTCACGCCGCTTTGAAGTGGCAAAGCCTCCGAGTGCTTTTTGGAGAAAGCCAGCTCACCTCCTAGTAATCAGCACCGAGAGAGAGACGGGGAGGAAATGAGAGAGAAAGAGAGATAATGCTGGCCACTCTAAAAACCACCTGCTTTGAAGATGGCACTTTCCATGTTGACTGTGATTTTTACATGCCCCGGTGCCAGGCAGTGGGAAGACTGAAAGCACTAATGCATGGTTAGGGTCACAGGCGAGACAACGCTAAGCAAGAAAGCGCCAAAGTAAGGCCTGTGGCTCCGCACATTTTACCTCCAAAGAGCTTCCCTACAATCACTGTAATGGGTAAACAATGCTTGTAAAAACACTGGAATGTGGCCAAGTGCATTGTGACATGCTGTCTTTGTCTTTCTGGTGCTGTGCCAGAGCTAACCGCTATCTCCCCCTACAGGCCAACCTGCCGCTACTGCAGAGGGAGCTGCTGCACTGTGCTCGGCTGGCCAAGCAGAACCCGGCGCAGTATCTGGCCCAGCATGAGCAGCTGCTGCTGGACACCAGCATCACCTCCCCCGTTGACTCCTCGGAGCTGCTGCTTGACGTCAACGAGAACGGCAAGAGGAGAACGCCAGACAGGTCAGTCAGCACTGCTGGAGCTGAAATGATAGAGATAGAGAGAGAAAGAGAGAGAGACGAGAGACAAAGGGAGAAAATCTGGTCTAGAATGATATTTTAAAAGCCCATGTTTAGATTCAGAGGCATTTACACATCTTTGGCATTTTGTTAACCTCCTGTATTATTTGGTCAAGGACCATGTGCACTAAGACATACATCATGTAGCAGAAGAGCAGAGAGGCTCGGTCAGATATTTACTAAACTATGTAATAAAAACATAGAGAAACATTTTTTCAAAGGAATATTACAAGTATAAACAAGATAGTGTGCCAGTGTATTTGAATAGAGTATGTGGTGTGAGGTGCAGTGTGCTATTTTGATTGATGTATATGGGTATAAATAACAGACAGCAGGTAAGGTACAGTGAGGAAGAGAGGTAGAGAGGTAAATGCAGGTTTAGAATGACAGATGCCTGTACACCGTCATATAACATCTGGCTAAAAGGCATCTCACATCGCCTCCTGAAGTGATGTGAGCGATTTGATTTAAACGTGTTGTGCGTTTACACCTTCATTTTTATAAGCCCAACCCAGATGTAATCCTGAAAGAAGCATGAGTCAGAATCTAGAAGACCGCAGCTCTAATTGCTGGATCAGAAGGGGGTGCCTGAAGATGAGCTAGGCTAGTCTTTGCAGGGGCGTACTATGAACCACTCTGGATACTGCAGCGTCATGCGCCATTGACTTTCTCTGCAACTCACTTTAATGAGGCAGAACCTTGCTTTTCAAGGAGGAGAATCTGAGATAGACACATCTGGAGAACATAGAAAAACGTGTGTGTGTGTGGTTGCGTGCACACATGGGTGCATGAAGGTGCGACTCTGAGTCTATAGTGACTTGCCATTACTCAGTCTACTGAAGGTGCAGTGAGTCGTGCAGGCCAGTTCGGTTTGGCACTATAAAACTGAAGAAGCCTCTTATCTGCATGTCTGATTTAAAATGAGAGGAAAAAAATCTAATAAAATAACATCCTCTAGGGTTGTAACGGTTCAACATTTGTTTCTTAGCTATGGTTCGCTTTAAACTGCTGATTCGTTCCCGTTTCACCAAACTGTTGCCAATGTGAGGTGAAAATCCAGCCATATGCACTGCATTAAAAATGTAACTAGCCTTTTCAGTGGCATTCAGCAGCAGACTCCTTTAGCATATCCGCTAATTGTGCACCTTCATGTTCTTCATACATTGGTCTAGAGAACTGTTTTTTTAATTTCCCATGTGTTATTTATGTCCAGCTCTCTGGTGTAACTGCGATGAATTTTGCCTTACCTAGCTATGAAAAGCAACCTCTAGTGATTGTCCAGGTAAAAATAAATAAATAAATAAATAAAAGGCACTTTTTATTAAAAATTGGACCCAATATTAATACACATCACCCCAAGTCCCCATGGCTACAGGCACCAAGCATGCGGTCCTCCTCTATTTTTTTCTGAAATGCCTGCATATTTGCGGGAACTCAAACGCCTGCCGAGGTGAGCCTGGGGGAATGGCTGATAACACATACAGATGAGGCCGAGTTCCCATCCGGCTGGCTAAGCGCTTCTGTTTCTGCTTAGCTCTGCACGCCTCGCTTCGCCTCGCTGCGCTACGAGCTGAGAGGAGAGCAAACGTAATATTGGAATTTGAATGGGATCTACAGCGTTCTTAATCACGCCGTACAACGTAGGGTCACCACAGGCTGATTAATATCAAAGGGTTTGGAAAGCGTACCTTTAGAGGAGAATGCATGCTTAGTGCTTTTCTCTTCATTTAGAAGAGAAATATGTGAGGACACCAATTTGAATAAAAATATCCCATTGTGCTGCATGGTCTCTATACATGTGAAAAGTAAGGGGGGGGGGAGAGAAAGCACCGGAATTTCAATGAGCTCAGCTTAGATCTCTGGTGTAACAAGACGCAACAGAAATGTTTGTGATGCAGAGAAAGATTTACTTGTGAGCTGTCTGAAATGAATAAATGATTAAGAGATTTTTTGAGATTTTTTGCAAAACCTGGGATGACTGTTTAAAAAAAGAAATGATACTCCAGTTTTGTGAAATGTGCTGAGATGAACTTGAGCAGCTTGGGTCAATACATCATGGATAATTTTGGAAGAGCTTCTAGGTTGAGGACATCTTTAAAATGTGTGATCATGAGAGAATGGAGCTTTATTAATATATACCATTATAGAGATAGGATGCCAGTGTGTGTTTAAAGTTTGTATGAAGTCTGTCTCTTCTTAATGGTGGTAAATGTTTGATTCTAAAAACATTAATGTTCCACTAATAATATGTGGAGGGTTTCCGTTTTGGTCTGTTTACTGCATGCATGTAATATGCCACTCTGTAGCGCATATGCATATCCTGGTATCAAAATTGTCTGGTACCAGTATTGGGTTTGTATTTAAGAGGAAGTATTGGTACTGGTAAAATAAATATTAAAATGTATTCCTTAAAATTCTGTGATGGCTTATGGAGAAAGGCAAAAGGCTAATTGACCTCTGGTGATTTTACCCTGTAAGAAAGAAAGCAGATCTCAGAATCTGAAGCTGTAGTGTGTGAGACTGGAGGAAAGGTAGTGATCTTTCATAGGTGTGGGCTGGAGGGGCCCTATGGAACGTATGGAGTGTAGTGGATGAGCTTTAGGAGTCCATAAAAAGTGGCTCATTAGTGTGTTCAGTGTGTTTGAGTGGACACAGGGAACACCACCTCATAGGGAGCGTAGCTTCAGGACACAGATACTTCCTCCTCACACACACCCCAACACACACACACCTGCACATATCAGGACAAGTGCACACTTCAGTCACAGTTATGCACATGAAAGGAGTGAACGATACTGTAGTGCCAAAGCTCCAGGGGTTTCCACCCAGGAGAGTTGTGCAGGGTCGAGTGTGTCAAATGCGCTTCGACTCATATGAGTGAGCGTCCTTTAAGGTCTTCAGACCACACACCATCAAAACATCCTTTACAGTGAGAATACAGCTCTCTCCATCTCTTGTTGAAAAGTGCCATGATGTTCAGTGACAGAAAGCTGCTTTGACCCTGGAGCAGTTTCAACAGTTTTCCAATAGACTCTCAACAAAGCCCAACAAGTTGAGTGTACTCAAAATGCTGTCTTTCTCTCTCTCTTTCTTTCTGCCTGTTTGTCTGTTCCTCTTCCTTTCCTCCTTCCTTTTCTCCACAGAACCAAAGAGAATGGCTTTGAGAGGGAGCCGCCGCACCCGGAACACCCGAACAAGCGGCCTTGCACCATCAGCCCCGGGCAGCGATTCAGCCCCTCCAATGGACTCTCCTACCAGCCCAATGGCCTCCCTCACCCCACGCCGCCTCCGCCGCAGCACTACCGCCTGGACGACATGGCCATCGCCCACCACTACAGAGACACCTTCCGCCATCCCAATCACCGCGAGCTCCGCGAACGCCCCAGACCCCTCGGTAAGCTCTACGTTCACCACCATTTCATTATAATGTAGTTTTAAGTTCAAAATGAATACCAGCTGAAAAATATACTGAATACACAAATGTGATTGGAGGAGCTATTTACACAGTAATTGAAATATATTAAAAACAACAAGGAAACTTTTTACACATTAAAATAAGGAAACACATTCTATTGACTCATTAGGATTGTATAATTTTATAAAGTTTGGGCATCACTACACGTAAAGATCTGTAATAGAAGGATTTTTGTTTGTTGATTATTAATTCAAACCATATATATATTATACTAGCTTGACAAATCCCATCCAAATAGGGCTAAAAATGTGCTAAAAATATGAAAGCATGTTCACTATGATGTATGAATGAGATATATCTAAGCCTGGCAGGCCTAATTCCACCAAGAGAGAGACTGTGCCCACAGGGCAGTGCTGTGGAGGAGAGTGAGAAATGAGAGTATATATGGGAAGGAGAGTGCGGAGTGTGAGTGATGAAGAGTGCACGAGTGTGTGTGAGCGATGGTGAGTGTCATAGAGGGCCTGAATGATAGCACCGAAACAGACGGGTTTCAGAAACGGCTCCGCTGCTGAGGGCCAGTAGGAGAAATGGGAAATCATGGTTCAAATAATAGTGGGTCCAGTTCCTTCCTCACTTTGAGCGCTCTCTTCTCTCTCTCTCTCTCTCTCTCTCTCTCTCTCTCTCTCTCTCTCTCTCTCTCTCACTGTCTCTCTCTCTAGCAGGGATGCATGGGGGCGCACGTCAGGAGGAGGTCATTGATCACAGACTTACAGACAGAGAATGGGCCGAGGAGTGGAAGCACCTTGACCATGTAAGAAAAGTAATAACATTTTTTATTACTATTCAAAGCACGTACATGTATGTATGTATGTGTGCATGTGAGTATGAAAGAAGTAGAGATTTAACATTAAAGCACAAATCAGATTAGAACAGGCGGTTCCTGAATGTGTTTTTGTGTGATTGTGTCCACATAGTCAATTGCTTTGTTGATTCTTGAAGTGAAAATATGCAGAGAAGTGACCATCTTGTACAGAGAACAGACCTCTCAACTAACCAAAATACAATTTATGGACAGTTCTATACTTTTTATGCAAGATTTTACTCAAAATGATTTGGACTGTTGGCCCATTCATAATGAAATATTCACAAAACACAAAGGGCAGCTACTGCTTTCAAAGAATAACTTTTAAAATTCACCTTCTAACCAAACTCACAGCTGTATAATAGTAGTACTAAGAAAGCTCTATTCAACATTCACACCAGCAACTGCAATTATCAGCAATGCTAACAAGCGCCTCAACATTCCACCAAACATCACCAGCACATCAAAGTTCCAGCATCCCAGCAGATTCTGGAAGACCTCTTAGATTTGCAGCGTAATTGTCTGGTATTGCTTCCGTTTGTTTTTGTTTTTTTCATTTCTGCTGTTTGAACTGAGCTGGTGATCTTAGCTTGTGTACTCAGCGTGTGTGTGGTCCACAGCTGCTGAACTGCATCATGGACATGGTGGAGAAGACGCGGCGCTCTCTGACTGTGCTCAGGCGGTGTCAGGAAGCCGACCGTGAAGAACTCAACTACTGGATCCGCCGCTACAGCGACGCCGAGGACCTGAAGAAGAGCTCCAGTAGCAGCACCAGCCAGTCCAGGCAACAGAGCCCAGCCAGCCAGGACGGCAACCCTACAGGTGACCGCAGTCCAGTCGCACACACTGCCCAAAGAAAGGAAAAGTTCAAAGAAAGCTGGCTAAACTTGCTTCAAAATGTATTGCTGAAACTTAATTGGGCGACTGCTTGTGATATTAAAATGCACAAAGGATATGAAACATTCACATGTGCTGTACAGAGGTGATTTATTGAGGTGGGTTATAACGGAAGAGCCTGTTCCTCTTTCTGTGTGTCAGAGATCCACCGGGAGCTGCTCCACAGGCCAGTATCAGGCTACGTTCCTGAAGAGATCTGGAAGAAAGCAGGTGAATAAGCTCTCTTTGTCCCATTGTTATTACCCCACCAACCCCCACCTCACTCCTACACATGCTCACGGGGAAATTCAGGAATAAGTCATTTGGGCCATTTTAAGGGCCATTGGTAATAAGGAGCTTTTTTGGAGTCAAATTTATCACAAAGCCCAGCACACAGATCTGCTGAAATTTTGTGAATTTGTCTCACACTGTGCTGTAGAACACAGTATTCTCGAAATATTTCTCTTCGGTTTAGAGTACTGGAGGCTGGAGTAGTGTACGGAGCACTACAGTGGGCAGTCCATTGATAGACTTCATTATAGCAGAGCCCCTGTACACATTCCAGCGGTGACGTTAGCTCGTAAAGCGAGTGATCAGAGAGCGTTAGTGCTCCCAGGCTTTAGAGCACTTAACTGCGTCTGCTATTAGAGCAGGAGGAGCTGGCTGCCTCTCCTCTCTCAGCGGCACCATTTGATCTGAGCGTCAGTTAAAAAGTAGATAGCATGATTAAAAGGCTTTGTTTATGGAGTAGGTGAGCTGGGTGAGCTATGATAGATGGCGGATACTGTAACAGGAGATTGTTTACTCTGGCTCCGCTTATTTAAAGGCATCTGCTAAAGCAGTTGGCGTCTTAGCTCTGTGGTCTAATTGAAAGTCTCGTAAGAGCAATGTAGTGAATCTTGTTCCGATTTTTTAAGGAAGAACAGTCGTATGGATTGCGCTCCTGGTCTTCATTTTGTTGAAGCGTTGCCATCACGGTACAGCAGTGCCACCCTGCATGAGTCGCTGTAGATTGAAATTCCATCTGAATAGTAGAATATAATCACAGTAAAATGTGTGAGGGAATGCACTGCAGTTCATTTTTCCACGACCTCAGCCCATCAAACAGCACCAAACTGCCGCGGTTTAACGCTTCAGTCCAGCCCGGATGGTAATTGTCCCCCATTTTGCAATCCCGCATTGCAATCACACTGCAATCACATTTATGATTGAGGGGCAGGGTTTGTGGGACCACGACCATCTATTTCTCTAACACAGAAAGCGTCTACTTAACCGCAAACGACGCTCAAATGCATCAGGACGCTTTAATGGAACAACATCCACGTTCAATCCGCTCCCTCCTCTGTTCCTTCAGACTTAGATATAGATTATTATAAATGAGGAATCAAAGTTTAGTGTATTTCTATTCATGCAAGAAAATGTGCGTTCCAGAATGTGGTGCAAGCGCTTGGTTAGAAAAGTGTGTAGATGGGAATCAGCCCTTTGTTTCAAACCAGCTCTTTACAGTAGGCAATGAATATTCATATCCTTTCCGTGCAACGTCCTAACAGTTTTCATATCCTGTACAGCACAGGCCTTTGGGAGCACAATTGAAATGCATAATTTAAATATAAATTGCCTGATTTGCATATATAATTAGACAAGGTGCAGCTTTGAATGTTGAAAACAACAACCCAAAAAACCACACATCCTGGTCCTGCTGCTCAGATGGATTTGTGTCAAAAGTATTTAGCATCAATGCAGTAACAATGCAAAACGCACCCATAAAGTGTCAGTCCATGGACAAATCTTGTTTGCTTTGTAGGTGACACATCAGTTGATTATTCCTCCTGAAATAGGTTTCATGAGGAGTTGTTGTCAAGGTTTTTTTTATTTCATTTAATTAATTTTTGAAGAGAGACAAAAACAATTGTCCTATTTTCCTTGTTTACTTGTCTTCATCAAACTGAGAAAGCCCCAGTCATGTTCAAACAAAACTGGATGTTTCTTATTAATCCCCAAAATGCCCTTTTTCGAGCTTTCTCGTGGATCAAGCTTATGCATCAATTAAACACCCAGCAATTAGTTTTCAAAAAAGGACTTTGGTGAGTTGATGGATAAAAGTAAATAATTACAGTTAAGGTTGTATCAGGCCGATTATGTTCCCCTTGAAAAAGTAACTTTTAAGACTTGTACATTTGAAAGTATCTGTCCATCTTTGGTGGATGATGTTTTGTTGTTGTTTGTTTGTTTTCTTAAATTCTCTTTGGATTTGGATTACAGGTCGGTAGTATTGGTTTCATGTTGATATCTGAGTCTGACAGGATCAGAAGTGTTGTGTAGCCTGTGGGTAGGCCTTTCATGGTTCTTTGGCATGTCTTCCAGAAGAGGCGGTGAATGAGGTGAAGAGACAGGCCATGTCCGAGCTCCAGAAAGCCGTGGCTGAAGCCGAGCGTAAAGCTCACGATATGATCAGCACTGAACGTGCCAAGATGGAGCGCACCGTGGCTGAAGCTAAGAGGCAGGCGGCGGAGGACGCGCTGTCCGTCATCAATCAGCAGGAGGACTCGAGTGAGGTAAAACTTTTACTGATGTTCAGATTCTGCTCAGCTCCGGGAAGAGGAGTTGGTTCATTTATATGGGATTTTATATGGGATTTTATATGGGATTTTAAGGTTAAAATGTGATCATTTGTGTCTTCACAGTGTTAATTTCTGTATTTAGTCTGTTTAACACCCTGATTTCAGATCAGCTGACTAAACTATGCCTGGAAGTGGGTGGGCAGTTTGAAAGTGATATGTCTGTTTAATATAATGTAATAATTTTCATTATTTGATATAATATAATTAATTAATTATTAGGGTTATATGTCGTATGTAAACACTGTTTGTGCCATTCACTTGTCCATGCTGCATTTTGTATACAGTGCTTTTGTAACGTCACTAAAATCAGCACATATACCCTTTTATCATCTCACTCAAGATGTAGTTCGAAGTGTCTCAGCCCAGACTGCATTTTAAAGCAAGCATGATACAGAGCATCCTAACAGGAAACACAGACAACCGTTACCAGAGCCCAAAAAAAACCCCACATACTTTATTTGTGCCCAAAATTTGGTACACCTTGTATAAACCTTGTATAAGTATGGCATTTCTTGTGAGCATCAGCATGTTCTGTGCTCCAAGCTAATAGCTTCTTTCATAATGTACTTTATGTAATTTATTTAGTGGGTGATTGTCCTTATGGGAATTATTAGAAAAGGCATTTAAAAAAAACACTAGAGGGAGAAGTTGATGGTAGACTTGTCCTAGATGTTTCCTCATGCAGGCTGGTGTCGATTAGAAGGACGCAGCATGACTTTTGTCACCTGAGGCTGGGCCGGCCTCTGCTCTGCCTGAGTGAGCCAGTAGGAAACTTAAGGTGGTACTGATTTGGACAGAGAAGGTACTGGAAGAAAAGCGCACTGTTGCTGAGCGCAGTGGGGGGTTCGGCTCATTTAATCAGTTAGTGGGGGAAACGCCGCACACATCTGAGTTTAATTGCGTGAGCCGTGTTTATGCACACATCTCCCTGGAGGATCGCGTCGGTAGCTGTTTATAACTCTGGCTTCCTGTTTCTGCTCCACATTCAGAACTTTGTCATAATTGCTCTTATTTGGCCCGAAGACATACACAAAGAGGCCCTGGCTGGAACCTGAGTAGCGCTGGGATCCATGAGCGTGTTTGGAGTTAACCTGTAACAAATGTGTCCTCGCGTCCTGCCATGTGGAACAGGGTCAAACGGCTCCTTTGCGAACCACTTTTTCACCCTCATATTATGTCCAAACCCTCAAAGCAATCATATCCCAAGGAAAATAAACTGGAATTCTTTGAAATTCTTAAGAACAAATGGGAGCCTCTTCTTTTAAAGATGTCGTACGTCGGCTGGGAATAGTCTGGTTATTTACCACGGCATGCGTAATGTAACAGAATGCTTGTTTAGGAATGTTCCATCTATAAGGACTTATGTGTAGTGAACTAGGCTGCTGGTGACATCACCGTGTACACAGTGAGGTGAAGCTACTGGGTCACATCATTGGTGTTATTCTTAGCACTGTAAAACGATACCTGCAGGTGAAATATAATGTTCCGAAAAACTGGAGATAGAACAAAAATGCCGATGTGTACAATTCCTGACACAATATCAAATTTATGGGCTGTGCTGTGTCAAGACATTTTATGCCAAAGATCCTTGTAAAAGTTTTTTTTTTATGACTAGCAAAACCTAAGCCGTACTATCTGATCCATATTTTTTATAGGGATGTGTTTGCTGTCAAACATTGAGTGTGTACGAAGTCAAATGTTTATACCTATATTACATACTATACGTATGCTGTGTATGAATGGTTTAGTTGGACTACATTACAGTTCATCTCAGCTGACCAGCTCGAGTGTCTAGCAAAAAAGAGAAAAAAAAAAACAGATTTATTGTTACAC
>JBBKCR010000134.1:15793157-15806871 GCA_037577295.1 Ladigesia roloffi
ATATTAAGGCTGGGCAACAATTACAATTTTAATCACGATAAATTGCATGGCTTTCTGTGAATAATCACTAAATTAAATTCAAACATGGTGTATTGAGTACTTTTAAGTACTGCTATACAAAAAAGTGCAATAACATTTGGTTTGCAAACAGTTTAAACAAACAAGGAGCTTTTTAACAGCAGTGTTCCCTTTAAACAGTTGCCGTTTTTTGTAAATCTCAACATAAAAATTAATGTAATCTAATCAAATGTAAAACCAAGACAATTTGCCATTGCAGGGCATTCACTTTCTGTCTAGTTTGTTATAGAAACACGAATCTGGGGGGTGAAACCATTATAACAGCTGCAAACAACCTATAAAAGTCTATGTATCCATAAATGGACAAAGGTACTCACAATAACGTGATAAATACACATAACTAGATCAGAGTTTAGTGGTTAGTACTTACAATAAGTGGTCCAAGTAAGGACAACTGCTAAACCCGAGACAGGTTCATGTGCACCCAGGGGTTACCAAGACACGTATAGAACAAGGGATGGTCCATTTGTTCCAGTCTGGTCCTACTCTAGCACAAATGAATCAAAAGGCTATTGCTGGCTATGTTAGAAATGTGTTAGAATCACAGTTTGCTGTGCATGGATTTGAGATTACCCTGGGCATGTGGGCATCAGAAATTCACCACAACGAATTGGAATGTGGGGGGACTTCAAGATCTGACAGAAGAGATGTATGTTTATATATCTAACCTTCTGCCTGTCCCCTCTCCAGAGTTGTTGGAACTGCGGACGCAAGGCGAGTGAAACCTGCAGTGGCTGCAACACGGCACGCTACTGTGGCTCCTTCTGCCAGCACAAAGACTGGGAGAAGCACCACCACGTTTGCGGCCAAACCCTGCAGGCCCAGCAGCAAGGGGATACCCCCGCCACCGTCAGCTCCTCAGCCACCCCCAGCAGCGGCGCAGGCAGCCCCGCAGACACTCCATCTGCTGCCACGCCCCGCTCAGCCACTCCCGGCACACCCTCCACCATAGAGCCCACACCACGCTAGAGCCAGAGACAACCTCACACACCCTCACAGCCCGCTGGGACTGCCCTCTCTGCCTCGCTTGCTCAAAGATGGTAAAGCTGACATGCTAACAAAGAAAAGAGACTGGTTCCAGAACGATCACCCACCGGAGGTCCATATCGGGTCATATTGACTTGCCATAGAGAACGCAAAGATATTCTTTGTTTTTAAATTCTCAGTGTCCTTTATTGTTACTATAGCTACTATTGATCGTTGTTGTTGATGTTATTTGTTGTCGTTGTTGCTCTCTTACATTCTTGTACATAAGAAAGAAGAAGAAGAAGAAGAAACTGAGTAGACAGCTGAGACCTCTGGATGAGCACATTTGTCCTCCCCTTTGATTTTTCTTCTTGTTTTGTTTGTTTGTTGTTTATTTGTTTCCTATTTTCAAAGCTCTTTCCCCCTTCTCCAGTAGCTGGGATACGAAACTAGTTGACCTCATTGAAAGACACTTTACCAAACAACAAAACCAAGGGATAACTTCATAGCTGTTGTAAACAAAGACACAAATCTGTGCTAAATGAAAAGACAGCGTTCCAAGAAAGCAAGAAAAAAACAATGAAGGAGACAAAGAAAGAAAAAAAAACATGCCATGGGAGGCATCAGGGCAAGACACCGTGGAGTGGAAGATGGATAGCATCTCTGGGTTACTTACTGAACTCTGCAGACCCTCAGCACCGTGCGGAGATGTGCAGCAGATTGTAAAGGAACTCAGATGTTCATTCCTGCTTATTTCCTAAAACTTCTGCGAGACATTTGATCGTATCCAGGTCAGTGGTCCGAGAAATAAAAGTCTGTTTCATGGAGGAATGTAAGGACGCAGTGGGCATGATAGGCGGAACGTTCACACAGCCCCACAACCAAGGATGTGGCCAGGGTCGCTCACTCGGCTCCTGAACAGAAAGCACAGGCATCAGCCCACCCGAGCAGGACTGTCAGATGCTCACTATGACAGCGGTTTGGAACAAAGGGACTGAAAAATGACCCGTTCACACATCCCAGGCAAGTTCCTTCACTGCTGGAGCCAGTCCACAACCCCCACCCCCATTCTTGCCCTGCTCCAGTCCTAAAATCAATCCTTGTTTCTTTTCTGTTTCCTCCTGCCTCTTAACTCTCATTGTGTTGAGCGTTTGTGTCCTGTACTGTCTCCAATGGTTATTTATTGTACATGTGTTGGACAATTGTGATGCATTATACTTAAAAACCACAGTCATACCTTTAGGCTCATCCCTGTAGCTGGTGCAAAATAACTATCTTGAGCTGCTTTCCTGTTTGTGAGTGTTCGTGGTAGTTCCCTAGTAGTTCTAAAAAAAGAAGAAGAAGAAAAAAAAAACGCTTTTCCCATTGTCCTCAAGAAGAAGACAAAAGCTATCTCTCAGAGCTGCTGCTTCAGTCTAACGCCGATCTTTTCTGAGAACTAGCATGTTACACGGAATGCTAACGTAAATGTTTTGTACATGGAACGTACATAAATGTATTTGCACTGTCACGAAGTTCCTCTCAGCATGCTTCTTTTTGGAGTTTTTTCCTCGATAGAGAGCCTTACTTCACAGATTTTTTCTCTGTAGTGCTTCGTGATTTAATTTCTTATTTTTATTTTCTGTACAAAAAAAAGAAAAGGGAAAATAATATCACAACCTGCTTTTGTTTGTAACGTTTCTTTGTCCTAAATACAATAGCAGAAAATCATAACTTTGCTTTGAATAGTTACAGTGCATGCACATTACTGAATGTTGTATATGTTGTTTTTTTATACAAAAAGCAGAAAAAAATGTACACAAAAAAAACCATACACTAAGAAACTAACTTTCCAAATGCAGAGGTGAAAAAACAGACAGCTTTAACACTGCAGAGCACCAGGTTACACAGTATTACAAAAGAATTAACATGGAAGACAGCCAAAGACAGACATGAAGGACCAAAACCTGACTTTATCCAATATTCAAACAGAAAAAAAGAGATTCACTCAAATGCACCATGACTTATTCTTTGTTTTATCCCAGTGTTCATCAGGGGAAACCACCTTCGGCAATGGTTCCGTTTGAAAACCTTTAACGCGCCTGTCCAGAGCCAAGATCAGCCCTGCTCAGCTCGCATGGAGACCCAGCCACTGAAGCCAGTGGAATGATGGCTGGAGGTGTACAAGATAGTGGTCTGACCCAATGAGCAATAATAGAGAAGGTAGAGAAGGTGGAACAAACTCGCTCTTAAAACCCCCCTTTCCCCAACGCGTCATTCTCCGTGTATTATGAGACAGATATCAGTGCGTATTGAAGTCTTTTTTCTTTTGCTTCGTCAGCTTTAACTGGTTGGAGAACCGCCCCAGAAGAGTACAAGGTAGTGAGGGGATTGGAAGGGTCCAACTAAATATTCATAAACAACATATCCAAACATTGACGTGTATCAGATCATGTGATACGGTAAAGCCATGTAATATCGAAAGAGACCATTGATTATGTTTAAAACGGAATGCCTGAGCATAAACTAAACAAACAAGACAAAACAAAACCTTCTCGATGGCTGAGAAAGGGGAGGGGGGTCTTTATGAGCACTTATCACTCAGCACTGGAAGCGCTCTTCTCCGAAAAACATGGTGCTAAACATCTTGGAGAAAGACTGGATATGAGCTGTCTCTGGGCTTTCTCTTTGTCCCTCTCTCTCTCCCTCTCTCTCTCTTTCTCTCGACTTGCAAACGATCCAAAAACAGAAAAGAAATGTTTGCGATACCTTTTCACATCACAGTAGCTGTGAGGCAGCCAAGCTGTCTTCAAGACCCTCGTGTTGGATTTGAAACAGGTCTACGATCAGTGTGGTCAGTGTATTCAGGGCAAGCTGGGTAAAACAAACGATAAGTACTGCAGAAAATATTTAAACAGTCCTAGAAAGCTCTTTCTCCTCCTTCCCTCTCCACTATGTCTGTTTTGCTACAAACTTTTTTTCCTCTGTGGCAAAAAAAAAAAGTCTCACTCTACCTCTGACAGCATGTTTAGAGAACCAGTCGCTGAGCAGAAACTGGTCTAGTCAAACCAAATGGGCACGCGAGAACAGGACTAAAATCCAAAGTTAAAAGCTCATACAGCTGCAAAACCATATCACTACTTGGTAACAATGCAGACCTCATGAATAGAAAACCTAATGAATAAAATATGCTGAAAAAGTAAAAAAAAAAAAAAAGAAACTTTTTTACGTTCCTTTTTGCTTGTCACACGCAAAGTTTGATTTGTAAGAAATTAAAGTGGGGGAAAAAATGATTTCAGAGTTTTGACTCCATTTGATATACGGTATAATTCAAGAAGTGGTCGAGTGAGATATGTGATATATTCCTTTCCCTCCCTCCCTTCCTTCCCCCCTTATTTTTTTGTTTTCCTCTGTTTGAAGAAACGCTAGGCCGCTTGTCAGTGTCATTTACGTTCACGTTCTAGAGTCATACTTAACATGAGGTGTGTTTGGGGGGAAAAAAAGAAGGCTGGGGATTTTTTGCGCATGCCTGTTTTGCCAATATGTAAAGCGGAGAGATGTAAATGCATTTTGCAATTTGTAAAGCAATTTAAACATTTGGCTAACAGAAGGGCCTGAGGAAACGGGGCAAAACGATTGGCCGGGGGAGGTGGGTGGGTGGGTGGATACAGGGAGGGGTGGGAGTAGGGAGCAAAGAAATTTTTATTGTGAAAATAAAAAACAGGAAAAAAAAACAAGAAAATAAATGAAAGTTGTTGTGCAATACTTAATTGAAACATGAACCACAGGTTAATGGTAGACTGACACTGGGGGTGTGCTCTTTCATCACACTTTGTCAGTATATTCTTGAGCTTTCGAGTCTACTATGTCAGAACTGTGGTTTCTTGTTTATTCTGTTTCTTTTGTTCGTTTTTTTTTTGTTTGTTTGTTTTTTGGGGGGCTATTATCAATGGTCTGTCAGTCTGTGAATCTTTGCAGTATGATTCTGGTATTGTTGTACTCTTTACTGTGTAATAAATATGTTAATACCTGGACCGAAGCTTTTGGGGTCTGTTTGATTCGCTGTCCTGGGGAACGAGGACCCGAAAAACACGGTGTGTTACCATTCACTCATAGTACCCCAGCGAGTGTCTGGGCACAGGTTTTACCCCAAATGTAATACATGGTTATATACATTTAATAGTGAGTGTGGTTTCTGACACTGTATGACACACTGTTGTCTATATGATTAGCATTGAAGCTTCAGTCCAAAGCTAGAGAAGCAAATTTGTACTCCAAACATGTTGTCTGGTCAACAACATTTGGGCTGAAGGAGAAAATATATATATTATGTTTAACTCAGTTATTGCTTTAAGTGTTTGGGAGCCAGTGGATAATAGATCTGGGTTGTGCAATCTGAAAAAATGCAGCTAAGACAAAGATTTGGCATTAAGGTTGGACTATAGCAGCATCTGGCTACAGCTTTTCATCGGAAAAACATTGGAGCCTTAAATCCACTTGTTTAATTAGTGGCTCTCAGTCCAGTCAGCTGACCTTGGGTTCTTCAACTCTGTTGGAAGTAAAAACATACAACCACACCAAAGTTTATCCCTAAAAAATGTATCAGCCAGACTCTGTGGTCTGAAATTCACCACTAATTGTCTGGTAGTGTTGACCCAGCAGAAGGACCATAGTCTCTAACTGTAGAAAGGCAGGTAGCTGTTTTCGTTAAAGTGGCCAGTGAGTGTAGGTAGTCATAATAAAAGAGCTAATAAAGGACAGAACACGCCAGCGACTTCCTCGTGGCACAGACCTATTATGAAGGCATTCAGCTTTTTCACGTGTCAAAATTTTAACATGGAAGTGAAAGGAGAGATGAAGCATGGTCATTAAAGCTCGGCGTGCCAGGTGTGACATTAAGTTAGCCTACCAATTTGCTGACCATTCTTCACTGTAATTTCACTGTATTTAACCTTTAACCTAGCGATAACGAACAAACGTATATTGTATATCCTCAGCCGGAGGGCCGAGCTAGAGTCCCTTGTCTGCCTCTTATAATGACCTATGGTCTTTAACTGCCTTCTGTAAGAAGAGGCTATTAGAGGGGAAGGTCTGTATTAAAAAAGTCACTTAATTCTGTGCCCCCACCCCCAAACCCCCACCATTTTATATTTTAGCTAATGTGTGAAATGTTAATATTTCCAATCTCAGCCCCTTTTCCTCTCAAGGGTGACAGCACTGACAGGGCAACATATTTTAACATAGCAATTAGGCCGGACCTGGTGCACGGCTTTGTAAACGTGGCATTTTGCTGCCGCCCGGACACCACTGCAATTAACCCCCATATTCCATAATCGCTCAGTCTCGCGCCACTTCAGAAAGACCAACAATCAGCCCTTTGGAGAGTAAAACATTTTTAAAGAGGGTCTGGTGTGAACTGTCTCCACCCTTTATCTTTCTTTATTACCACTCAGAGGTTGATAAAGCCTGGGATGAGTTGGACCAGCAAGATATTCCTGCCGTTCATCAGCAAGGCACACTGTAGGATTTCATTTTCATCGAGCTGCCAGAATAGACAGCGCCTGAAATAAGCACAGTTTGGAGAACTGCTCTCGGACGATAACAATACAAATGGATTTTCTCAAACAGAGAAAAACAGCTGTCTCCATTATTTGAATGCTTCACCTTTCCCTGCTCCATTAATTGGGTCTTTGATCACAGGCAGAGGTGCGGAGGGCCTGATAAGGAATACGTTATTAGTAAAGTAGCCCGGAGGACTGAGCCATGCGGCTGGCGCGGGCTGCATGAGATGAGATAAACCCATAATGCCTTGTGTGTGTGTGTGCGTTCACATGTGTGTGTGTGTGTGTGTGTGTGAGTGAGTGATAGGACCATCGTCAGGCCCTGGAACGCTCACAGAGGGAGAAGAAGAGCAATACTCCGGCGTGATGATACCTAATGTGGGATATAAATTCAGCTTCCAGGGACGGAACGCGGATTAAACTCCATAAAGAGTTCGCCTCTAAATGGTTTACATTTTTTTCCCTCTCCCGCTCTCTAAATCAACTCCGCTGCAGAATATGTGGCGAGGAACATTACTACTGCAGGCCTTCGGCGGAGGAGAAAAATGAGAGCGGGGAGATATCGGAAAGTGAAAAAAAAAACATTCTCCCTGTGGGAGTTAAGTGAGAGTCCCTCTTTGATGTGCTCGCTGATTTGAGCTAAGCCTGTTTATACTTCCGTGTCCGTGCACAAAACGCGGAAGTGATTTGTAACACCACATTGGGAAATCTTGAGGAATTCGCTATCATGTAATGTGCTTTCACCTCCCCGCCCTGCTAACACCGAGCAGCAGCTGCAGAGGGAGAAGAGGAACAAGGCCTGGACAGTTAGTGCTGTATCGTTCCAGGACTCTGGGACCGTTCCATTTGCACCGGAGTGGGCGCCAATGCTCAACTGCTTTCCACACTGAGGGCGAAAAAAATGGGGCAAAATAAACAAAAGATGACTTTTTCACATTTATGCTTTCGTTCATTTATGGTTATGGGCTGTAAGCTGTGAGATGCACTGCTTCAAAGAAAACTGTTGTCTTCTCAATTTTTCCCTTTGTCTTCACATCATAAAATATGCCCCTTTCATCCATAAAACCTGATGCAGGGAGAAAAAAATTCACAAAGACTAGAACATGTAATATGAAGATAAAAAACATTGCCATTGGGTTTCTGGTGTTTGATTCCCAAATGTAGCTGCAAGTCAGTATGCAAGATACTCACAGGGTTGCTCACCCCTGCATGTGTCAACAAAACAATGGACCAGCGGCATTTTGAGACATTCTGGAACTCTAGTTGGGTGGGATGGATTGTGAGGTTGACTGACAGTGTTGTGTATCCTATTGGTGCCACCTTGGGCCAAGAAATGCCCCTCCTCGGGGCTAAAGGTCAAACACGGATCAGAGCACAGATCATTAAAAAAAAAAAATCTATCAGTTTCACACAACTATACAACTATATCATTTTTAGGATACTTCACTTGATCTCTTCTATACAACATTGAAACAAATGTGTATAAAACACGTAGTGGCTGAAGGCATGCTGTCATAGCAGTTTGTCAATGAGATGATACTAAATGTTGAAAGATATTGTATATTTCTGTCAAGACAGTTTATATCACATTCTAATTTAAAATCATGACATAAACAATGATATTATCTGCTATGACAACTGCCGGCAATAGTTACATGACACTTGGTAGCATTTAATATAAATGGATATAATCTGTACCATCATAATCTCTTCAGTGAGTTGACTGAAATGGAAAGACACACAGGCAGAAGAATTGTTTTCAGATTACTATAGGGTTCATTCTTGACCTCTTTCAACATAAATGTAAAAAAAATGCTTTTTATGTGTGCATACAGTTAGGTGAGCATCTGTGGTGTGTTTACCAGTGTTTGTGGTGTGTTTGATGTGTTTACCAGAATGTGAACACTCACAGCCCTCAACAAGGCGACTGGCATGGGTCCAACTTTAATAATATAGGCTTAAGTATCATCTGATACCCCGATATATCGGGAAAATATCGTCATACTGAGTTTTATCAATACAGCCCAGCACTACCTAAGGGGTAATAAAAAAAGCTGCACTGGTTCTCCAGTGAGGTGGTGGGAAAAACAGTTCCTATTAAATTACGGAACACAAGGTTATCTGTCTCCAGCACATGCTGCGCTGCCCTGGGCCGGGGTAATCTGTTAATACCATTCAGCCAAAATGACATTATTAAGGAAGTGCGGCAGTACATCTCCGCACAGGGCCCTGAATGATGCATGCGATCGGCTCTCCATCATCCCAGACAGAGCCGCTCGCGATGGATGTAGGCCACACTGGAGAGAGAAACAGAAAGAGAGGGGAGGGGTGGGATGGGGGGGGGGGGGTGGACAGAAAGGAGAGAGAGATAGTGTGTCTGCTTTGGCAAGGACAAAAGCACTACTTAAATGTCAGCTAATGGCCTCATGCAGGCCTGCAGATGAACAGGGCAAGGCCGGCGAAAAAAGGAAAAGAAGACCGTCCCTTTATCTCTAGTGGCCAGTAGAGCTCAAGTCCAGATTTATATGGAGCAAAAGAATGACTCCTCGCTCATACTTGTGTCCTCGGGGCATTTCTGTGCTGTAGAAACTTATAATCCACAACAGTTGTTGGCAGCAACAGATGCTCTGGTTTCACAGACAGATGTAAATAAGTGAAACTAAACCTCAGTTATGAAATATGAGACATTACATACGGCCCTGGAGCCTGCTCTGTAAAACAGTACCTCACAGCAGACTGCCATGTCCTCACCTAGTCCAGACCTTTCATCATTCATTCATTCAACATCCGGATTGCTCATCATAACCAGGGTTGTGGGGGTGCTAGAGCCCATCCCAGCTTTATGGGGCAAAACACAGAGAAAACCCTGGGACAGGTCACCAGTCTACTGCAGGGTCATTTTAACATTTATCTTCAAATTATTATTGATGAATTCATTATTTATAACTACAATGAACAATTACAACCATTAAGTATTTGGATAATCCTCTACAGATGCTTTCACTGTAAACAACTGCAGTGAATAAACACTCTGTGTTAAAAGTGTGCAAATGTGTATTGTCTGTAAAGGACATTGTACATATTTGCACTTATAATATCAACAAAACATGTCATTTGATCAAAGAGTGTAAACTCGGCATTAATAAGACCTAGAATAAAAGAAATTCTTTTCTTTTTCAAAGGTATCGCTCTAAATGGACATACAGTAGCTTGTACGGCAGTGGTTTTTTGGGGGGTGGGGTTTTCTCTGTCTCTCTCTGTGTTCTCCAATCTGCTCTGGGCCCATTCTGGCGCTCCCTAAAGCTCAGGTGAGGGCCAAAAGTGCCGACGTTTGCACAGCTCTGGGGCTTGAGCAGCTCAGATAATTGATGGCTGATGAGGGCTGAGTGAGGAGCAGGCCGCGCGGCACCCACTGTGTGTTTAAGGCGTGATTGATGCTTTGCAGGGTTCCCCTCTTCACAAGCACAGCTTGGGTCGTACACACATGGGCCTCACTCTTGCTGACTCAAATGCAAAGTTTGTGTTTACGAGAGTCTGCGTGATGCGCAATAAAACTTTAGCATGCAGAGAGGCAGCACAACCTTCGGGCCTCAATCACCAACGCAGGCTGTTACTCATGCCTGGTCCTCCGCAAAGTCTTCTTTAGCAGAGTGTGTTTTCCTGACTGTGTGTTTACCACACCTTTCCCTCAGAAGAGAGTTCTCCACACATTTCCTTCAGAAGATAGTTCTCCATATATTTCCTTCAGGAGAGTGTTCACCACCTTTCCTTCAAGAGAGTGTTCTCCATTCCTGTTCTTCAGAAGAGTGTTCAAGATCATTTTCCTTCAGAAGAGTTTTCTCCACACCTTTACTTCAGGAGAATGTTCCCCACACCTTTACTTCAAGAGAGTGTTCTCCATTCCTGTTCTTCAGAAGAGTGTTCTAGATCATTTTCCTTCAGAAGAGTTTTCTCCACACCTTTACCTCAGGAGAGTGTTCTCCACATCTTTCGTTCAGGAGAGTGTTCTCCATTCCTGTTCTTCAGGAGAGGGTTCTCCATTCCTGTTCTTCAGGAGTGTGTTCCCCACTCCTTTCGTTCAGGAGAGTGTTCTCCATTCCTGTTCTTCAGGAGAGTGCTCTCTATACCTTTTGTTCAGGAGAGTGTTCTACATTCCTGTTCTTCAGGAGAGTGTTCTCCATTCCTGTTCTACAGAAGAGTGTTCCCCACACCTTTCCTTCAGAAGAGTGTTCTCCACACCTTTCCTTCAGAAAAGTGTTCTCCACACCTTTCCTTCAGGAGAGTGTTCCCCACACTTTTGCTTCAGAAGAGTGTTCTCCACACGTTTCCTTCAGAAGAGTGTTCTCCACACCTTTCCTTTAGGAGAGTGTTCCCCACACTTTTGCTTCAGAAGAGTGTTCTCCACACGTTTCCTTCAGAAGATTGTTCTCCATGCCTGTTTGTAACTGGAGTGTTTTCTGTTTGTTCATTGGAAGAGTGTTCTCCCCACCTGTTCTTTAGTAGTGTTCTACATGCCTGTACTTCACAAGAGTGTTCTCTGTGCCTGGTCTCCATTATTCTCCATACTAGTTATTTAGTCTCCATGCTTGTTCTCCAGAAGAGTGTTCTTCATGTGTGTTCTTCCACAAAGCAGGTTCTTTTTGCCTGGTCCTCTGTGTTCTGCTGATGAAACAAGTATGGAGAAGACGCATAATTTATAGACCGTACTATGAAGTCGATAGATGGCAGATGTGTGGACGGACAAGATTGCCTAGAGCTCCTTCTGCATATGCTCCTATTTACACAATATACTTCACATGCGCATTATTATATGCATCATATTATATTACACATCCCATAGGCCTGTTTGAGAACCTGTGTGCAGGATTTTAAACTGCCAAAACCTCAGAAAAGCAATCGAGCCCACTTCAGTAAGGGTGTCCATATACTGCTCATCATCATGCAGAATCATGAAGTCTTACGCTGAGTGACATTCCTCCACAATTTATCTTTCAAAATAATTTTAAAATAGATTCAGCCACCTGCATAACAGTGGCTTATTATTACAGTATAGAACTGGCCAGTCATTTTTATTCTGATCTTAACACAGAAGTCTGTCATGTTCAGCAGAGCCTGTCATTTTGAAACAAATTTTGCTTTCTACACAAAAACAACAATCTAACAAAAAACTAAATACTGGGGAAGTAAAAACATATAAAAAGCCCACCTGGGGAAAGTAAATAAGTAAAGTAAGTAAATGCAGCAAATTTTGTTGCAAGTGATTTCGCACCATTGGTCAGTTCATGAAATGTTGTGAAAGTGTAAACTGACTTTTATTTCAAAATTATGTCAAATGACTTTTTTAATTATTCACAAACGTACTACTAAATATATTACAAAATTATTAACAAATAATTTAGGTACATTTATATTATTTAAGAAATTTTTTCACACATTGTAAATGGCATTTTCAATTTTTTTTTAAATTTTGCCTTTATAGCGACAACTCGTAACAACTTGTATGGGGGCCCTGTCAGATCAAGGTGTTGGGGTTGGGCTTTTATGCCCTGAGCTGGGGCTGAAATTTAATGATGAGTGGAGCCATAGAATTGGACTGAAATTATTTATAATAAAGTCGTTATGTCCCGTTAATGTTAATGATTGTTTGATTATTTCCTCCTGAGAAATACTATTTCTGAGATCTGGGATTTCACTGGGTTGTGATATTTTCTTCATTTTGAAGGTATATATCCCATATATATTTCAGACATGAGGATGTGCATAAATTTTTTTTTATATGGACTGATTATATGCAAGATTCCCCTCACTGATATTTCAGAGCTCAGAGGGTGAGAGAAATGAGAGGAATGTCGTGCAGAGAGGCTGGTGACGCATCTCTCATCCCTCTGAATAAATGACCTAAGAAAGGTCATAAATCAGTGGGGCTCGGCCTGGCCTTGTCTGCCCTGTGCACCTCTCCACAGCAGAGAGAGAGAGAGGGAGAGAGAGAGAGAGAGAGAGAGAGAGAGAGAGAGAGAGAAGAAGAGGGGGAGAGGAAGAAAGAGTGAGATAGTGAGAGAGAGGGGAGAGAGAGAGAAAGAGTGAAAGAGAGCGAGTGAGAGATAGGGAGAGGCAGAGAAAGAAAGGTGAGGGAGGGAGAGTGGGAGAGAGAGGGATAGAGAGGGAGAGAAAATGAGAGAGGGAGAGAGAGAGAGGGAGAGGGAGGAGGTGAATAAGTGCAGCTGACGGCCGGAGGAGTGACAGGACACACCTGAGCACCTGTGTATGATTAATATGATCGTGGAACCGCACCGGTGTTAAGTACCCAGAGTTCCTGTGCAATTTATAGCTCCTGCAGAGTGCCCCCCCTTCCCCTGCAATCCCTGCTGTCCCCCCACCGCGGTCTTCCCCAGCTGTTCCACACCTGGATGAGGGCCCAGGAGACAGACATACTATCCATCTCTCACAGGGCACCCAAGGAGGGGCGGGGGAGGGGCTACATCCAGCAGGTGCTCTCTGGAGGTACAGGGGAGAGAAAGAATCAAATAAAAATACACACCTTGGTTAGCACTGCTTAACCCTTAGAAGTCACAGCTTTTTAAACTATATCTTAAGAGTAGTTTACTGTAACAAGCTAAGAATTCAGTCAAACATGTAGATGCTTTCAAAGAATGCTGCCTCTGTGGGATTTTATTATGGCTTAAATTTGATGAAAAGTCATTGCTGTCGAATCTGTACAGTCTTTTTCATTCACAGATAGTTGTTTTTGTCTTTTTGACATCAAAACAGCCCCAAACCTGCATAGAAATATGGAATGCAAACCAAATAAAAATATAGTTTATGTAAAATTATGTAAATAATTGAAATCATGTCAGGTCATTTAAAAAAGATGGAAAATATATAAATGCCCTTATTATGTAACAGTATAAACTATATGTGAACATTTATAAACATACATATAGACATTTGTAGGTTTTAAATCAGACATTATAACTCCTCGACTCTCCTTTCAGACATGTCACCTCGTCCTAACCAACATACACTATGAAACACAATGTACTTAAAATATTCTTAATTCTACCTTAATTTATGCTCCAAACACCTTAATTTGAATTAAGTGCCCATTAATTTGTAAACTGTTCCCTTAATTT
>JBBKCR010000134.1:15806971-15820711 GCA_037577295.1 Ladigesia roloffi
CCAAACACCTTAATTTGAATTAAGTGCCCATTAATTTTAAATTGTTCCCTTAATTTTACCTTAAAAGTGGATTTAAGGTGTGGGTGTGAAACCCCTTAATCCTAAACAAAAGACATTTTCTTCAGAAGGCTCAGTTATTTAAGGGGCAAATTTAAAAAATAAGGGGAAAATTCAGTAGTTTTGCCCCTTAATTAGCCTTAACCTGTGCACTTTTCCACTTAATTTTCCTTACTTCCCTGGAAATTAAGGTAAAAATTAAGGTTATATTAAGGGGTAAAATTAAGGGGTTTGGTTTCGTAGGGGCTACTTTGGCAGAAGAAAGAAAGATTTTTAATGCTATGAATCACACCCTGCTGTGAATGGGGCTGCGTATTAATGTAGGAAGGTTGCCTGGTCAAAGAGATCCCAGTTTCTTTAAAATCATTTCTTTAAAAAGTAAGTTTGGATGCTTGTGGGGGCAGTGTGATGCTCTGGACAATGTTTTGCTGGGAAACCCTGGGCACTCAGGTGAACAACAATTTGAGGTGTTACATCTAGATGTACATTGTTGGGGATGGCGAATGCCCATTTATGGCAGCAACATTCTCTAGTGGTTTTCTCTTTCAGCAGGACAAAAACAGCCACACTGCACATGTTGTTCAGAAATCAATTTGAGCATCTGTGGGATTTGTTGGAATAAGTCTGATGTGTAGTAGCTCAACCTCACAGTTTACAGGACTTGAAGCATCTTCAACCAACATCCAGATACCACAGGGGACAGTGAGAGGTGTATTTTGGGATATTTTGGCAGCATGTGCTGGACCAGTGGTTTATAAGGCAGGGGGTCATAAAAGTTTAGCTTATCAATGTATAAAGATGCTTATGTGGCTAATCTCTAATTTATTATTCAGTTATTAAGATTTATTCAGTAAAGAATTTCAATGAATTATTCATTACTTCGCAATTTGGTATAATTTACAGAAGTACTTTGTTGTGCACCCAGAGACACTCAGAGAAGCCATACTTAGCTCATATAAATATCTTGTCCACTTGTGATTTGGGCCAAGATATTGCAGGCAATTATAAACATATTTAGAAGTTATAGGATTATGTTTATTTAAATGCAAAAAGCTGGTTATTCACTGTGTGTGGACACAGAAAGCGGCTCTGCTGCTCAGAACACCAGAGGGTATTTGTTTAACAGAGAAGAGCCTGCCATGCTTCTAGAAGGACAGTGGGTGAAGTACCTGAAGCTAGGAACTGACTGAATTTCATGTAAACCAGTAGTGAGGAGCATTAATATAATTTTTTTGGCTTTCTAGGCAGCACCAGGATCTTAAATATGGGAAGCCAGTGATTGGAATGCAGCAGCAGAGTGACATGAGTGAACTTGGCAAGACTGAAGACAATTTGTATGAAAGTGAGGAATTGAAGTGCAGGCTCACGTACAGGCTCTTCAGAGTTTAAGGGGTTAATGGTCCGCAAAATCATATTTCACGCTGTCAGACATCACGCCTTAGAGTCATGCAAAAAATTTTATAAGGATTTCCACTGAGCAAATAAACTGCTTACCTTTGTCACACTTGAGGTACGAGATCTGATAAAAAAAAGGCCTTCTCTGGAATAGTAATCTGCAGAGGAAATGCCTCAAAATGTGTCTGATGCCATACATTTTTTTAAATGTGTAATGCTGAAATTTAAAATGCACCTTTATCTTCACACCAGGATCACACCCAGGCCTGCCAGATGTTTTCGAGTCACACTGAAATATGTATCTGAGCACGGAGGCTTCCCACAGCATATTAACAAAAACCTACACGTTTGCCCAACGGAAGATGAAGAAGACTTGTCAAGGATTGCACATTATGTGCCTATTCACACACCCACAAATCCGCACACCCAGTGGATCCAATCCCCCCAAACACCTTCTAAACAAAGGCAGCATCACAGACCAGGTCTTCACTCTCACCTTCACCTGCAACCTGTCAAACATCAGCCTCCGCTACCTCTTACCTCACCTAGGGGAGATGCAGATGAGCTCTGAAATAAAGGTTTCGTTCAGTCATTAAAGCTAACATTGCTAAGAAGGAATGAAATCCAATAGTGGCTTACTATTCAATTCATTTTGCACTGATTATTGATCTAAATTATACCAGATGTTCATTTACACCTTCAGGTTGGTCCTGGGTCCCAAAACTACCAGTGGGGTGAAAGACTATCACAATAACAAAATAATATATAGGTACATGATACATACATGATACATACATTATATAATCTAAAAATATAATATATTACGTATATTATGTATGTACTAAGGCTGGGCATACTAATGCATTATTGCATTAACTCTACTTATTTAATGCATTTTTTTATCCTTTTATTTGGAAAGTTTGCTACTTTTTTGGGCTTGTGGGGCTTGCAGCTCTACGTCTCAGCTGGTTTTCATGGTGCCAGGCGTCCTATTACTTCTGTCCATAAACAAAAGTATTGGGACGACTGACCATTACACCAACAGGGACTTTAACAACACAGCATTCAGAAACATAGGCTTTCATGTGGAGTCGATCCCTCTTTGCAGCTGCTATGGATCACCAAAGTGATTCTAGTGAGTTGCTCCAATAACACACTGCTGCACCTTTTCCCTGAATCCAGGTCCATTTAGTGCCTTCCCTTCTTTACCAAACCCACTTCAACACAATTTGGGTTTGATAACCAGCTTAGATGGATCAAGTGTGTTGTAAGCAGTGCTTAAAGCCATAGAACGTTTCTGGATTCCCAAAAATCCTTTCAGTATATTGTTCTTTAGAGAATCACTTTCGTAAATGAGATGTGACAGTAAAGTTTGAAGAGCCTCCATATATTACAAAGGACATGGGAAATTATCTTTATAATACACAATGGCCTTTAAAAATCTTTAATAGATTCTTCACAATCACATTCACAAACCTGTTTAATCAGGGAGAGAAATCTTTTTTAGCCAATCCTGGTACTTTGCTTATTCACCAAATCTACACAGTAAGGGCTGATTAGTTGGTTTACATGTGTTGGAAGCAGTACAAATGCTTAGATGTGCAGAGTAGTGTGCCTGTTTGAATGTTGATATATGTTGCACCATGGTCCATGGAGATTTATCTCATCAAACTATGCACACCTTCACACCTGCTGATGACAAAGTAACCTTGAACAGTTTCAGAGCAGTCTTGAAATCACAGGATTCCAGTGAAGCACCTGATGAACCTGTCCCAGCTCATTATGCTCTTCTGAAGATCTTGATTGGCTTGGTCAGATTCAATTGTGTGCTAGAAAGTGGATCTCCAGGAGGAGGGTTGGTGACCACCTGGTGTTCCAGCAGACCTGCTTCCAACACATAACTAGTTAAGGAGATACTGAGGTGAAATGGGTTTGTTAGAAGTGTTTTCATGTCCTGCTCCTGCAGTGTTTTCACAGTGTTTGCCTGATCCAACTAATCAGCCCTTTAACTTCATTTTTCTAAAACAAGCATGTAAATAAATAGGGCAGTGGCATCCAGAACCAGGATTAATTAGATTGAGAAGTTTAAGATATTCCAGTATTTCCCAACCTTGGTTCTGGAGGCCACCCTGCCCTGCATGTTTAAGTACTTTAGCTTCTTTAAGAAACCTCCTCAGCACAGAACGGACTTGTTAACGAGCTGATGAGTTGGATCAGGTGTGGTGGGAGCAGTGAAAAGACCTCAGTGTGCAAAGCTGGAGGCCACCTGGACCAGGGCTGAGACAATTAAACTTCTTTGTAGGCCATGACTACTTCTGTCCAAACACTTCTAACAAAATAAGGAGAGAAGAATCTGTTTTAATTACAGACTATAACATATTTAAAATATATATTAGGCCTGGGCACTTTAATTCGTTATCACATTTTTAAAGTCCTTTTTTTATTTCTGTGCTTGTGGGTATGCACAGCATACAGCATGTCTCGGCTTTGGTCTATATTATATGGACAAAAGTACTGGAATACCTGACCATTACACCAACAGGGACTTTAACAACATTCATGTATATAGGTTTTAATATGGAGACCCCCATTGCAGCTGCCATAATGGTTCTGCCCCCTATATTCCCAAACAATTCTTCTAATATCAGTACCTACTAATGAACTCAATCAAATCCTCACAGCAATTTTCCAACCATAGTGTAACGTATTGCCAGAAGTGTACAGCAGCGAAGAGAGGAAAGATTCCCCACGATATTCTCGATTTTAGAAGAAACGTATTCTTATGATGGACAATAAAAAAGCCCTCAAGTCAATATACACTACATGGTAAAAAGTAATAGGACACATCAGCACTACACCAACAGGGACTTTAATGACACACCCTTCAGATACATAGACTTTAATATGGACTTTGTCTCCTTTGCAGCTTCTATAATGCTCTGGACTCTTGTTTTTTTATAAGAAACTAGATAAAACATAAAAGCCCTGCAGTGGCAAATTGCTTTGGTTTTATATTCGATCTAATTACCTGCATGTTTAGGTTTAATGGTTGCCCAGCATTCATATATACATAAGGCATGTATTATATATCAAATTGATTCTTTAATGAATTCAGATGCTTTAAGGCGAACGCATTTCAAGAATGCTTGTATTTTTTAACAAAACTCTTAGTGCAGTGTTGGATATATACTGTTAATAATTGACAAACTAGTGTTATTGAAAAATTATTTAGTATATATAGTGCAAACTGTGCAAAAATACAATAACTAAAATAAATCTGATACACATGATATAGCTAAAAACAATAGAGTAAACTATGAATACATAAAGACTTTCAAAAGTGACTCCAGCAGAACCTTATCTGGCACCTTTCTCTTTTAGGCCAATAGGGAGGTGGTTGTAGATAGAGGAACAGTACCAGCCCTAAACTCCCAGAGCCATTTCCTCACACACTGTACCAGACATCCATCCATCCTTAGCCAGCGATGCCTCCCACATCTAAAACAAATGTTTGACCAAGCTGCTGCACTACATTATTCAATTCTGAGAGGGATCCCAGACGTCTGATGTGATGCATTTACCCATTTAATCATATAGATTCTGAAAAAATATTTACAGATGGGCTATTTCTCTCTCTTTTGGAGGAAGAATGACTTAGATTTGTGGGAACAGAGAGGATGACAATGACTCCTCATCTGGGCTTTCTGTGGATAAGGACTAAATACCAAGCACTAAATCAGAAATGTTCTGATCTTGAGTACATTCTTTGTGGACAAGTAGTGTGAAATATCTCCTCTGAAAGCCTAGGAGGTGACCTGGAGGTGGATTTAGGTCTCATCATTTACATTGTAAGGCGTGTACCCTCGAATTTAAAGACTTTAACTCAGACCTGAACTGTATGATTCAAAAATACCCAAGGCATAAAGTGAAATAAATATGTGGAGGCATTTTTCTTATAAATGGATTTCTTCCTACTGTAGGCCAGCCAGAACTACATTGAAAATGTATCTGATTTAGGTTGCAAAATTCCAAAGTTTTCAAAGTTGGAAACTTTCCATGAGAATTAATGGGAATAGATGGGAATTTATAGAAATTCATGGGAATTAACAGGAATAAACTGGACGTTTGGGAAAGCAAATATATAGTTTGTAAAAAAATATATATATTGTAGCGTAATCAAAGCGAATGCAAATACAGTTTATGCTATTACAGTTTATATGTGCTATTCCTCAATCACAGGCACACAGCACACTACTTACTCCATGGCCTCAGTAGCACGGAGAACGTAATGTGCTGTGTGATTGAGGAATAGCATTATAGATCAGAAGTTTAGCAATTTTTGCACATGTCATGAAATGGGCATTCCTCCATCACATGTACAACAATTTCTAAACTTCTGAACTACTAAAGCTACATTTTGAGCCCATAGCACATATACAGACCATTTTTGATCCATAGATCAGTCCTCCCCAAAGTTTATTTCGTCACAACCCAGTTTAATATAAGAAATCCGGTCATTTTTTTATAAATAAAACACCGTTTAGTCTCTGATAGTAAATAAAAAGGAAATACTGTAAATTTTCCGTGCAGCCCGCGGCCCGGTGGTTGGGGACCGCTGCTCTACGTCATTCACCATTAGTCACATTCTGAGCACATTTCAATAAATCATTGTCACTTCTGGTAGAGAGTGGTGCACCATCCAAGCATGACTGACTCATTGGGAACATTTGACTTTTGTTGAAGGGCTAAAGGATGATTTAAACAGTCTCTAACTGTATGCCAACAAGATGAATGAGTTTGTATAGATAATGAAGAGATTATAAGCATGCCCATGATTAAATTCATAATAAAACTGTAAAAAGAGTCTAACTGATGTTCAGAACGTTTGTTCAGTAGGTTGGTTTGAGGTCAGCCTGACGAGTTACTTACTTTCTTTTCTACAGGAAATCCTGTGATCAGCTGGATCTTAATCAGACAGCTGAAGCCCAGCCTTGGGAGAATCTGCTGCGCCACGGCCCTCCTCATCGTCTTGTTTTGGATTTCCACATTGGACTAAGCAGTAGAATTAGTGGCTGGGTTGAGAGGGTTGACTTAAGCCAGGTGCTCCAATTAGGCTGGCGGAGCTCCAGCACATATGACTGCAGCAGCGGGTCCCATCAGCAGCTACTGGAGCTGTTTCCTCTTCCACGCACCTGCTGGAGTGGACTCAGCCTCCCCATATGTTGCTGGAGGATCTAAGGACACTTTCAGCCCAGCCTGAGATTCAGTCATTAGAAGAGGAAAAAATAAGCAGAGTAATCACACGTGTGAACGTTCTGAGCCAATCAATTAATGATCGTATGGTTGTGCTATTAGTTCAATAGTCTTCAGATGAAATGGTCATCAAGAAGGACACCAAAATCTGACTAAGTGGTGAAGGATTCACAGCAACTTGCAGTGGAGCTAAAAACGGATTCAGTAGGAAAATGAGCTTTCAGTTAATATTTTGGCCCTACTAAAGAGCATATTGTGTCAAAAAGCATGATTTCATTTCATATCCTCCAAGTCCTCACTAGCATCATAAAGCTTAATTGTGAATGTTTTTATTAGAATAAGTCTGCTGCAGAACCATTCAGACATGTAATAAGGTTATGATAAATGCTTTGATTGAGAAAGAGGGAAAGAGAGAGAGCGAGAGATTAACAGCTCTAATGGACACATTCCTCAAGGACGTTCCTCGTGCCCCTGTGTGTGAGACAGATGTTGGGCCAGTGGAGCCAGGATGCCACAGGCACTGCGTGTTCCAGAAAAACCAGGCGTCCAGATGCCACTACCTGAGCTGTGCTGGTGTCAGCTGCCTCCCTCACTGAGCATGCCCGCCACAGGCCATGTGACCTACCAAACAACAACCTGGTAACACTGAGCACGGAGAGACAGCAGCCATGAGCACCATTTAACCACGAAGAGCATCTGCTCAGTCCTACACTGCAGTAGATGAACAAACACATTCAAATACACACCAAACACAAATCAAAATATGTGGCTGATATATAATGGAAAATGTTTTTATTCATCTAATTATTTTATGCGCTATATAGACGTATGTAATCATTTGAAACTTGTGAAATGATGTTTTGTTTGACATTCTTAGGAGGAATAAGCGACCATTTTCTACAGAGGACCCACTAAAATACATTTTATTTTAATGCAATTATTATTCATTTAACTGCAAAGAGACTAAAAATTCCTATGTCTAACTTTTGCAGTGTTTCTGACTATATGTTTTGTGTTTTGTTTTTTTTTTACAGGGAATGCCCTGTAGATGCTCCTTCGTCATTACCAGGGCTTGAAACTTTCGAAGAGCACAACACAAGATTAAAGCCTATTTGTTCTTTGAAGTTTTTGCTTCTTCTGTGTTGTCTTGCTCTTAACAACATGGGGTGTTTTCGTACTTTGGAAAAAGAGGAATGACCCAAAACTGCCAGAATGCACTCAGGGTGCATGTGTGGTGCTCTGTTCCTTCTGTACTCCAGTAATGAGCAGAAGAACAATAATGGCGCTGCCTCACTTTCACCTCAAAGGCCCTGAGCTTTACTACTCATATTTATTTTCATTTGTTCTGAGCCAGGCCTCAAAGATACAAAGTCTTCTATCTTTTATATACAGCGAGCCACGACTCGGCCTGTGAAAGATGCAGGATAAATGAAGTGTACATGTCCACGTTTATATTAATGGTGATGTAAAAAAAAAAAAAAAAAAAGGCAATCAATAATCCAGAAGATTTCAGCCAAAATTTGAGTCACATTTAAGGGAGAATAAGATACACCAAAGACACTGGGATCACAATATAATAATGAGAACACTAGAGCTGGGAGGCGGGAGGAGTGTGGAGGACATGAACATGGTAGAGTGAGCCGTTAACTGGTGCTGGACAAACAAGCACACACCGTTTTCCCATTCCCATGTTTCATGTAGTGAAAGTCATTACAGTAAATAAAATGCTTCATGACAATGTAGAGCTCTTGCATATTATGTTTCCTTTAAAATATGTACCTAATTTGTTTACCTAATATGCATTTGAAGTAAGATAAGGCCAGACATAATATGGTCTACATTAATCTAGCTGCTACTAGTGGTTTTGTTGTTTCAATGCTGGATGCATGAACAGATTTAAGGCAGGTAAAAAGCTGTAAAAAGCTGCCAGAGAGAACATGACATTATCTAGAAATAAAATAATAGCAGGTGGCATTTCCTCTCATGGTAAGCCAATGGTCTGTGAGGATTTGTCTCAGGGTTATTTTTGGCAACTGTGTTCTTTATGCTCCAACACTTCGGCATAATTATTGGAAGTAACAGTACTGATAAAAAAAAACACGGTCATACATTGGAACACGTATCACTGCCTGGCCATTTACATTTCACTTTACAAAACACTAATGTTAGACACAGGAAAGGCATAAAAACTTAAAGTAAACTACGACGGTAGCTCCCACTGAAACATTTGCAACTAAAGTTTTCTCCTCCATACAAATGAAACCTTTCTTTTTTGGATGATATCTATCCAGTATTTACCCTGTTTCAGTTGTGTCCATTTCCACCCATCCAGGATGGTTGGGATTGCTTTCTCCAGGACTCCTGAAGCTACTTCTACATAGAGACACACTTGAATGACCTTACTTCCATTCTGTTATGTCAGAACCTGCACCGGCTACCATCTCATTGAGGGATGGTGGGGGAAGAGCAAGGTCAGTTAAGAGCTTTTGGACTCCCGGTTGACCTTGGTACCAGCTGGGATCAAATTCACGACCTCGGAACAATAGGCCTGGACAGCTGCGACACATTGGAGCCCCACAAGTGATGTCCTTGGTGAACAAAATAGGCAAACACTTAAGCGAGTTATGAAATCAAGATATGGCTATTATGCTTTCCACACTTTAACTGGAAGTGTTGCAAAAGATGAGACGGCAAAATCCGTAGTTTGTCCATTCCCTGTGAAAGAAATCTCAGTATTACAATACCATGAGATGCCCTTATATAAATGCACCGCACAGTTTCAAGCATTCTTTGATTTAACACACCTGATCTAGCTCATCAGCTGATTAGGGAGCCCTTCATGAGCTGAAACAGGTGGGAACAGTTGGAACTGCTGTGCTTTGGGTCGCCAGGAGCAGGATTAAGAGACACTGTCTCAAGCGTTAATCGGGAGCAGTAGCTGTGAGAGATGAGCGTTTTTCGTACGGCATGAATGAAAACTTTCAACACATTCGAAGCTATGAGACAGCATTCACGACAACAAAGAGCGAGGCAAAATGCTTTTCATCTGTGGTGCACTTTGAATAATTACTGACTGGGGCTTTAATGACATTTGTGCTCGCTGTGATAAATGTCAGATAGACTGTCTTCATCATTCACATTTTCCATGGTGGGTCTGATAGCATTTTGACTTTTATCCTCAGACTTTTATCCTTCACCTGGTGTAGCCAAGGGGATTCGAGTCACGTGTATTTGACTTCATGGCCCATTGTTATTGTTTGGAGGCTGACGGGAGAGGCACAGTGCCTTCTAGTGGCGACTTCGCGAACAGAGGCGGAAGGGAATTGATTGTGCAGCCATCATGCTGACAAAGCCATGGTGCCGTGCCAGCAGCTCAATAGGAGATCCTTCATTCAGCATAAGATGTGAGACAATAGATTACTCTGATTGGAGAGTGCTCCTCACAGTTAGACAGGGCTTCTCTGCGTGCCATCGAGGAGCTGTTTTTCTCCCTCTCAGACGCAGGCCTTTAATACACCAATCAATGATACTCGTTTTATTACATCCACTCCAAACGGACCTGAAGTGTGTAACTTCTTGGAACTGAAGTCGTGTCAGGTCCTTTTTAGACTTCAGAGCTTCTGCTCCACAAATAGCTTTCAACTCGCATCTCGTCTGAGAACAACAGATGAAAGAACAGTGCAATGGAGGAGAAAATATGATATTATTAACATTAACTCTCACATGAACTAAAAGCCATATATCCTGTATTCCAGCAATTTATTGGTTTTTAAATTTATGGAATTTGGATTGCGTCATGTGTCAAAAATCAGTCAAGGATGTTTTTATTACTATGCCTTTAAGCCTGCTAAATGTAATAGGATTGCTTTTGGAAGTCTGAAGTCTACTCTCTCTCTCTGAAAAGGCAAATGTATACTGTTACTTTTGTGAATGGGTGGGGTTAAACCACTATAGGCTGTATGGGCATTATAAATATATATACAATAGACCCACGACAATCACGAGGGGTACGTTCCAAGAGCAACCAAGAAGTGAAATCGTGAATTTGTGATGTGGTAAAAAAAAAAAATGCCAAAAAATAAGGTAAACCCTAAATTTGCCCCCAAATACTTTCATTTTCATTTAAAACATTACCCTAAAAAAATGTAAAGCTAAAGCCGTACCTGTCCTGTACAGTGTACACTAAAATGCTGTCTCCTGCAGTGCTAGAATATGACCCCTTAATATACTGTACAGTAATGCAAGCATATTTTATTTGGTATAAGCAGTTAATTTACAGTAATAAAAATACAGAGCTTTTAAAAGAACAAAACCAAAAACACAAAAACATTTGGCGAAACAATAGCAACATACAGGAAATAGTTATGATGCAGAACTTCTGGGCTGTATCTGCCAGAGCAGCTTATAAACAAATCAGTGGCACAGAGAAATTAATAACGCTTTTGGATTGGCTACTTTCAAACCTCCCTCCTTACAGTGGTTTCTTTGTGTTCTCTGGACAGTACCAACAAAAGGTATAGTTATGTTTTATACGGACATTTTATGCTACTAAACTAAATATTTATGCTACAAAACTAGTAAATTCCATTTTCTTTATAATTTAGCAATAAATACATAGCATAACTGCGGTTTCCACAAGCAAATATTCGTTCAATTCTAAGAAAAACTCACAAATGACTGAATTCGCGAATTCTGAACCATTAATTAGAGGGGGTTCACTGTTTATATACATATATATTTATATAGGGCATCACAAAAACATGTATGGGTCACATGGGGAATGAACTGTGAGTAAACACTACATCAAATTATTTTATTTAACCAAAAGGAAGGGAAATGTGATTTTCCATGTGGCCTCTTTAATTAACCAGATGCTCTTATGCTCCAGAGTGACCTTAAAATGTACAAACTGAAAGGTACAAGTGCTTTTGTCAGGAGCTCCAATTTCTTTTCTCGGCACAGAATGTTACATAAGAAAATTAAGAAAAGTAATTCTTTTAAAATGCCCGAGTAAATAAAATAACGCAAGTAAGAATGAAAATACACTCATACACACACGACAGATTTCGCCACTGACAGCACTACAGAATCCCTGTGCAGAAGATCTAAATATCACCTGCCATACATTTGACATCACTTATCAATGGCAGAGAACAAAGAAGCTAAAACGCAGAAAGCAAACAATAGCGGTGCATCAGGGCTCTCAGCACACCTTCAAAGCTCAACCCCTAATTAAGCGAAGCCAAATAGACTCAAGGACATGGCGAGTGGGGTAACAGGGTGGGCTTATCAGAGAGTCCTCGCTCGTCGCCTCAGGCAATAATTACAAGGCGACGCCGTTCAGATTGCGGTGCATTATGTGGGGCGATAAATTTATTGTGTACTCAGTCAGCTTGTGGAGACAATAAAATATACCATATCTTGTTATTTCTCTTTTACTTACTTCTATATATATTTTTTCATTCATTCATACTTTTAACATTTCATTTTAATTACTACAGTCCTACAGTCCCGCAACTCAATAGCTAAGTATAATTAAGCGTATTTCTGGAACAGGCAGTGGTACTCATTCTACTTAAATGGGTACTTTTTCAAAATCAAACTTAAATAAAAGTGAACATAAAAAGTATTGACATTTAAAAAGTGTATAAAAGATAAAAGTGAACATATACATAATGGGTGGGTTGTGACGCCAGATGTCATTCAAAGACAACGTGTGAGCTGTTTTATTTTACATATTAATACATTAAGCCAGTAATTGTATTGTTGTGGAAAAGTTTTGAAACTCACTTTTCGTAATAAGTGAATACACGAGATCATTTTTATACATAAGTTTCTCCCCAATTTAGTCAAGTTCAATTCAAGTTCAATTCAAATTCACAGGATCTCCACCAAATATCAAAAGAAAAAGACACATAATTGCATTCATAGAACTCCATCGTCACAGTGAGGCCGGTCTACCGTGATTGGGAGAGGCCTCACTAGCAGGTGGAACTGAACTTGACTATATTGGGGAAAAACCTATGTATAAAAATCATCTCGTTTATTCACTTATTACAAAAAGTGAGTTTTAACACTTTTCCACAACAATACAATTACTGGCTTTTTCCTCCCCTGTGAACAGATCAGTCTTCACCCCAGTTAAGCATTTCTACTCAGTACGACTACGACACACAGATAACTATTCTCAAATGGCCCTGAGCCTCCACTAATGGCAGCTATTAGCAACCATTTGTCTGAATTATGGATTTGAAACCTCCTCACTCGCCTGTGGACGCCAAAGGCTCCTACAAGTACAAGCCCCGAAGTTGATAGGGGCCTAAATAGTCTAACAAAGGAGAGATGTAATGAACAGCCGGAGCCGTCCAATAGATCATCCTGAGTGAATTTGCCAACATCATGCTGCCCATTTTGAGCTCAGTAAATTAAAATGTATGCACAGCTACTTTATCATTCTACACTTCCCCCATGAGGTACAGGAGGGATGCCCACTATAGAAACCCGTTCAGTAATTATATCAGCGCACACGTCCTAATTAACATATGGCATACATGTTCAGAATGTACTAATGCATTGCGCTCCATACTTCTTCCCTCCTGCTGTGAGATAGCATGTCCTATGACAGCTATTCTACCTTGCCATTAAAGTCAATCAAGGCACGCATTCCTCATTCATGCGACTGAGAAATCACAGGTACCCGGCCCTTTTGCGGAGCGCCTGGGACAGTGATGTATGAAAACAGAGGTACTGTGTGTGTTGTGTGTGTTTGTGTGAAATGAGGCTCGCAAAACGAGGGGGTGAGCAGTGGTCTGATGCAGAAGGGGGGCATCCATACACGCACGCACGCACTGACACCAGACAGAGCCTGAGGCAGCCCTGCTGCTGCAGGACCAAACATCTGCTCTCTGGAATAATACACATTTCATTTCATCATTTCATATTCTTCTTCTTTCATTTACTCTCTCTCTATCTCTCTATCTATCTATCTATCTATCTATCTATCTATCTATCTATCTATCTATCTATCTATCTATC
>JBBKCR010000134.1:15827182-15838550 GCA_037577295.1 Ladigesia roloffi
GTGTGTGTGTGTGTGTGTGTGTGTGTGCCTTCTTTTGAGCATACATGACCCCCAGAGATGTCAGGAAGTTTCTAATGGAAGAAATTAATAAGTGTTGGGTGTTAACTTACATGTCTCAGAGACTGTAGTTCAGAAGGCAGACTGGAAAGGTAGTTATTGTTTAAATGTAGCACCAAAAGAAAACTTAACTTTCCAAAGGCTTCAGGAAGATTGTATAGATTTCTAGAGCTCAAATTAAAAGACTTTGCTTTCCCTTTTAACGCGCTAAGTATCAAACTGCTTGCCATTAAGATCTTAAAATCGACTCCAACCGCAGAGATCCACTGTTCAGTGTTTCCATAGAAACGCCACATTAATAGTGACTCATTAGCAACCTCTAGTGTCAACCTAAAACAAGTACGCCAGGAATCCGTTTCAACACAAACACTAGACTTGAAGAGTAATAAAAAGTTATGATTTTTATTTCAGAATAGCATTAATATGTGGCCTATTTACTAGCTCTTGCTTTATATGTAGCTATTACAGAACATAGAGGATCCTATACACACACAAATGTGGTTAATCATGAATAATTATCTATTAAGCACATGAGTCCTCTGTTACATTAATAGCAGCCATCTCTCAGTGATTCAGTATCAGAAGGTTTCAGGTCTTCCTTTTTGTCCCTGTCCTAACTGACATAGGGTCCGATGTGGATTCTTAGCCATTCAGCTCCCAATTATTCACTCCTGCTCTTCATTCGCTACTTCTTTCAAGGGCTCCACTGAGTTGTAATGCTCCCCAAGTCCATACGCATGCCTCATGTAACTGAAACAGACCATTAGGAATGTTAAGCTGGCAATACATTAATAAACACTTTATTCATACATAAGAAAATGCAGGAAAAAAAAATTGGCAGGTAACTACATCAGAGTAATTGGTGCTTTGTCATATTCTTCACCGATGGCAATCGAAGGAGAATCCGCTTGAAGGACCTCTATTGGTAACTGGAGGACATGTGTAAGGGCTCTTAACTGTGATGGAAGAAAACAAGATTTGTAAAAAAGTGCCCATGCATTAATTTTATTACTTTCGCATGAACACATTATAAATGTTAATGAAATTTGAGCTTAAAAGAACAGTTGGCAAAAAATAAAATAAAATAAATAAAATTAATGTAGTTTCCTCTAAACCCCTCTGGTGTTGGAAGGCTATGTGACTAAAAATTAAGAGGAGATCACTATAATAATACTATAAACTATGACTCTGCACCAGACTTTCACTGTAGTGGCCTCAGATGTATGCAAAACTGATTTTTCATAAGACAATTGTGTTAATATAGCCCTTCTAAAGTGCCCAGCCTTAGGAGCAGCTGCTAGTTTAATGGTTAGGGCATTCACGCTGTGATCAGAAAGTTGTGGGTTTGAAGCTGAAGACTTCTAAGCACCTCTGAGGTGCACTGAGTAAGGCACTCTCCCCACACACTGTTCCTGGCTGCTTCACTTTATGAATAGGTTGAATGCAGAGGAATAATTATGTTCTGTTCACACAGAAGTGTGTTCTTGTATGACAGCACTTTGCACTTCATCTGTGTTTGGTTGTTGTGTGCCAGTGGATGTAATTGTTTGAGGGTTGTTAGTAATTTGTTATTTTGGTTCCAAACTCGTTCCCTTGGGAGTTCCCAATCCCAAATATAACGATCCCAGCTTTGTGTTTTCACTACACAACACACCCGACTCAATTTCACTTACCTCTAACTGTCCACCCCAAGCTGCTGTGTCTGCAACATCACTGCAGTACTTCTCAAATTCTTCTGTGTGCAGGAAAACAAAGTTTTTACTAATTAAACCAGGTTACACAGACATTTAGTGTTGATACAACGATCGGCCATAAAATTAAAACCACCTGCCTAATACTGTGCATGCACGTCATGTTGCTGGAATAGCCTTGTCCTGTTCAGGCATGAACACTACAGGAACTCAGAGGGTGTGCTGTAGCACAAACACATTAGCAGCAGATACTTTGAGTTCTGTATGCTGTAGTTGGAATAGTTTGTCCAGCACATCCCACAGATGCTCGACTGGACAGAAATCTGGAGAATTTAGAAGCCACACCACCACTTTAGAGTTTGTCATGTTTATTATCCCTGAATAATGTTTACAGTGTGGCAGGAAGCAGTATCCTGGTGAAAGGACCCGCTGCCAAATAGTGAACACTGTTGCCATGAAGGCAAATAAAATACCACCCACATAAAACAAGTGTATCAGTGATACGTGTTAACCACTGCATGTATTCTGGTTAGGAACAAGCCGCAAGACCTGCCATTTTAAAGACATTCTGGCAACTTATATTCATCACAACTGGGCCTGGTCCAAATCTCAGATTCTTACACTCGCCCATATTTTATGCTTCCAACAAATCCACTTCCGCCTAATATTATTCCTCCTCTTGACATGTGCTTTTATAATGAGATAATCAACGTGATTCACATCAGAGGTTTAACAACTGATCAGTGTGCTAAAAAACGTATTTTTTATGCCACAATGTTTACAAAATATTAATACAGGAAGTACATAATAATACACATTAATAAAGTATGTGCATCCACTATTTTTCTCTGTATATGTTTCAGTTTCTGTACCTCCATATGAGTCTTTTTATTTCTTTTTTGGTCAACTTGAGTCCTCTAATGGGATGCTAATAATTGTATGAATGGTTTCTGTTATATGGATCAATAGCCTTGATAGTAAAAGACTGGGGGGACATTTTATCAAATAAACATTAAACTGAAACCACATCACACTTAATATATTTAGAAAAAGAATAAGATATTCATAAACATAACTAATTAATAATTTAACTCAATCAGGTGCATATTGTCCATTCAACTCAGTCGATGCTTCTCACCTGCAGTGTACATGTCGCCGGTGTTGGGGTTGGTGAGGAAAGGTAGGAAGTCGTCGGCATGGCTCCTCATGTACTGCGCAGTTTGTGTGCGGAGCTCCTTAATCCCCAGAGCATGCCCACGCTCTATCAGCTGGTCCTCTACAGCACGATACAGACAATGGCCATCAGAGGACATCTCCTTAATCTGCAGCTGCTTCTCTGCCAGCTTCTGCTGCAGTTTAAGACCCTCCTGGTGTCGAGATCCTAACAGGTTCTCCACCTCTGCCTCAGCTATTCGACTCTCTCTCTCCTTCTCCTCAGCAGCCTTCTTGTCCTGGGAAAGTTCACACAATATGACAGCTAGAGCCAAAACAGTCTCAGTAGACCAGACATAGACAGCATTTTGTTTAGAGGTAAATGCAGATATTAGAAATTAACAGGCAACAACAGCATCCCAGCAGAGTATGCATGTGAAAATGGCCACAAAATATGAACTTACCCGTCTCTTTTGAGCCTTAGATACGCGGGCCTGTCCACCATCAGCCAGATTTATGGAATCAACAGCATCTGTAATGCCATCAACCTTAAGATAATAAAGAAAATAAATCCAATTTAATTACCTTAAATATGAAATCTTAGATGACATCATCAATACATAAAATCAGAATTCAAATTCTACTACATCACCTTCTCCGCAGCGCCAGGGTTCTGCAGCTGTTTGAGCTCATTCTCATGCTTCTGATTCAGCTCTGCTTCTAATCGGGCAATGTCTTCCGTCATCTGCTTCCTCCTTTTCTTGTCATTTTTAGGAACAGCATTTTTCATACTCTGTATCTTAGCTTTTGAGGGAGAGGACACAGTTCTCATTAATATATTTTCATTTAATGTCAAACGCTCTCAAACTATATTCAGTTATTTAAAATAAGTCAGTGGTTCCCAATCCTGGAATCTTTCTGACTTTGTGTAGTTTTCTTTAACAATTTTTAAATATATTACATTTATAAGCCATTCCTGAGATGAAATAAATGTGTTACACATACATACTATATCCTTTAAACACACACACACACACACACGTTAATGTTTTTTTATGATACACACAGAAGGTGAAATATTCATATAGCAAGGAGATTTCACAAATAACATAAAGGACAAGCACGTCAGGTGTTTGGTTATTGGAACAGACAGCGAGGAAGAATCAGTGGTGAAGACAGGGATACAGAGACACTGATAAAGAGACAGAAATGAAGACACAGTGAAGAGACATTGATGAAGAGACACTGAGACAGCGACGAAGACGGTGATGAGGAGACACAGAAAGATAGAGACAGTGATGAACACACTGTGATGAGATATTAATAAATAGGCAGTGTGCCACCTTGCAGGTCCTTCTTCTCCCTGCGCTGCTGTCTGGTTAAGAGCTCCTCAGGTGTTTCTGTGTCCTCCATGTTAAACCTGACCAGACCTCCTCGGTAAACACTCAGCTCCTCCTTTTTACCCTTATTCTGCAACTGTGGTCTCCTGCATGGCGAGATTCATGAGAAAAGACCCTCAGACCTTACCGACCATCATCACAACCCCACCATGCTGAGAACCGGACCAGCACGGGCGGGGGCACGGCGATGGGTTTCATATTAAAAGTCCTACCCAAATTAAAAATAAAAGTGTAGTCCGCTAGAATCACTTTCCAAATTGAAAGTTTTGAACTATGATTCAAAAACAGTTGTCTGATTCGAATCACATTTCAATTAATATGTCCCTCTCAAATTTAAAATATAGAGGCTGATTTGAATCACGTTTCAACCCTCTGTGGCATTAAATTTAATTTTAAGAGGAAAAAAAATATTTCACCCTAGTTTTTGGGTGCTTGGGGGTCCTTGATAATATATCAATCGTAAAATGTGTTGAACCCAATTCTTATTTTGGTTTGTTGCCTTCAAGCTGCAACAAAGGTAGTAAAATGTATTTTAAAATGTATTTTATATAATAAAGGAAATGAAGGAATTCATATATTTTAACAAGAGTTATCTAAACAAAATATAATTATATAATTATATAAAATATAATTATATAATTACCTCGTTTCACAGTAAATGTCTCAATCACGTTCAAATAAACCATCCGAGTCTAAAGTTACACAGACACAAAACATCACAGCATTTTACAGAGTATCCCATACGTGTCTGGTTCCATGTAGTAAGGATATTTGGTAATGTTGCCTATATAAAGTTGCCAGCACACAGTGTGAACAATGTGAAATTATTTCTCTGTATTTAATCCATTTACCAAGTAAAGCAACAGATATCCTGTCATAGGCAATGGTGTCACTAGCAGTCCTGGGATACAAACCCACAGATTTCTGAGCACAGAGACTCCCTAACAACCAGACAACCAACCGCCCCATGATATGACATGAATTGTAAAATCTCCCTCACTTTTTATTTTACAGTACTTTATGAACGCCTGTAGAAAGCTATTTTAATGCAGACTGAAAGTGCTGTGAGGTTTTGCTTCCAAATAACACTCACATGAAAATGGTCACACAGATCACTTTATACATCTTTGTTCTGGATGACTTTTTTGAAACTAATTGAGAAAGGGAATGAAAACATTCCCTCACCACCCTACCTGTCCTTAGCTGAGGAATGAGGTCAGTGCTGGGGCAAGTTCTCATTTTCAGCTGAAAAAGGAGACGCTGAGGTGTCCATCTGTTCATTTTTAGAGAGATAGCTAAAGGCTCTTCATCACAAAAAGCTGAAGAAGAGTTCATAGAAATGCAAGACGACATTGTGTACTCTGAAGTGGTGTTCATAAAGAAAGAAGAGCCCCAAAGCAAAGCTCCATGTAAGTCTTACATTCACATTTACAGCATTTAACTCAAAAGTCTTCTTTTAAGCTGATAAATATCTATGTAATTTTATCCCACGTTTCTGTGCTTTGAGAAAAGATTGACTGTGCCTGAAATGAGAATACAATATACTGTAAATCTAATTCTTAAATCTAATTCTTCTTCACTCAGTGTACACAGTACAACTCAGTACATCCATGTTAAACCAGAAGATAAACCACTACAATATATTGATTGATCAGTAAAAGACATGCATTTTGTTATTACTCTGTAAACCCAAAGATGCAGAGGGTTCAGTAATCAATGCTGAGATAAAAAAATCCCTAGATATGACTTATCCCTATAGCCAGCATAATCACTATAAATGTAAGAAAAGGGAAAAGTGGGTTGAAATTAACAGCAAGCTTTATTTATGTCTCCTTTGTGTTGCCTGCAGAGAACAATGACTAAGTAATGCTTGTAAACATGCTGACACACACTCAGGGTGCAAGTCTAATACAAGAATATGAATGTGAATTAATTTATACAACCCTTTGCTTGAGAAATGCCATCTGCTCTACTGAAAAGAGCTAGATAGAACCATTCCCGAAAGAACATAAGTTACTTCTGTTATTGGATGATTACCTTTGGATCACAAACACCACTCCAGCTAATTCCAAACACACCAGGGGGTGCCACTAAGTGGAAGGGTGTTTGGATAGTTTTAAAAATATAGGACCGGTTTTTAAGAGGATGATTCTTTGAACTTCAGTTCTGGATTCTATAGTTTATGAATGATGCCTTCTACGCGACGAATGTTTAGGCTGCTCAAAATCCCACAATTTCCAGTTCTCAAAAAAGGGGACATGTCCAGGGAAAACCTTTGTATTGGAGGCATTTTCAGTTTCATGTGTTTTTCTGACACTAAAACGTACATTTAATGCCAGTTTTGACTAGAAATTAATGAAACGATGGCTGGTCTCTAATGTTTGCACAGTTGTAAGATATTGAGTATGCTTAGTGAAGTTACATTAACTACAAGAAAGGGGAAGTTCAGAGAATGTCTTGAGAAATACTCTCATCTTGTTGGGTCATCTTGTTACTTATCTTCTCACCCATAAGTCTTAATGACAAAATGTTGCCGGTTGTATGTAATTACATTTTAATTACATAGTTGGCAAAGCTCAATCAATGGATATGTGTGGCTGATTAGTTCAGTCTCACAATATGAGGAAAACTTATTTTTTTTTACTTCAAATACAGAGTTTTCTGGCTCTGTTTCCAGTCAAGTAGCATCTCACAAACTCCAGATGCCTGTTATGCCTTCCAAGTAGCTGGCATGGAAGACCACTATCATCTCACTTCCATTTTCTGCACATCTAGAGATGTGACCCTTTGTCTTGTGACAAATGGAGAGGGGTGTAATCAAATTCATAATTTTCTTAAACTACATTTACTTCAATTAAATGTTTTTTCCATGTAAGGATGAAGCAGTCAATCACAAGGGCGCCAGTTTTTATAGAGTTCCTTGCACTGGAACAGATTAATTGTGAAAAACACTGTTTTAAATTCTCTCTGTGATAATGACTGATCTACTCAAGCTAAATCAGACACTGCCTGTTTTCGCTGTGCTTTACTGGGGCTCATGGTCCTGTCCGTCGTTCTTCTGGCTGTGGTGGCTGCTGTCAGTCATCTGTGTAAGTAGCTTCATGCCCTATATTATATGTACTGAATGCATTTCTACTGCACTCAATCAGTACTATATTTTAGACTTTTATATAACAATTCCAGTAATAAATATGATTCAAATGTTTTTCATTCGGTTTAACCCAAGAGGGAAACCTTAAAGGACTTCTTCAAGGTGAAAACATGAAGAGTGAGATCCTAACAGGTAAAAGAGCTGCTTTACTGCTTGACCCCTCTGCACACCGAAACTGACCAGTCCAAAAAACGATAACTGAAAAATGGGTTGATTTGCGTTGGTTTTGAAAAACATTTCTACATCATGAACTTTATGAAATAACAAGCTTCAAAACTTGGAGTTATTGTTACCAAGGTGAGAGTCACAACATGTTTTTCCATGAACTGATCCCATACACTGGTGACATTCTAGTCTCTGTTTGTTTAGTGTGCCCCAAAGACTGGGAGTTTCACGGTGGGAAGTGCTATTTCTTCTCTGAGAACGATCTGAGCTGGACCCAGAGTCGGGATAGATGCGTTTCCATGGGAGGGCATTTAGTAATTATAAACAAAAAATAGCAGGTTTGTACCATATATTCAGTGTTCAAAAGTAGGCCTGTCACAATCATAATTCAGCTAACAACTAGTGAATAATAATTAAGACTGGCTATTTGTCTTTTTTGTTCACTGTTTCCAACACTTAATATACAATCCTAGCACAGGCAAGTTGGCCGATTATCAATATTGCTTCCTCCCAACTGACCACAGGAGTAGCTACAGCTCAAATAAACAAACATTACTTACTGCTGCCCAGCAAATGTCTTAATTATAAACATTAAAACCATTACTTACAGCTGTCCTTTAAAGTTGGTAAGAGGCAACATTAACTGCTGCACTCCTAGTGTTTCAATCAAGGTGTTACATCAGTCAAAATGACACATTCTTTTATAAGCCTGATAGGATCTCAAAAGGCTTTTTTCAATCAGTTAATTGCTATGTAAACATCTGAATGCTAAATTTAGTTTTCCTACCTCTAAAGCATTGCAGTTGAAAGTTTGTTTGTCTTTGTGTTTGTTTATAACACCATCTTTGTGCTGAAGTTCTACTGAAAACTATTATAACACACCAACAAAACTGAATGTGTTAAAATAAATGAGGACGAAAATGAGGGACGAAAATGACAAGTTCTGGATTGGCCTGACAGATGAACGAAATAAAATACCGTGGCTAAGGGTAAACACACCTCTAGGTGTAATGAAGCGTAAGAAATTTTACATTTCTGAACATTTACTATTGGATTCTTTGTAAAATAACTACTGAATTTAATCAGTCACTCATTGTCTTACTACTTTTCTCAGCTTCTGGACTGAAATGAATCAGATAACTTCACTGAGAAATTCCCTACTGGTGAGCACTGCGCCTGCATGGGAAAGAACTATGTGAAGCAATATCCTTCCAACAGCTGGTATGATGATGCCTGCGCTAAATCATACAGAAGAATATGTGAAACCAAATCACCCATGCAAGAATGAGACTGTGTAACCCGCATAAAAATGTTCAAATGTCTGTGTGCCTTCAAGCCTGTCACAGCAAACCTGTCCATTTTGTTGGTCCATCGTATCTAAACTTGCAGCAAACATTCTAGACCAATAAAAATGACCTCCCCCCCCCCAAACACAACACATTTCATTTTGATTGAAATTATGCTCTAGTCCATTTTGTGATCACAAATGTTTTTATCAATAATAGAAAAACAATGAAACAACATGAAATGGTCATTTGAGAGAATTTACAGGCAGTCAGCTTCCTATTGAGTGAAAGTGTCACTGCAAACTTACCAATTTATTTAGTGTCACAGAGTAAATTGGGAGGTCATGGAAACACATGACCTCAAACAGCTTACACTAATGTGTAGTGGAGAAGCATTATACAACAGTATACAACATGCTCAGGCTCTGAGATCAGTGAATAAACTGTATGGCCTCTTTAAATGTGTCCCAGCTGTAATGAAGTTACTAGGATTTGTTTTGTCACCTCTTTACACAGACGTAAACATTTTTAAACAAATTGCTACAAATAAAGACAAGGATATAAAAAAGAAACAATTAACAATAAGAGTGTCTTTCAGTACAGGCCCATTTTGTGCGTTTGTTACATTCTGGTTATGAGCCGCTCATCGTTGTATTGAGAACCGATTCAAAACTGGACACAACGCTGGACAGATTTTCTCTGAATTATGGCTGTGTGTAAGAAGAAGAAACCTTTCAAGAGTACACACACTGCATCTCCTGTTGCTAAATAACAGTTAACTGCTCCACTAATGTAAAGTTTAAGCCCATATAAGTGGATGAAAATAGTCCCGAAGTGAGTGTCTGCACAAAAGCAACTCAGTCAGAATCGGTGATGATGTCCGAGTCGGACATGATTACGGGCTTCTCTCTCTCCGTGTAGAGCTCTCGGACGGTGAGGATACGAGTGAGCATGCTGTCCAGCTCCTCGTCATCCAGGGGCACGGAGGAGAACCACAGAGGGCTGTTGGGGACACAGGATCGCTCAGGACGCAGGTAGAAAATGTCTGTGCGCTGCCTCACTGTTGACGAACTGGAACGATTAGAAATGAAATAATGCGATTCAGTGTTTAATTCCAAGCCACTATGATCAGACCACATAAGATCAGAGACAAGAGGTTTCACCACCAAAGCCGGATTTTGCAGTTCGATCATTTCTGTCTAAAGTCTATTCAGATGGAGAAAAACTAAGTCGGTCTCCTACTGCACAGTTCTTACCTATGGCTCAAGGTAAAGTCTGGTCACAATCGCATTAACCAATTTTAAGGGTGTTCCTGCTGGATTTGCGATTGATAAGTATTATTTGTCATTCAAATTACAGTTGATCTGTGGCAGGTTCCCCTCTTAATAGTAACAAAAATAAATAAGTAAATAATAATAAATAAAATTGTATACAATATTATTATAAACACTACTCACAAAAAGTTAGGGATATTCAGCTTGCGGATGAAATGTCTGGATGGACCCAAATTGCAATACAACCTTTGTGAACTTAATGTGACCTTGCTTAAATGTTTGAATGGACATGTCCAGCTGTTATATGTTTTAGCACTTTTTACACAATTTGCTTTTCTTTGACAAGGAGCTTAATGGCAAAATTCACAACAGGGGGTGGGTCCATATATCTACTAATACATTTCCTAGTTTTATTTTGACATAATGAGACCAAGAGGACACCTAACAGATGTTATATCAGCAGTCCCTCACCACTGTGAGGTTTCAAACAGGTTTTTTTGCTGTGAGTGTTATCAGCAGGTTGTAACAGAGACAGGAGGAAACACAGAAAAGCAAAAAGGTGGACGTCCTTTGTTCACAAACCACACTGATCATGGCTTCATTGTGAACAGTGCCCTGAGGGACCTGATAATGAACTCCAGGCACATTTAAGGGAGGTAAGAGGCACCCAAGCGTCACATCAGACCATTCAACACCATTTACATCAGCGTGGTCTGCATGCAAGGGTACCTGACTGCACCACCAGGCACAGGGAGCTTTTACACTGGATGAGGGACCAGCGGGCCTCAGTGCTGTTCTCCGATGAAAGTCGATTCATGTCGAGCAGTAATGATGACGTGAAGGTGAGTGCTATACTGCCTGAATCACGTCATTTGTCCAGTCATTGGACATAGAAAATAAAATATACCAATAAGAAAGCTTATGTGATATGAGTGGTGCTTATAATCTGCTGTCAGTGGGGAGACAATGTTATTATCTGTACTATTTTTTAAAATCAGTTTTACTCTTTAACTGTTTGATCTGTAGTGTTATGTTACGATGAGTATACTGCCAATACGCAAATTATTTAAAGCCATTTTTCACAGCTTGTGACAAAGCGTCTTTCTGCAAACGTAGCATTAGGATAAGTGTATACAAACAAGGGAGACAAAAAAAGTAGAAAGAAAAGTTTTGGTAGTTTTTGGAGCTGGTG
>JBBKCR010000134.1:15846848-15875997 GCA_037577295.1 Ladigesia roloffi
GATTAAAATCAGAGGGATTTTATTTCTTATTCTTGGTTTGTGTTTGTTTGCCACAAAACGAAACAGTTGGCTCCAGAGAGGCTTAAAGAAGCACAGCAGCGGACTGCTGAGAAAAAAATGACTAACTGACTAATGAAAATGTATTCAACCAAGCCTTCTTCATATTGACTAACGTTTAGTCGACTACTTCAGTTAATTTTTTTGTGTATCAATATACAATCTCTGTATGTATCTCTTAGTCTGTGGTTGCCAGTCCATATCTTTGCGTAAACATGGATGACTAGTATAAGAATGGTTTCTTAATGGCCATGTGATGGCCATTTACCCTGGAGTATATATAAAGGTCTTTAAATTGCAGAGTATAAATAGAACATAACATGCGATTACTATAAAATGATGCCACCCTTCTCCTACTTACCGTCAACAACAGAATGGTGCAAAGGTGAATTAGTACAACCAACCAAAATCAAAGAATTTTTTGCATCATTTATTTACTTACTCTTGTACAATTGTCCAAGACGAATTATATCACCTCACATTCTGATGTAGAGGACCAATATTAGCGGCTCACACTCATTAATTAATCGTAGACCACAAAAACATTCACCGGTCATTCAGACATTTAAATTTTTTAATTTAAATGAATTTATGTTTTTCATGAAAAGGACTGGTGCTAATTTAAAAAATCAAGTTGTGAAAGTTTAATAATATTTTAATATATATCAATTTTATAACATTTTGGGAATGTAAACAGGAGGTGGCCATTTTTGGCCACGAGGATGCCGAGTGTGGTTTTTTAAAACTTTGCTTTCCCTGCAAAAAATAAACAATACATAGTAATCAGTGTTGTTGTTAATCAGTTACATATCTCAGACTGTACTATTAGTAACACAAGAAAATCCAGCAGCATTGAGAATATATGAAATGTACACTTTTGAGGTTGTTTTCTAACAACATAGTGCAATCAAACTGGTATTTGAAGATTTAAAAAATAAAAAAGAATGGAAATTTTTATATTTTATACAAGTACTGATTTTAGTTAAACACGTCATGCAGTGAAAATTGCAAAAAGGCATAAATATAATAAAAATCACAGACATAATCTGTTGGTGGCCATTTTTGGCCACGAGGACGCTGAAAAGGTAGTAAAAACGAGGAAAGCCAGAGGGTTAATATTATGGAACAGCTGACTGTAGAAAAATCATGGCAAGAGGAATCTATCAGGTCTCTAAGTGAACCAGATCAGTTTTTTGTGATGTTGCAATTTCAGATTGTGTTGGTGTCTTTGGTTTTCCCAGTTGGTGTCTAAGGGAGGAGACTTTGTTATCCAGCTCATCCATGAAGCCCTCGTCTATAGATTCACTGTCCTTGTCCTCTTCTTCTCCTGCACCTTCTGCTGGGAGGAATATGTGCAGCTGTGTTCTGGTTGTGTTCGCGGCCGTAGCGGGTGAAGATCGCCTGGGCAGACATGGCGTCCCCCTGATGGATAATGTCTCGCCAAGTGCGGACTGTGTTTGCTGCTTCACCAAAGGTCTCAGGCCGCACTGTCCTGCCACCAGCCGCCGAGCCCGCGGGACGGGCTGATCTAGTTTGGGAATAGGCCTTATTGGCTGAGAAAAGTGTGTGTACGCCGGTTGAAAGCTTTGTTGTGGTCCATTATTAATTTCAAACGACTTGCAAAGGGAAAGAGCAGGGGAACATTTCCGAGGAGATGGGCGGGAATTGCGAGGAAAACCCTGAAACATCATTCGCTGGACCGGAGCGAGCAGGGATGGCTCACTGAAGCTGCGGACACAGTAAGAAAACCAACCATAAATGAAGAAAGCCATTAATGTAGGAGTTATAAAGCCTTAAATACAGGAGTTGCCAAATCCAAGTGGTGACCATGTTCTCCACCAACCTGACCCAGCCAACAAAGAGATTCAAGACTTTTATTTGTCACGTGCATAGTCATACAAGTACAACATGCAGTGAAATGTGTCCTGAACTGAATCAGGTGTCTTTGATGACATAAAATGTGCTTGGTATTGGTTTACCAGCCCAGGATCTGGGAACCCTGGCTTTAATGTTTCTTTGTTGCATGCATTGGTTAACACTGCTATTTGAGATGTTGTTTTGAATAAAATGTTTGGGCTAAAATGTATTTTGTGTGCATTCATGATGGAGATAGTTGTACAGGGCAATGCAAACAAAACAGTCCCCAAGGAACATTATTTTACTTTGACCCTTTATGAATATTACGTATAAAACTCACTTGGAAAGGGACTTAAATGGCCACCCCTGGTTCCTGTTAGCATCACCGTGAAGAACTCTGAACTCTACATTTCTCTACAATTAACCATTTGACAACAAACTACAAAGGATTTCAACATTTTGAAAAATCTGAATGCATTTTATGTGTTTTCTTTTAAATAAACAGCTGCTCTGTTGCTCTGAAACTGCTCATTTCTAAGCTGATACTGATGTTGTGGTAACGAGAAACAATTTTCATGTTTACGTACACTCTCAAAATGATCTTAATTAACACCATATTTGGTGTACTGCCACAAGAATACAGCATATGTCAGATACAGCTTGTGTATTGACTTAAATATTACTTAAAAATGACTGGTTGTTGTGTTAAAGTAACATACATTCCTGATGTTAATTTGTTAAAACATCTGTGTTTGGACTGTAATATTAGCTCAAGACATTAACATTTTAAGAACCGCACCATCTCCTCGTTTGGATTTTTAGTGGCAGGCACACTGAATTAGAGCAGCTCTCAGTTACTTAAAACCTTAGCAGCCTGCAAGCCACCTGATAAATGGAGCCGATAGGACTGTTGTGTTGACTGTGAGCTGTGTGGGTCTGTTGCTATGTGAGAAGTGCTTAGCTCAGGTTTCCTGGCACACATTGTACACTACCTACTGGAAACCACAGTTTAGAAATCTGAATGGCCTTGCCTATAGTAGGAGTAAGGGGTGAGGGGGGTTAGAACGATCTGCTCGCCCCTGAGAGCTGGCTTTTGTTGCAGGCTGAAATCAACAAGTGAAGCTACTTTTAGATTAACATTGCAGTGCAACTGGTTCCACAGTGATCTAGAGTGGATGTCATGAGTTGTTTGAGGGTTTCTAAAAAATTCGTTGAGATCTGTGAGGGGGTTTGGGAGAAAAAAGCTGATACACATCAGCTGACTTATTAAAAGGAAATGTACAGTCTTGGCAGAAATATCCAAATATATCAGAACAAAACCTCCAAACCTCATCACAAACAAACAAATAACAACAGGAATACAAACTGCAACTTTCAATGCTAGTTAATATAACCATTTTGTTTGGAAGAAATATTGGACCATTTCTTCAAGTTTATTCACTTGCATACAATGTAAACGCAATCTGCCAGTTTTCTGTTAACATATGCTAACCGTATAAGAGTTTTTAAAATAAGTTAACAACATACATTGTATTTATATACAATGTTTATATATGAATTTCATATTAGAATTTCAATAAACAATTAAATCCAAGATGAGGTTAATGAACTGTAATTAACTATATATAATCTACGTGTGTTTATATATATATATATATATATATATACATAGATTATATATAGTAACACTTCATTAACGACCTCATTTTGGATTTAATTGTTTATTGAAATTCAAATTCAAGGATTACAGGTTTAAAAAGTCATCCACATCTAGAAATTAAACTTTTTGATCAGCTTTTTATATATAAGCAGAAGCATCCTAATTATAAGCATTATAATCTTGTTCTACTTTTGTAAACTCTAAAAATCTTTATGCATTAGGTGGTTATAAATCTTTCTGAGATGTAGTGTTGAGCCCCAGCCTTTGAAGCTTGAGGTATCAGCTCACCTGAGTGTGACCATGGAGGTCCGATGGTGGGCTGTTCTAGTCAGAGATGGAAGTTTCAGAGATTCCCCGAGAGCCGGGCCACTGCTGCGGGGCATCGGCAGCATGGAGTTGGAGAGCCGGTAGGTTCGGGTCAGGGCTTGACTCCGCTGAACTGCATGCTGGTGCCTCACCTCCGCAGCGTTCAGGCCCGCGTCAGAAGGGGCTTGTACTCCACTCATGTCTGAACAGACTGCAGTCAGACAGCCTGAGTGCGGCCACTTCTGGGGGTACAGGTACCCAAATGAGGCCATAAATAATTTACGTGCATTAAAGATTCAAATGGAGGGCCCATTGATCACATGGCTACCAATTCACCCTCCCTCTTTTCCTTTCCCGCTTCCTGAGGTCAGTTTACAACCACTGGAGGGGCCAGATGTCAAATGGACAAGATTATGAAGTTTGCTACCATCTTACAACAAGACTACCTGAATGAAGTTATGACTGGTCAATATAGGATTGTAAATGTTATGTCAGGTCATTAACACCTAGGTCATTATGGTAGATGAAAAGGGCAGCAGTCACCTGTTCCTTCTGGTGAGGATAAACGTTATGAAGTCTACTAGAGAAGACAAACTAAAACCAGCAACCACTAAATTTTGAGTTTAACCTGAATCTGAGGGCATTTGGCACGCAACCAGTCCTGGTTGCTCTTTATGTCTAACTGAATAATGATCTTTGTGTTGATCTTTGACTTATTCCATAAACATTCATATAATCCCATGACAAGATAATGGTATTTTAAAGCAGTACCAGAGGTGTGAAGCAGCTTTAGGCATGATACTGAGGCAGTTAAGCTGTTGTTGATTTAAACCATATCAGTTTTATAGCCCGTCCACATAATAAAAAAGCTGAATTAATGAGCCGTCACGACATAATACAGAAGTGAGGGAAGATTTGTTTCTGTAAAAGTTGCCGTAAAAAAAAAAAAAAGCACCACACAGCTTTAGTGTCCAACTAATTCAACATTACTTTTTATATGGCCATCATTGACCTTTATTCCTTAAATCCAACCACCACATAACCTTGGTGTGAATGTTATACTAGGCCTTTGGAAGCATAATTGTTTGGTACAGTTCTACAGAAGTAAATAGTTGCCAGTTCAAAAAGGATGGGCTTAAAAATCCCTGCATATCTGTAAACCCTCACACTTTGCAGATTAAACTTTTTCATGGCCATTGCAGGCTAGAGCGAGAGAGAAAGACAAATTTATTCAGTTAAAGAATACCCATATGAGGCAAGAAATGCCTGTAGAGCCTAAGAGTTCTAATTTTACACAGATTGAAATGCCTTTTAAACTAAGTTTCAGAAGTCACAACTCAGCCAGCTAAAGAGTCCAAACTCTAAATGACCTGTATGCATTTTTAGATGCTAAAGCTTTGTGGCGTATACAATTCTATTCATGCATTGCTGCTTTTATAGAATTTAGTTTGTAGAGTTCCTCTTTTCCTCACAAACTGGACATGCAATGTATTAAAACTATGAAAGTAGAAGCTTTAAGTTAGTAAAGGTGACTGTCTAAGATTCAAGCACAACACAAACAACAAATCATCTTTTCAGCTTTTATTTTTTTAAAACATCAAATAAAGTTTAATACTATGCCGACAGCCATCGTGTAAGGCAGGTCAGACAAAACCATTGACCCACATTCACTGAAACTTCTCTCCCGTGCTATCAGCTTGCAGGTTCCTTTCCTCTGGGCTGGATCAGCGCCAGTATTAACAGCAACCCAATAAGATACAACAGTGATAAACCAAGAGAAACAGCAACCCCTTGAACTTAACCTGTTGTAGACAACCATATGGTAGCTGCCAAGACAGAGAATTGGGACTTTGAGAAACTGCAATAGGTGAGACATATATTTTCACACTAGTAAAGTATTAATTTGTTTCAAATGTTCCAGGTCGTTCTGACGGTCTCATGCTGCGCAGCCCTCTGTCCAATACGTTCTGCCACTCTCCCTGTGAATAGATGACAGGGGACGGGATTTTACAGGTCAACATTCAAAGTACTTCAACATTTGTTGCGCATAATGACTGCTGGCAATTACCAGTCTTTTACACAAAAATAAAAGCTAAATCAACAGATGTTGCACTCACCTGCAGTCTTTTTCCTCAGGGTATTATGTCCTTTTAAACCCAGACCGGTACCAGTTCATAGATTACATGTAGCCAGTGACCTACAGACAGAGAGAGAGAGTTCTCCAACATTCCAGAAGAGAATGTTTCTGCCATAAGCTTTCTACTTCCTTCTCAGTCACTCTCCTGTGCAACTCGGCACTACAGACATGAGCATATGCTAATCACTCAGGGCATTTTCTTTATTCCAAAAAAAAAAAAAAGACCACCTTACTATGCAACAACTTCCAAAGTAAACATTTAGCAACTTTCCTTCACCCTAATGCCGATGAATGACCCTGAGTGAACACAACACAAAAAGGTCTGAAAGAACCTATCCTGTAAATAAAATTGCAGGTTTTAGTGCCAATTTCATAACCCATGTCATTATTTCAAATCGACAAATGTAATAATTTGCTTAAGTAAAAATAAAAAATAAAATAAATATATAAATAAACATCTGAAGAGCTAAAAACATGTCCAACCTTACTAGCTACATGTAGGATGCACTGCTCTGATTATTTTAAGGAAAGGCTACCATTTCAGTTATTACTTACCTTATTACACAAGGTTTGGGACTCAGCCTGCGTCAGCCATGTGATGCCCCTGCCGTGAGACAGAGACAGTAAATAACAGGCACAAACTGAATGCCCAGGGTCCTGAGACCGTTTTACCAGTCCTAGATGACTAAGCTAATGCAGCTAACAATAAAAATGTGGGGAAATGCTATTAGTAACATAAGCACATGATAGAGTTAATTCAACAAAATCCTAAAGTTTAAAAACAGGACTCAAGTCACTAACTACCAACTACATTCTCTTACTTTGGCTCTGTTGACACGTGGGATTTAATATCTATAATAATCCTGAGCTGATATAGTAGAGGGGATGATCATGCAATCGGGAGATGGCACGTTTACACTGGCCCTTTATAAACATAGTTTAAGTGTACTCCCTGTGGAATATTGACATTTATGCAAAAACTGCACAGGCACTATACAATATGTGATTGACTACCTCGAGGACAGTCACTCATTCCAATCAAAAGTTACTTTTCTTTTTTACATGTATACAAACATACGGGACATAATTTCATGCCAAGTGCAAACAGTGCCTTTAAGTGATATGTAAATAGCAACATATTGTTACAAATGAAGACGAGTCACACTTTTAAGGCCTATTGTGGGGTGTGAGTAAACAGATGTTTAATTCCACTTATGAAAAGTCTGAGAAGATTGATGCACAGTCCATTAAAGTCCTTTCACCTCTTTCACAGTGCTGAGTGTATGAATGGATTTGCCTCTTCACAGGCAGCTATCAGGCAAAGAAGGTAGTTCTGGCATCACACTCCATATGGGCGAAATAAGGGCATGTCGAGTACCACATGTCCAATTTCAGAAACTAAGAGAAATGGATCACAGTGCAGGCAGACATACACGTCTGGACAGCCATGATGCTGATCCAGTACTCATTCTACAAAACCCTGCCCCAGTACCCAGCCAGGACCTGGTTTTCTCCAGGTAGGTTTAGATAACTGCACCATTTTATGTATAGCGAAATACACACAAAAAGATGGTTCATGTCAAGGATATCTACGACAACATACCTTGAACAAAAGAGATCAGTTGAGACACGGATGCAAGCGCAGATAAATAAATTGTAAAAACCAGGAGACGCCAAACTGTGTAAGAACTCTTCAGGAGCTAAGACTAGCTAAAACAGGATCTGCAAAAATCTGTTGGGTTCAAAGCTTAGGTCACAGTGTTATGCAAGAGTTGTAGACCATTTGCATTTCCCAAGAAACACAAGTGTTGAATATAGTACACAAGCAGGTCCAGATTAAAATATATATATTCTATTAACACAGTAGTAATAATTATGCAGCACTCATCTGCACACTACTAGGGGTGGAATGTGCCATTTCCGTCCCAATAAAATAACAGCCATGTGTGCATACTAAGATTATCAGCAATTAATCAATAAATATAATTTAATGGCTATAAAATTAGACCAGATTTGGCCAGAGGTAAATGTAGCATGTTTAAATAGCTTCATAGAGAAGCTGAAAAGAAGAATTTAGAATGAGGTGCAAATACATGTATTCTTAACTCAAAAAATACCTATCATAGAAAAAAGCAAGATGTCAGGCTAGACTGAAAACCGTTGAGAAGAGACATCAAGAGTCCCGTGTTAAGCCTTCTAATGATGAGGCAAAAAGTAAATATGTAAAGTCCATAATCACACTGCCAAAATATTTTCTTAGGAAAAAAAAAAAGTTATAACTTGCCTAACGTTATTATTTATGGGGTAAAAAGCCTTAGACATACGATTTCCATTTTTTAATGGTTGTACATGCTCACTCCGAAACCACTGTGCATCCAACAGAAGAGGCAGCATAGATTTTTTTTTTTTTGGACAGAAAATATGGAAGCAGATAAAGCTCCAATTCCACATACATTTGGCACAAAGGTGGCCCAGAAGCTCTGGGAGAACAGAAGAGGGGAAAAAGTGTCTGAATGAATCACTGAAGGACGTTTAGCAACAAAAACTTAATTCAAAAGTCAAGTAAGCACTGATACTGAGGTATTACAGAGCAAAATAGAAGCATTGAAGTCTTCACGATTCAGAAGTGTATGTTATAAGCTCAGTGTGTGTTATAAACTCAATTCACATACTGCAGCAGATTCATCGAGCAGATATGGTCCAGAAAAAATGGTGGTATGGATGCTAACCTGAAATTCATTTGATCCAAGGCCTCAAGTCTACAATACAATTTCAAAACCTCCCCACCCTCACAGCTCAAAAATGTATCCTTGTAGGAAATGCTGCGGTACATCACAGATGCCATCCCATCCCCGTCCCATGTTTCTTGGTTTACATTTCACAGGGAAAGTTCAGCAATTGCTTAACTTCCAAATTAATTACACCAGTGTTCTGCCATTCAGAAAAAATCTGTATGTTTGAACTGCACACCGACATTCAGCATACACTACATACAGGTTATTCATATTAAGTCCACGACCAAATTCTGCACTGTGAATCCATTTTCAGAAGTGTGATGCCAGAACCCCAATAATAGCATGTGATTCAGGAAGGTGAGTCAGTCATTTTTTTCATCATTGAACAAAAGACATGTGCACTTACCTTCGCTGATGGTATGCAAGCAAACCTCTTGATGTAAACAAGTCCAGGCTCAACTGTCCACTGATCTGCAGAACTACTCATCCTCACTGTAACCAACTGCTGGAGTGTCAACTGGTGAGCAGGGCAAGCTGGACACTGGCAGCTACTGCTTAGCTACAGCACCACCATCCACGCCATACACATTACAGACACAGAGACAAGCTCTCCTCACAGAGAAGCATCAAGTCTAGTAATGACAGTTCCAATGGACCTCACATGGAGTGTGCGCTTATCCACAAGTCTTGACTGTCTTCATACTGGTGAATAACTTACTCGTATGTCCATCAACTCTCATTTATCTGAAGAGTTTGTAAGTGATCTTGGGACATGTCTTCAGGAAGACAAGATAAGTCAAACTGTATAGGGTGCATAATAACGTTTGAGATCAAATGAACATATATCGCAATCTGCCTTTAATTAAAGTGGACGCCAGTTACAATACACCGAATTCAAAAAAAAAAAGTCAGGAATGTTTCTAAACATTCTGACCATTTTGATCGAATGACTAAATTACTAGTATAAATATGAATAAAAAATTTGGTTGGAAGGTGTTTTTCTTCTTGGCAAAACATTTACCTAATCAAATTGTAAACTAGCGCAAATGGGCTAAAAACACCCAGCAGCAATTTCACTTAGAGGGCTACAGTTAAAAATGCATTCCGTTAAAATGGACAGAATAAAATTGTGAAAATTGGCAAGTTACGGTAACATGTAATAGATTGAGACATCTGTAATGATCATGAAACTTTAACTTCCACAGGAATAAAACCAAGATAAAGCCGAAATAGCCTAAATTGTTGCATATCCAGTTTTTATTAAAAGTTCTTTACTCCTAACACACAGCAGCTCAAGCTCAAACACATACCATTCGCCACTGTAATATAAAGATATTCCGTTTTTAAAAGGCCTTTAAGAAATCTCAGTAAATTTGCTGGTTTTCATTGGTCTTGCTACATTTTTAAGCCTAAACATTTCTACATTTAAAAGATAAAGTTCCTATTTTTTCTTAAACTTGTCAAATTTTAACTACTTTTACCACCAAACTGTAAGACTTGCAGTTATGTATCCTAGTTTGAGGTCTTGGTTGTATACTAGTTGCTCCTTAGACACAGCCTTTAAGGAATTTATTTAATGAATGGTTATAAAAAAAATCAAACCAGTATAAAATAAGATTTGCTGTTGTAAAATAACTTACTACAAGTCAGGAATTAGCATTTAATTTTTGCCTTTTGCCATCAGGAATTAGCATTTCATTTTTGCATTTTCCATTCTTGCTATTTGAGCAGCCCAACTTAAAACACTGTAGTTCATGCCAGACACTTCTCTTCCACAGAACAAATCAAATAATTCTGGCAGCATATTTATCTTTCATTTATGTGAATACACCTGGAGGCGCTTGTTAGCTACCAGCCATTGACTTTTTGGAATGTCCAGTTTTTAGGATACAGTGAAACAGTTAAAAATAAATTAACCATACACAAATTTCCCAAAAATGGTCATTATTAAAGCAAACATGTCTTTTGGAGACCCTGTAATGGTACAAGTTTAGGGTCATTGAGGCTGGAATTATGGCAAATAAAAACTATTGGTTTGTTTGATACTCACTTTTCTACTGCATTATGGGCAGTACAAAAGAAATGCGAGAAAAGACCATCATACTTGCTAGTTGAAAAACATGCATATCTAGTTACAAAGTCTTACTGCCTTGTCAAAATGCAAGCATACTGTATCCACATCTTAAATGTAGCTACTCTTTAAATTCAAGTTTGGGAGACAAAGCAAAGTTAAATGACAAAAGCTACGCAGAACTGTGATTACGAAATGACTTGATTCGGCTGAAAATTTCAGTGTGTGTTAAAGGCAATACGTCAGTGAAGGCTCTGAATAAGTGACTTTACAGTGGTTAGGGGAGATTTAGATATTTAGATTTTTAAATTAAGGTATTGGAGTTATACATAATAGTTCAGGTAATTATTATTTTATGTTGACAAATGGCAAACTGTGCCAATATTAACCAAATACATTTTAAACAAGACTTAAGTGTTTATTGTAGGAGGAAAACATCGGCAACTTAAGTAGCAATAATTAAAGTTTGCTTTTTACTGAAAATGAAAGAAAATCCTTGCACTGCTGCATCACCCTGTAAATTGTAAACGGTTTATTCAAAAAAGGTCAGTTGAGAGGTTGGACCTGGGAGGAGTTACCCAACATTCTTAGGCACAAAATTTTGTCATGCTTGAGTCTTAAGTGTCATGACGAAATAATGACAGCATAGCGGATTACACTACTCCCCCATAACCGAAGACTGAAGATTTGACTTCACGTCCATGCAGTGATGCCACATCCACACCAATAAGAGTTTTTGTGCTTCACTCCTTATACTACTGCAATTCACTTAAACATGGAGGAAACTTTAAAACGGCAGTTCCAATCTCCCATAACAGCCCATTTGCCGGAGGTGTGTGCTGTAAAAGTGTTCTTCTATTAGTAGCTTGTAAATACTTCATCTCTGTAAAAGAAGGCTCCACCGTCCACCCACCCACTTCCCACTGGTAAAGTGTTTATTTTACAGCACCTGAATGAAAGTTTGACAGGTCCATGCCACAGAGGCAGCGTGCATAGCTTGAGTTACCTTTTTTATTTCTTTGTCTCTGGAGGTTTCTTCGCCGTTGCCAGGACTTTCACCCTCATGTCGAAATGTTCAAGTCTTGCCAGTTCATGAGCTGTATTCTTTGAAATCAGTTCACAAAAACGAAGTAGTGAAGGAAATAATGCACTGAAATATAAATGAACCTGGGTGTTTATCTTAATTCTATTCCGACTAACAACAAATCTCAGACTGGCATTCATTAGTGCTAGCCGATCTAGTGTGTACCCTGACAAATACATTTATTGTGTGGAATTTGCCAGGTGCTTCCTCACAGGAAATCTTGGTCAGCATTTAAGTAAATGTTAGTGTAATTTTGTGGAAAAAAACTAAACAAAAAAAATAAGACTTCAGTATTTCTTGAATAGCAATCCCACAACCAAATCTGCGGTCTATCTTATATTTTTAAAACAAGAGTGGGTACGACCTGAACAAAAATTTGTGATACTGGAAGTGGATATATGTATGGAAAACAACTGAATACTAAAGTAATGAAGCTTATAGAATTTAGCAAGTCAACTAAAAGTCTACCTAAATGTTGACAAAAGCAACTGACTGGCTCACGGATGTAGGTAGGAATGACTTCTTCAAATTCGGAATTAAATTAAATATTTGCTACATGGCAGCATTTCGGTCATTAAGCAATTGCTGCTCTAGCATGAATACACCACCAATTGGACTGAAAAATCCCAAAACTGTCACTGAGACTGTAATGTAACTTATGTATTTGACATTAATTACAGTGTATATTTCTCTTTAAACAAGGACATTATAAACAATCTACATCAGCCATATTCAAATGATTCAGACCTAGATTACATTATATAAAAAATACCTTTAAAACGTAGCTTAAGTTAAAAGTTTCCACACTTCACCTAAAAACACTTCCCTGCCAGTTACACGCCCACCTATTTACTCAAAAGACTAAAGCAAAACAGTAAACAAGATATTTATCCAAATTTTAAGCACAAAATAAAAGTTAATCTGTTCGCCTCGTTTGGTCAGTATAGTAGAAAAGCCAAGAATGAAGAGGAGAACACAGTCTAGCTAATGGTTTATACCAATTCATACAGGAAGTGAAGCGCCCATGTGAACCAGTATCAAACACAACTTGCCAAATCAATACTTAATGACATTCATCAATCAGCATGAATTTCGTCAGGATAAAACATGGACATGGAGGCATTCTGTTTTTAAACTTCGATTAAAGCACCTGTTTGTCTCTCCAGTTAACAGCATATCAGAACACTGACTGCCTTGAGCTAAAAGCCACTTCAATTATAAAAACTTCCCTATGTGGAAAATCACAAAGCCAATTCTTTACAGAGGCTAAACTTAGTTAAAATCAAGTGTCTGTGACCTCCTCAACCCTAAAGTCAACATGCTTTTTTCCTGTGTACATTGCTGCTTTCCTGAAGAATCTGAAAGTACCAAAATTCTAAATACTAAGAAATAAAAACAGGTTAACTTATGAGGATGCAATTAACATTATTTTACAATTTATTATGTAAATAAACTTGAAGATTACAATATTATTCAAGAAAATAATTGAAAGGGACAATTTAAGAAATGGGCTCCCAAATGCAGTTACCAGTCTTACCAGACCGGAGAAAAAACAGCTCAATGTAAACTTGCTGGTACTCCAAATCTGAATGCCTCAAATAATTTTGTAGATTTGCTTAAAGCCAAAAATCGCTTTAGTCAACAATGAATTTAAGAGTTAACTTGCCTGATTCCAAACTCTGGACATTGGATGAGATTCGAAATGTGTAGATAAATTAAAAAGCATGTAAATATAAACTTTTGTAATGTATGTATTACTTACCACCTTGATTTTATGGTGCGTGTCAGCCAAAAAAATCCAATTAAATTTATCTTGGCCAGAGAATGAAATGGGGAAATTTTTTTTTAATCCAATTGAAAAATCTCAAAATTAACTTCTCAAAACTGTCACATGAGAAACTCCATTATTTCTTTTATAATAACGACTGAACTAAAAAAGTGGCAGATCAAGGGCACACAGGTAAATCCCAAAAGTTTCGATGCTGAAGTACTTGGTAACAGTAACCTGTTGAGGGAGAAAAATACAAAGGACCAACACAACAACAGTAATATTTCTTAAGATTTTAAATGCAAATCCCAAAAGGGAACAACTACATATCAGAACGCCCGACAAAGGCCAACCCTACCGTTTGGACTGTCCAGCAAAAACAATGAATGTCTGTTAGTTTGGACCTACCAAACTTTTTTTTTAAATTAAATACTCCACAGCTATGGGAAAGCTTGATGAGCCAGTAGTAATCTGACTGCCAGCTGCGCAGTTATTTTTGGCTTTGATTCGCGCAGGTCTGAGCTCCAGAGGAATGCAGCTGTGGAGTGAAGAGTTTAGTTTAGTTTAACTACTATTATATTTAGGGTTGTAAATAGCTATTTAGCAAGTGATTAGGTGTTCTCACACCCACCAACGTTGAGTCAAGAAACTTAAAGGACAGAAAGGGTCAGAAAAAGAAACCCAAAAAAAAAAAAAAAAAAAAAAACAGAAAACTAAACATAAGTATTAGGACATCCCTGTGTCCTTTTGAAAGCATATATAGGAAACTTACCTACTATAACACAGGATCCATTTAAGCTCACAGTGCAAAACTGCACCCCAAGCATCTATTCTTCTGATTACATAATGAAGCCAAATATTAACATTTACTTCTATATACAATTACTTATATTAGACAAACTGCATTCGGACCAGGTGTGTAAATCACTATTTCTGAATAAGCTGGAGAACACTGCTTCAGTGTTTATACTATGACTAGTAGGGGTATAACAATAGTCAAGATTCAGTTTGATAAGTGATTCTGGACTCACAATTAACAATATTCAACAAACTAAGAAATTTGAACAAATAATGTGCATTATGTGCACTAACAATTATTTTACAAGATTCATTGTGACATTCACAATGTATTGACATTTTGCATTGACAAACTAATCAGTCGTCCATCATATATAACAGATATATATAAAAGGTGTGTCTCGGCCTGACTTTCATTTTTGCTATTTTAACAGTTTGCTCATCATCTTGTACATAGTGTACAAATGCTTTTAGTTTGAACAGAATTCACAGAGTTCATACATATTTAGTGGTAATTCAGAATGAGTATTCCAACGGTCACGCTCAATGGGAACCATTTTTTGTTTGATAATTAACCATAACTACTGTTATTTGTTACTGAAATTACAACAGTTGTGGACAACTATGTACTCATTCAGCTACTCAATATATGATACTATAAAAAGCCACAACTGAAGCCTCATTCCAATACAACTTTCACAATCCAATCATGGGGTACTGTTCATTATTTTACGACAAGGATTTTGTTTATTGATGGGAGAATGAGACCCCCCCCTTATCCACTGCCAGAACTAACCTAACAGGCAAGCTTACGGGTCAAATCCGCAGGTGTAAAATTCTGGCCCTTGAAGGCAGGGTTTGCAGCATAGTTTGATGGTTCTCCTCCTCAAAAGACATTCGCGAAACTTGACTATTAACAGGCAAGTTGAACCAGGTGTTTTTGAAGTAGGACTGGAGTTCAACACCCCTGATCTTAGCTTCTGGTGTTAGTAACACCCTCATCTAAACCCAGCAGTCTTAATACAGCTTTTATTGTTAATGCTGCATTGAGCATTTTACCTCCATGACAATTTACATGCTCTCATGCCAGGCACCTCTTTTCGTTAATCTTTAACTGCCATGTGAAAAGCAGTGCCCTGTAATTGTTTAGAGGCAAGGTGATGGACGCCTGAAAACAAGCTCCAATTACATTTCCCATCCATGCCATTTTACCATAGTAAGTCACTTAATTTGCTTGAGTGTGGGTGGGGTAAAAGCAAAGCTTCCAAAATGGTAAATATATATTTGAATACCAATGTAACATGCTTTGATTTTTTTTATTGAATTACATGACAGTCCTAAATTCTTACAGTTCAATGGCAAGATGTAAGAGATCAGTTTAGATGGCCAAACCTTTTAATAAAAGGCACTGCGCCATAATAAAATTAAGAGTATTCAGTTTCATATTGCAGACTCAATTCAACGTCACTTCCTTCCATCTTTTAAGGGGACCTATTATGCAAAGTTCACTTCAGTTATAATATGTCTATGGGCTACACGAACCATGTTCACAAAACACAAAAAAGCATGTCCACTATTGGTTGGGGCAAAGACAATGCCCTGAAAAGACAACAGCGTACGTTTATTCCCTATGTACGTATACGGTTAGGCACACTTCGCTGCGCCCCAACACTGGATCAGTCATTACGTCTACTAGTTTTGCACACATCGATTGCAAGTTGGGCTGTGCTCGTCTTATCCAACACTTAGGGCTGAATACTTCCTGTTTTCTGCCTTTTCCATGTGTGTTAAGTGTTCCAATACTTTTGTCCACCCAGTGTGTCTAACACTTTCTCCCTTGCTTCCTTCCTTCAGCCTGGTCACCATACATGGTGGGAACACAGTCACTGATTGGAAGGAAAACTTTTACTGGCACTAAGGTCATGGGTTCTAATGCAAAATCCAGAAGATTTAACTTAGGATGGGTGGGGTGTGGCCAGTATGAGCTTTTTCGTATTAAAGGGACAGAGCCAGAAACGATTCGTTTTGTAAAGGGCCGAAACTGTGAAGTGATATCTGCTAATATCTCCGAGAGTGATTTTAGTGTAAAGTACTTCACGAACATGTTTTGTAAAGCCCATAGACCTATTACAACTTTTTAAAAAGTGAGTTTTGCATAATAGGTCCCCACAAAACAAGTTTTCCATCAGGTCTTTTTTGCAGATGTGAGTCAAACATTGTTTCGACAACACTTACGTGGGGTTTGAAGAACCAACGGTACGCTTTATTGTAAATTTACATTACTTGAAAATGTTGAATGGCACAGAAGATGGCCATATAAAGAGCAGAACAACTTACAAGGATAACCAGCATAACAAGTAACATTGCATGATAAGTAAGAAAGATTACATTGGACATGCTAAGCAAGAGATTACTCCTGCTGAGCAGTTCCCTACTTCAATCTAATTTTAACACAGATTACGAAAAAAAGAACCTTGCCACAAAAAGGATAGGTCTTCAGGCTAAAACTGCAAAGAAATATTTTAAACTTAAATACAATTGAGACCCCAGAAGCTCTGGGGATCCAAACACAAGCTCCATCATATAAAAGTGCCTGATCAGAAGCGTGGCTTCTTGGCAGGTCCATCGAATTCCTCACGGACCCTGCCAAATCCTGAATTGCCAGGACCCATGCCCCTCGGACCTCCAGGGCCACCTTGAGGGAAACGCTCATTGCGCTACAGTGACCGGTTTTCATGCGGTGTAGGGGATTTGGCAGAGGAATTGATTTTCGTGTCCATGTGCAGAAATAAAGTGAAATATAGCCACAAGTTCCACGAGTTCATATTTTGAGCCAAGTGTAATAAAGTGGTGATCCAGGGCAAACATTCGATGAAACAGTTCCAATACGCAGATCCACAGGTGCCACAGGTAACATAGGAAAAGGAAGAGAGGGTAATGTATTCGTTAGCATTATCCTACCATTAAATAAAAACAAGGGCGGAACTACAGTAAGGCAGGAAGGCAGCAAAAAGTTACAGCCAGCACTTAATCTACCAAGTGAGGCTCTGGTATATACTTTTTAATATTTTATGTTTTTTAGTCTGTTGTTAGAGGCATACAACTGTAAAGCAGCTGCTTATCCATCGCAACGGGTCATATATTTAAAAATAGTTGGAAAACAACAGTACTTCTAAAGCTGTTAAAAAGCTGGAACATAGGTTAGGGTTTTCTTATTGATACACAAAAAAAAGTATGAATTACACCATTGTTTATTTCCAAGTGTATTTGAGTGTTTATATGGTCCCAAGTTGCAGTGTACCTATTGCTGCTTATTCGGACTGACCATATTTAATTCCAAACCAAACGTATTCAAATCTGCTCCATGAGGTTATGAGTGGTGTACCAGTAAACAGGCCAGTACAGTGTAAAGTCAGACAGACAGTACTCACACTGTTTTCCCATGATGCATTTTTCACATTATGGTATCAAGACATAGCTTTTCTTTATATATTAATCTAAAATCATGGGGAAGAACTACCATGACACACTGGAGCACAACATAATATAGAACTGCACTGCATTAGATGCTCAAAGTTTATCTTAAGTGTTATATAACACGAAGAGTTTAACATCGAGTCAAACATACTAGAATGCTATGTCAGCTTTTACAGCTTTACAGGAAAGGTAAATTCTGAAAAGACCCAGCAGGGTTTGGAAGCCATAATCAGGTTTATCATTAAAGAGAATGAAAGCCTACATGGTGTGAAATTAAAACGGCTGGAGTGATTTTAGCTTGAACAGACCTTTTAGGTGAACTGTTCTACAAGGTGTAGATACCCTTAACACTTGGAATCGGTCAACAAGGAATTCTGTTTAAAGCTCGGTGTTCCTCTTTGTATGGTAAACCTCACATTAAATACATATTCTCTAAACACTGTCCCAAAAGCCATCCCAGCTGAGGGTCGTGGTATGGCATGTTGCTGCTACATGTGAGAACCGCAACACACATAACAAAAGTCAACAGGTCAAACGTGGCAAAACATTTTACTGCCTTCAGTTTTCTCAAACAAGCCGTTTGTCTGCACCAACGGTTATAGAACAGTTTGGATTACACAAGAAACCCGGGGGAATTTTAAGCGCACGCGAGTACAATAAACCAATTCGTTGTTATTTAAGTGGAGCACTGCAGAAGTACAGTTTGACAACTGCACACTGTGAATCATTTGTCAGTTAATTAATTCCAAAACAAAAATAACTGTAAACGGCACTGTATAAGTCCAGTTTGTTTTGAAAGGGTTATAGTTGAATCAAAAGGTCCAATGTCCTACACTGCTCTTGTATTTTTAAAAACTGGACAGAGAGTGAAATGTCAGTTAGCAATGCAAATAAAAAACTTGAGCAGACATGCTCAATATTTAAAATGTCATTAACTTTTGATTAACAGTTAACTATTAATTACGGCCATAAACAGCAAGACTTGTCCGTTTCACAGAAAAAGTGTTTTTACATTTAAATGGAAAGGATAGTCCAAGACTTAATCCCTATTCAGGTGAGTGATCTTTGAAGTTTAAGACCGTTTTAACTTACAAAGAAAGGGAGGTCTTTAGTTAATTCTACACATACATGTATAACACAAAGAAGTGACAGCTTCAGTTGAATTAGTGTTAGATTACAAATGGTTAATATAAACTCAAATTTTCAATGCCCTCACTAATGTCTTGGCACATGTGCAGGTAAAATACTGGTAATTAATTCTGTATAGTACTTACTGACTGTGGCATTTTTAACAAAGCCTGTATTGAAGTGTATGTCGGCACAATAACGCAACATGTCCCAGTAATTCCAATAGGTAACTTGAAACACCACATGTTGAAAAAGACTGATTCAATTTTTGAATTAAAAGGCCACTTGTTATTCAAGCAATCACAGGGCTGGAAACTGTGAAAGCTAAATGCCCATGTGTGTTATGAGCCAGTGTGAATTTAGATGCAGCTTGACACCATCCATGAGCAGAAAGATCTCACATAGGACTGCCATAGACCATCAGCTCATCCAAAAGCTCAGTTTTATTGACTAAATATCACTATCAGAAGTGAAATATACTTGCTTTAAAGTCAATCTGCACTAAAAAATCCCCACAGCATCTCAAAACTACAAAATGCCACTGGACAGTTGGCCCACTCCATATGGGAGGCAACAAACATGAACATGTCATTAGAAGCTTGCAGTCAAGTTTGCCCCAAGCGCAAGAGTACATTTCAAGAGAGCTGTTCCAACCAGAGAATAGTCCAGGTCTATTGCTGCAAAGATTAGAAGCTGCAAAAATTAGAAATTCGAAGACTACAATTCTACCCATACATGCCTGCCTTTATTCACCACATCAGACAGGACTTACACGTGAATGCAGTGAGTAGTTACAAGTTCAATGCTTGGGCTTTAGTACAGAAAGACTTCAAGCAAATTTGGAAGAAAAATGATCAACAAGCTGAGCGTGGTGGCTGAGGAAACGTTTTTGGCAAACATGGCTCCAAGGATATTGAACAAAGATGTCCGCCAAGAGGTTTAAACAAACCCCAAACTGATCACTCTACAATCATTCAACCCATAAATGGCCTCATGTTGAGCAACCAGCTCCACTTCGTTTTAAGCGCCACAAACGCCAAATACTCCACCATCACACAACACTCTGCCATTCACTCTTTGCCACCACTGGATACGTTACCATTTCGTTGGAGACCATGCCCCCTGCTGCTGGTCCGCCCATTCCCTGGTGACTTTCGAAGTTCATTCCAGACAACTGAAACTTCTGGCTGGGGTTACCAAAAGGCAAATCTAGGGGGAAAATACGAATTTAGATGATTGTCTCAAACAGCTCATAACTCGGCTGGTCCACCTTAAATACACAAGTGGCGAGTTAACACTGCACATTATTTGAAATGATTCGACTTACTTTAGCTTTGACAGTTGTTGCTTCTAAAATAGCAGTAAACGCTGAACTGTTTCAATGATTTTATATATTTTTTTAAAACTTTGGAACACCTTTACATTCAGTGTAGTTGGGTATAATTTGGGCTTGTCTAATAACTGCTAAGAGGCTTATATATTCTGTAATGTAACCTTTACCTCCACAAATTTGTCAATTTCTCAGAGGATAAAAAAAACCTCACCTGCCAAGCCAAGACCTCCAGGATTCATTCGCATCTCTCTCTCCCTCTACACACACACACACACAAAAATCAACTTAGTCTACAAAAATGCAACATTGTATGTTATCCCATAAGAGGTGGAATTACTTACATTGTCCATGAAACCGCCCATTCTATACGATTCCTCACGCTTGCGTCTCATCTGCTCTTCCAGTTCCCGCTGTCGCATCATTTCCTCCTCCCGTCTACGACGCTCCTCTTCTTGCCTATATGAGTGTTAATGATTATCATACATCCCAAAAAAGTAACCGCACTTATCCTTGATTCAGAAAAAAGCTTGATTGACTACCTCAGTTGCATCTCTTTGCGTTTTTGCATTTCCTGGTTATGCATTTCTTCCATACGTCGCAGCTCCTCTTGCCTCCTAAGAAGATCTATAAGCAAAAGAAGGAATTGTAACAATGTCTAGACATCACTGTCCATATTCAAATGCAGTAAAATAATTACACACTCACCTTGACGAAGCAAATTAGCTTGATGCTCATGGAAGGCATCCTCCATCTCTGCCTCCAGCTTCTCACGAGCCTCGCGGATGTTTTTTTCAACCTGCTGCCTCTGCTGCTTCTCCATTTCATCAAGGGACTTCCATCGCTGGGAGTATTCAAACTCAAAACTGCCTGGCCGGGCAAAACGTGGAGGCTGCTCTCTCTCTCTACAAATTTGTGGCACACAAAAACAAATTCATGATTTGCAAAAACAATTCAGTCTTATGTGAGTATGTATGGATGGCAAGACAGCTGCTTTACTAATCTCACTTTTGATAGCTTGGGTTCTTCTGGGCAAGCTTCTCTGGCAGACCATCTTCATCATCATATTGTTCCAGAAGCTCAACAACAATGGGACGTGGTGCCCTGGTGGTTGGGAAATTTTAAACAAATATAAACATCAAAGTAACTTAGAACTGATTTTAAAACACAAAATACAAAATACTACTTACGATGTCAGCAAGAACACTCCGTCACTACACCGATCGAGTGCCTTCCGTGCTGCAGGCTTGGTAGCAAACTCAACAATGCCCTTTCCAGTCGAACGGCCACGATCGTCTACAACAACTACTGCCCTCTCGACCACCCCAAACTGTGAAAATGCCTCCTCAAGCAGCTCATTGGAGACATAGGGGGACAGGTTTTTCACAGACAGTGCAGCCGAGTGGGTTGCAAATCGCACCCTGAGTGGTCTGCCTTTCATTGGGATATCATCCAGTTCAGCTTTTGCGATCTCTGCCAAAGCACGTGACTCCTAAAAAACAAAGAAAAAACATGAAAACCACCTGGACCTTGATTAACAACTGTTTATAAAGTTGAAAAGCATGAGAGATCTTACCAGTCTGATGAAACCAAAGCCTTTTCCTTGGTTTATAAAAGTCTCACTGGGCTCTCCATACTTGGCGAACAATTTTCTGAACTCCACATCAGTGATATCATTGGGTAAATTGCCAATAAACAGCCGGCATCGCTGAGTGTATGTTTTCTCTCCAGGTTTACGTAGCAAAGAAAGAGTAGCCTTCAGTTCCTGAAATCAAACAGAGTTAGCCAATTAGTGAGCTAGACAGATTCTAGAGGATTCTAGCTGTTCAAGTGAACAGTTCACTGATTTATCATTTGTCCAGATGAGATTGAGCAACAAGGGCAACATCGCTAGCATGAGATCTAAGCCAAATATTTTCTGCAAATGTATTCTCATAACCATCTTGTATAGACGGGAAACTACACTCTAAACTGCACAAAAATACTTTCGTACCATTATTCCTTCAAAAGGTGTACAGAGCAAACAGTTAAATGAAATAAATTGACATTATTTCTAAATAGCCAAAAGACTAACTCCGTTAGACCGTTTAATTTCTGGGCATGTCTTTTGTATATGTATTTTAAACTTACGACCGAAAACATTTTCCTTTGGCCCATGCCTCCAAGTATTCGTACAGATACAGATAAAAAATAATCGGTTCTATAAACAAGTACTCCTTTGTCTTCGTGTAAAAACAAATTGAAGGTAAAGCTACAACTACCTAATGGATAAGGTGCTAGCTAGCATTAGCAAGATGGCTACCGTGAGAGCAAAATTAGACATTATACACAAACGCAAAGTGAAAGTAGACAAGTAAACAAAAAGGCACTATGGAACAACAAACTTGATATTAAAAGTTAAATTGGGATATAAATAACTAATCGGGTATTTCATTCCTTCAAATTGTGGGCACAATATTAGCTCTTCGTGTTAGCCATGTTCGGTCTTTGTTCGAAGAGACAAAATGGCGACCCGTCCACGTTACAAAAGCAAACGGGTCAACGACATTTTTCTAGGTTAAAAAAAATATATATATATATATATATGGTATTTTCATACCTGTGGCTGGCTCTCGCCTTCGCCATGGACTTCGTTTTGTACTGGTTTCTGTCCGTTCCCAGGGTTTGGCCTCTGGAATTGTTTTCTGGGCTGGTTCTGAGGCGGGGTCTGCTCGGGCCGGGTGAAGGCCGGAGGAGACTGCATCTTCGGTGGCTGCTTCTGCTGCACCGGGCTCTTGTTCTGCGGAGGGCCTGGAGGCTGTTTGGGCTGCTGCTGTTCCTGTGGCTGCGGCTGTGCCTGGCTTTTGTTCTGAGGGAGGACTGGAACCTGTTTTTGCGGTTGCTGCTGCTGCAAAAGCTGTGCAGGAGCTGGAGGCGGCGACTTTATCTCAGGCTTCACGTTCGTGCTTGCTACCTCCGTCTTCTGAGGGGTTGTCGGGGTCGGAGGTGGTCCCTGGTTCGCCTGATTGCCCTGGTTGGGCTTGAAGCCCATCTGAGGCCCCCTGTTTTGAAAGGACTGCTGTGGGGTGTTCTGATTCCTGAAGTTTGGGTTTCCCATTCCCATGCCTCCTCGCATCATTCCGGGCCCGATCCCTCCACGTCCCCGCTGCTGGAACCCTCCGCCGCGGTTCCTGAAGCGATCCCGAGACATGGCTGAGTTTTACTTGAAAGTGGAAACAATTAACGCAAAGAAATCGCTGTGTGTGAGCGAAATTCGCACTCGATATCGTTAGTGATGGTCTCTTCTTCACTCGATAGAACCTTCTGTGACTCGATTCCAAAACCCCGTCGTAAAATGGCCGACCGAGTCAAGCAACAAAGGGCAGGCTCAGAATGGAGCTGTGGCGTCACTATGACGCTCTCCTGGTGACGAGCACACGTGAAACCTCCTACCTCCCGCCCTCATCCCCATTCATTGTGTAAGGCATAAACTATATGGACAAAAGTATTGGGACGCTGACCATGTATTACAACAGTAGCTACATCAGCTGACGTTCCATTCAAATACACTGACTTAAATATAGAGTTGGGTGGAACAACTGTATTTGAAGCAGCTTACACTTTTCTTATAAGGCTTTGAAATGTTTCTATGGGAATCAACCATTGACTTGCTCAGCTGCATTAACTCGGCAAGCAAAGGGAAAGCAACAACGCTTTAGACCCCTGAGGATGACATTGAAAACCCACTGTAGATCCCTGAGGATGACACTGAAACCCTATGCTCGAACCTAAACCTACTGAAAGCCCTCAATTGACATTTAAATCTCTTGTTGAAAGACAATTTAATTTTCTGTAGCCTTTGACTTTCAGTATTGAATTTGTCTCCTTTTTCTTCTCCCACTCCTTCTTCTTCTTTTAACCATAATCACTTATTTTCTTTTGTCACTTTGTGTCAAAAGATAATATTTTTAAATTGTGCTTTATAAATAAACTGTCTTTACCATTTTTGGTTGCCCCTTATAATTACACATGAACACAACAAATAAGAAGACACAACACAAGAAATACCTTCTGTGCATTTAACCCATTTACCAAGTGAAAAAGTGGGCTGCCACCAATGAAGGTGCCTGGGGTGCAGTGTCTTGATCATGATGACACTAGAAGTGCTGGGATTCGAGCCCAAAATATTTTAATTGCAGGGGCAACACCCTAACAACTAGGCCACAAGCTCCAAGAAATTAAACTGAATATTTTAAGACACAGATACTCTTGCAGTGTATACTTACTTTGGTGATGGTCCTGATTAAAAAATGATGTTATAGGAGGAGTCTCAGTGCTGTTGCCATTTTATAAGAAAGATGCTTTAGACACTGCATTTAGGTGTTAACAATCCTCAGAAAACAACAAACTAGTGTGGAATTCCTATTTCAAGCAGTTCTGGTTTATTCAGATTTGAAGTGGTGCCCTCTGAAGGAGCAGAAAGAATGTTCAACAAGTCTACAAGTTCCATATTACACACAATGTCCCATTTCTTCTGAACTCACACTGGAAAAAGCGGTTGATAGTGGTGCCAGAAGGCCTTGCTTGATCAGAACTGAACAAAACTAAGAAAGGTCCACGATTGATTTGGAATATTTGTGAAGTTTGGAGTGCTGTGGAGTTGTGTTTGACACACTATATAAATACACATTATATTCACAAAAATAAATAAAATCCCAGTAAATAGATAATTCACCCTATAAAAAATGCTCAGTCAAGAGTAAAACAAGTCAAAAGATGATTTCTCAGGGAGTTGTGTTTGATTGTCTAAACTGTAATTTATGTTTTATTCTTAATTTGATCTTTTTATCTGTCTTCTTTATCTTATGTCCACTTTATAGTGATTAAACAATATCGCTTTGTTCTCTCCGCATATGCAGTACAGCACAAGTCCATCTCTGTCATATGATAAATATTGCCTTTCCAACTGTGCAAAACCAGCTAAAAGTGGCCTCTGTTCTACTTTTGAACAGCATAGACCTAGTTTGTTGGCTTTTAACACAAAGTTTTAGCCTCTCTAGGGCACATCTATTGACCTAAACGTACTTGATAGTTACCTGATTCGCTGAAAGCTGCACAATACAAAAAAGGGCATGGTCATTGCTTGACATAAATGATAAAGGAATCCAATTTTGCAAAATTTTCTCGCTTATACCAACCCAAGGATACTTACATAGTACGACAGACATGGAGCTTTCCTGCAAAACTGCCGAACTAAGCATGCATTTGTGCTAAAAGGAAAAATGTGATTTTCCCCATGTGAGGAAATGTACATGTTCTGCAGAAGGAAGTGTATCACATGGATATTAGGTGGATACTCAATATTGGAATATGTGAGCACCTGCCAATTTTCTGATAAAATGTGCCAATGCGGCAGAGATTTTGCCCACAGCTTCTGTACTTGTACACCTGGAATGCAAATTTCTTGGAGGGTCTTGCTTAGTATCTGGTTCCAACCCCCAACTAAAGCATGTGTGAACTTCTCATTTTCAAAACATTTTCCTCCAGAGGTGCTAATCATCTGCAGTCTAGAACAATGAGAGAAACACGGGCAGGGTGCTTAAGAAACGCAGACTGACTGCTTAAAGGGCTCTATTGTGGATTTTTCATGAAAGTTTCCACTCGTTCAGCCTAGCAGTTCAGCAATGCCTCTTCATGTTCTAAGAATTTTAGTTTGGAGTGCTCAATATAAAAAAGCCACCAGTCAAATAAAGGTTTAGTTCTTATCCTCTACAGACAACAATCTCTGGAAGTTACTGTTCCATTCCTGAATATTATTAACATGTACTGTGTTAAAGCTATGACACACTATATAAATCTACATTATATTCACACAAAAAAATCCCAGTAAATAGAAAATTCACCCTATAAAACATGCACAGTCAAGAGTAAAAAAGAGTAAAACAAGTCAAAAGATGATTTCTCAGGGAGGAAAAATAAATAGAAAAGATGGATATGTCCCCATTTAAAACCCATCAAAATTGTACAAAATCAAACGAAGAGAAAACGTGACTTTAGGGTAAGAGGCTTTCACAACAGACAATAGGAAGTTTTCTTGCGTTTACAGAAATGGTTCTAGCATAGTGATAAAGTCAACGCCTGGGTAAATCCCTCTAATGAGAACACTGTAGAGTCAGCTTTACCATTGTTCAGGCACATTTAACTCAATATATTTAACATAGAAACATGTTCTTTAAAAAAGAGCCAGTTTTCTTTAAACCCCATAACCACTGACTCACATTATAGACCAATGTTAAATGTAATATCCACTCATTCCCATTGCAAAACCTCCATGCAATAATATGTATGCATTTTATAATATGTGTATTTAATTGGGTGGTTTAGGTGTCTCAGAGTAATGTAGGCACTGGCTGTTTTTTTTACAATGACAACATTTAAGCCAGGCTGAGATGTGTGCATCATTTATTACATAAATATTCAATGCTTTCCGAATCCGTTCACTCTTTCACCAAGGTTATGTAATATCTGGGTCTGGAACTCTGTGCATGAATGCTTCTTTGAATGGATACATCAGTTGAGCAGCTCAAATAGAGGGGGTGGTACTCACTGAAGCAAATCACCGTCTTCCACCAAGAAAAAAACATGCTAATCTCTCATTATCGGGACATCCAACCACAGAGTAGGTGCTAACCTTCAGCAATTCCAAACTGTGAAATGTTTTTTTGTATTTTTCCATAAGGTAGAGAGATATTTAGACTCATGTGGTATTTCCAACAATACAAAAACAAAATCTTGCAAGTGGAATGAACTTATATTACAGTGACAAATCTTTTTTTCTCAGATAAGATTAAGTATCTTCAAAAATGTGATTGTAAAATTACTTAGTTTATTTTCTGCAAATCAATTACCTCGGATATATGTTACCATATTGGATTGCATGTACAAAAAGACATTAAAAACTCAAAGAGCCACTGTTAGATGTTCCTCCCCAGTTTCAACAAACAAACTGCCCACTTTATATCTTGTTAATGTAGCCAATATTCTTTAACAATCAATCTGTGATGCATTTTTTATTTATGTACTATGTAAGACAATGGGGTTACAGTAACAATCAGTCATTGCCAACTGAAAAAAAGATGCTTATAGCTACTGTAAATAGTCCAAGCTGATATTTCTTTTCTTGAAAGAACACCTGAAGCTGATCTTTTGAAAGTTGTAAACAACATTCCATATATAACAACTGAAGGTTGTAAAAGATATTAACATGTTTTACCCTCCAAATTGGTACCAAAACTCTTTCAGTAAAGGGCCCTGCCATTGAGCTGCCCCTGTTCCATATACTAATGTGTCAATTATGTAACTCCAGTGATGTTTCCCTATGAATTTGATTGATTGACTCTATTGTCACATTCTAAATATAAACAGTCCAGTTTCTGAAAGCCACTGGGAGTGTTCACATATGAGAAGAATATCTTAAATGCACAGTTTTTAAGATTGTATCATGAAATTGGATCAGTACTAACACTTGTAGAGTTTAACTATAACAAACATGAAGATGTTATCTAATAAAAATGCACTAAAATATGCAGAAAATATGTATTTTAAAGTTCTCAGGAATAACCAAAAACGTCTAAAGGGCCTAGAAGGCCCTGAGTGTTCTCCACTGCACATGGGGTGTGCTGGAAACTGGCATAAGATATTCCTAGAATTATACAGTGTGCCGTTCTTTCCACTGAGTTGATAAGGAATGTGTAACCCAGGAAACCATGGCTAACTAAATGGCTAGTAAGCCAGTTTACACAACCGAGAAACACTTAATGCACTTAAGAAAAAAGAAATTCCTGCTGATCATTCCAGCAGATATGTGCTGTACACTCAGACCCAGATTACCCACTTACATTTTTAAACATCACAGAAAGAGGGATGTGTTTTTAACGCATTATTCATAATAAATAAGAGGTGATCTTGGTAGTGGATTTTACTGAATATTCTGTGCATGACCCCCATTTCTTTTCATTAGGAATCATGAAGCTTTTAGTGGATTGGTCTTGTGAAGTGGACGCACGCTACAGCGGTCTAGACTCCAGCAAGCTAATATTAAAAATGAAACATTGCATCAATATTTTACATCCTATTAGAAATGAAATGTATTGTGACCCACGCTCATCAGTGCAGCAATGATTTGTGTGAGCTATGAAAGCTCTTTAACAAAATGCCAGATATGCTAGATTCTCAGACCCACAGTGTCTGACTAAGCTCTCTTCAGGTAATGTGAATGCACACAAAGGCTGCTGCCAACTACTAGCATTTAAAGGTCATATATAATTGCAGTGGACACTTCATGTTTTAATTAAGACACTGTACTTGTTAGTTGTGTTTTTAGTTAGCTGACTTTATTGAAATGAAAGTCACACAATGCTGAAAGACACTGCCCACCTCTGCATCACACAGAATAAAATGACAAAACAAAGGCACCAAATTGGACAATTATGCTCATCAGTTCAGACACCACCAAAGAGCTAAGGCATTTTCTAAACAAGGGAAACCTAAACAGAAATAATTTGGGTAATCGTATATTATTCCTAATGCAATCTTACAATAAGCAAGATCAGAGAAGTTGGCCAAGTTTAAAGCAATAGTTCACCCAAAAATGAAAATTTGATGACGTTTGATGATGATCAAATTTTTCAAAGTAAAAAAGCATGCACAGACAAGTCCAGATTACACCCCGTGGCTCGTGACGACACATTGATGTCTTAAGA
>JBBKCR010000134.1:15907416-15925695 GCA_037577295.1 Ladigesia roloffi
ATGTCTATTTAATGGTTGCGGGTGCGGGGCGGGGCGGGTTGTAAAAATAGATACAGTGGTGCGGGGCGGGCTGGGGCAGGCCAAAACATTTCATAAAAGCGGTTGGAAAAATACCCGACACGCGCGTCACTACTGTCCACATGTCAAATCACCATTCCTTGCTTTAAACAGTCAAACACATCCATTCATATGCCAATGACATTCATATCACCTGGCTTACCCTTTCAAACCTGCTATAAAATGCAGTGGTTTAACTAGGTCCTTCCCCTAGAAGACCTTTTCATCCAGAAAGACCTTCACTGCACTTGCATCAAAGTTGCTCTGCACTTTGATATGAGTGTAGTGCAGGCAAACACTGCTTGGTGGTGCAGTCGATTCTTCCGTCCACCAAGGCCTTTTTGAACTTCTTCTCATCCATTAATCATAACCCACCTTACACATGTATCTCCACTTCTGTTTGAAAAGTTCAAGTTGGACTCTTCCCTGTATCATCCTGCCTCCGTGTTTCCCTGTGTCTCCCGACGACTTCAGGTCAAGAACAGAGGCAAGACCTTCACGCTTCACCATGTAAATAATCCAAAAGTGGAGGGTTGAGTAGTGGAATCGCCTCATTTTAGCCTAAAATAAAACCTGTTTTTTCAAACTTTTCCAAGGTTTTAGGGTGTTTGCAAATTGCCTTTTTTTTTAACTAATAGAAAGTTTAACAAAAGAAGTTTACCTTTACATATATATACTTTTATAGCTGCACTTTGCAGTCTGCCTGCATGACTATTTAGAGACTTTATAGCTTTAAAAGCAAAACTGTGTAAAGAGAGTTAAATATGTTTTTTTATTTAAGTCCTTTTGTTGATTATTTAGGATGAGTTTATAATTTAGTTAATTTACATTTGTGATGTTAATTCTAGGAGGATAAGATAAGATAAACCTTGTTATTCTCTAATGACATTAGGGTCATGAGGGTTAAAATAATATTTGATGTCCTACATGTGTGCATTGTGTTACATTCTGGCAGAGCAGTATAAGAGTAATAAACCATCATTTGGCACACAGATGAAAACCCTTTGTTTGGCTGGTTCAATAAATCACTAACTGTTTCCTGCTATGGTGCCAAATGCAAATGGGTCGACTAACAATTTAAACTATAAAACAAAAATGCTAAATTATTTTAGGGTTATGAGAATTTAAAGAAAAAACCTGTCCTTGCACATTGTGAAATGGTCCAGCTCTGGCAGGGCATTGTGAGATTAATGATGATGTGTTGGAACACAGATGAAAACCCATTTGTTGGCTGATTGAGTAAATCTCCAACTGTGTCCTGCTGTGGTGACCACTGATTCCACAATGCGCTGGAGAGTCCACAACCCACATCAAAATAAATCTTGCTGTTTGTAAGTAAACAGCTTACTTTTAAAGGTTGATTGATTGTTTATTCCTGTTGTTCCTGCACACAACATGTTTTAGCTTAGAGTTCTTTTGGCTTATTGATTCAGTTAAACAAACTGAAAATGTTTGTCCCATTCTTGCCTCATTAAATTGCCCATGATTGTCCAATTAAAGCAGTCAAGCTGCCCCACAAGTCAAGAGTTGTGATTCTCCTACAGTCTCTATTTCTAACTCAAGAGACCCATTGTGCACCTGAATTTTGCTGGTTGTGTTTGGTCCAGATCAGATCCCCATTAGTCCTCAGTTTTGCAGTTTTACAGATTTCTCAGCATATTTCTGTTGATTGCCCAGAGCAGCGCAGAAACCAAAGTGGAGGTGACCCTGCCATTGCTCTAAAACCCTAATTAGATTCAAAATAATGACTGGGAAAGGGTCTGGGGGATTGGTTGCCTTTTAGGCCTTGACTGCTAAAGTGTAACCACCCAATCTATCGAAGTTTTTATACTAGGGCACAGGATCAAACATTTTACAGTGAACACTTAAGACAACACAATTCAGCAAAAGATTAAATTGACTGATTTAAAGAAGCCCATTTTTCAAACTGAATGAATGGAGCAGGTGAAAGTGAGCTCAGCATGGGCTTAATCTGCCTAGCTGATCAGTAACCCCTTTGAAAGAAATCAAAGGTGCTCAATGTAATGTTTATTTCTTTTATTCAGCATACAGCTTAATGCATTTAACCACTGAGTTACACCTACATCTGACAGCAAGAAAAAATATAATCCATCCATGCATCTATTCTCTGATCCTTAATCAGGACTGTGGGGGGCGGGTGGTCTCTGCTGTGGGTGGGGGGTCTCAGCTATTGCCCTGGGTGGCTACATTCAGTGCTCTTGTCTCTGTTCTTGTATGGGAGTGAAAAAATAGGGGTTGGTGAAACAAATGGTTTTGAAAAGTATGTGTGGGGTGGAAACATCATCCTTTCTATAATGGTTCTATGATGCAACCAAATAACTGCAATTGCTATAATACAACAAAATAACTGCAATTTGTGTTGCAAAAATTATAAAGGAAAATAAAAGTAAAAGCTTCCATTGGACACACTGGACAAAATGATTTTCACATCATGTCTTACACAATATCTGATGAATTCAGCTGTCATACTGCAGAATATTGGTTTCCTCCCATTGTGTGCAGGGAGAATCCAGATTTATTGTTGCATGCTGTTGCCATATAGTAACAAAATGCAAATAATGCCCCAAACCTTTTTTTTTCCAAAATCATATTTACATTTTTATTGATATGTCTTTTTTAACAAGAGAAAAAAACTTAGTCACATGCTGTCAGGTTCTCATAGAGCTTTTTACCTCTACCCATAGAACACTTCTTTTCTACCACCTCTATTGTGAAAGCCCTTCATGCCCCTAGCTTCTTCTTTTTTTCCTTTTACATGGATATTAACATACTTTTGATCTCTCTCACCCTGCCTCCTCCACCTTCTAAATGCAGCTCCCCTTAAAACCGTCTTAGCCCTAGTCAGCAGTTAGCAGTGTTCATTTAATAATTACTTTAGATGGAATTATAAATAAAAGACGACTTTGAAATGCTAATGTGAAACACACGGGAACCTCTTGAGAGGAAGCTTCTTTTGACTTTCCTGATGAATGGATGAGATTCCTAGACATGACAGTGGAGCGGAAACGAATGCGAGGTTCACGCACACTCACGCACACTTCAGGCACCACAAACAGAAATCCTTGCCCCTAAGGGTCTTCTGGAAGATCCTCCAACTCTTCATCTTTCCCTTTTAACTCCTCCAGTGCTCGAGGTGTTGCGATTGACATTTCCCTCTTCCTTCTTTTCTGTCTCTCTCCTCCTTAGTTGCTTGTGTCTGTTTGAGTGTGTGCAAAGTAATTATTTACCATTCATTAATTCATTTCAAAGGAAATTGCATCTGTCAAAGCCTTGATGTCACCATTGTCAGTGAGGCAGATGAGACAGTCGGAGCAGCAGCTGAAGCTGCATTCCTTTCTGCAGAACTGGAGGACAGCAGGGCACCGACTAAAATGTAACATGGTTTTTATGTAGTTAAACAGGTTCAAGTGAAAGGTGCTTTTAGCTGTTTTCGTGTATTTTCCTAATAACCCTGTATTTGGAACATTATGTGTTTTTTTCATCACATCTGTTTTTCAATTACTGTGTTGTGTGTGTATGTAAGTCACAGAATCCCTGTTTTTTTTTACCTGTTTTATTTTAATAAGTCTCTTGGTGGTTGTTATGTAGCTCCTTTTTCAAGCATGTAATTAATTCACAGTGAAAGCAAGCCCGGGTAAAGTTCAGCCTCCATACAGCAGGGTTAGTAATGTGGCACAGCTGAGACACTCCATGACAAAATTAACAAGAACAAAACTCTATGCACACATAACCACCTATAAAAAATTCAAGTTTACTTTTTAAGTTTTATGTGCAAATTGTTCTGGTAAGCAGCAAATTCATTAAGTGCTGCCCTCTATGAAAACATCAACAAAAAAGCAAAGAAGAGCCACTTTTGTCCCCCTAATGAACCTGTCTGTTGATTCTTTAGTGAGGGCAAAGTATAAAGTTTCTGTACCAATCTAAGAGAAGAACTTAAAACCTGTATAATATTTGGAGGCTCTTTCAACATTTAAAAGTATTTCATGCTCACACTGCTGTAGTACCATCCATTCTCGGGCTTTTTAGAGAACTTATAGTGGGTCTTTTAAAGCATTGTATCATTCTTTTTTTTAAGAGTGCAGAAAGTATTAATTTGTGACAAACCTTTAGACAATGTTGAGGTTCTCTTAACTATGTAAGGAACCTTCATTTCCTGGTGAAGCTCCAGTGAGTGCATTGTTATACTGAGGGTAGAAGTTAGCAGAGCACAATGCTAACCTGCTAAGTTAGCTGAAAACAGAGCTAGTTAGAATGGATTCGACATGCACTGTCCAGGTGAGTTTGTAAAAAAAGTATACATTTGTCATTTTACAATGGTATGTCACTGCATTTGCTGTTTGAAAGAAAGTAATGTTCTCTGGTGAGTTTATGACTTATTCTACTTCAAAAATTATTTACTGGGTCTCAAGACAAGCACTGTGTGGTCCTTGGAATGAAAAAGCATGAGAAGTCATTTTTAAAGAACTGAAAGTGATTCTTCTATGGTATTACTCCAAATAATACTTTTTTGGCACCTGTCCTTTTTGTGGTGTAATGTAGGCTCTAGGCCGATGGTGTATCATTACTCATACTTCAGTGGGGAGAGCCTAGATCACATCCAGTGAGAAATGAATTTAAATGACCTTGTCTGTATAAACTGAAGGTCCATTCTAGGCTGAGGGTGAAATTAGACAGAATTTTAAAAATAGAAATTTGCCTCTCACTTACACCCTAACTGAAAGATGAAGGGAGAACATTCTGTCCCTCCCACTTACCCATCCATACCAGTTTAACTCCCCTGATAATTCTTGATTTAGCGATCAAACCATATTACACACACCCCCATGCTGTTCACCTTATTTTAATTAATGAAAGCTTGTTAATTAGGATGCTTGGCACTCCATTTAGGCACTGACCTAAATCTAAACCTCAACACATTTAACTGCCATTGAGAACAATAGCTGTCCTGATCTTTCAGTAATTATCTGGACGATGTTCATTAATTTCTCATGGTCAATCAGTCCCGTAATGACCAAAAGGACATACAGAACGTATGCTCTTGATGGGTAATTCATTATAATTGGTCATACTTAGTATAAAACCCATATACCTAAATCTTTAATGAAGTAATTATACAGCCTTTACTAGCAGAGGATACATATGTTATCAATTAATGTGCAAACATTCATTTTGACAAATATGTTAAAAACAAACAAACAAAAACATTTCAAACCTTACCTTTCCAGTTTTAAGGATCTTTTAAGTCTAACCTTCAAAATGGAATTGTAATTAAAAATGACGCAGATTAGGATCTTTTATCAGTGCTTTAAATAGGTCAAATCCTAGAAGACTGAGTTTTCCTTCACTCCTTTGAATTGGTATAATATAGCATGTAAACCTCGCTGAATAAAAAGTTAAGGCAAGTCAGCTAAGGCATGTCTGAGGTAACTTGCAAGTCAAGCAGGTCTAACTTGAGGCAGTCAAAATGAGTTGCCTAAAACACACTAGTGTCTCTAATGAGTAATTTTTGAAAGGCATGAGGCAGTGAAGTTGATATCCTCTGTTTTAAATCATGCCCTAATGCAGAAGTGATGGAGAGTTATCTCTATCTCTCTGTAGGGAAAGCTGATGTTACCTAGCTCCATAATTAAAGTAAACTCCAGGTTCCCTTTACCTTTCCCCTGCAGTATCGCAAACTCCTAAATAAAACTTTATCACTCTGACAGAGCCTTTTGATTAATTGGCCCCTGTGCACCTGGTATTAAATCACAAAGTTTCCCCAAACACTGCGGAACTTCATTCAACCTTTTCTCCGCTTCGCCATATTTATTCTGCACGCTCATGTTCTAGATATAGAGCAACCACACATGAGAAATAATGTTGGGGTGGATGTATAGGATAAATGTAGATGATAGCATATAATGCATTCATATTTTATTTTCCTTGTTCATGTGTGGAAATGAATTGTCCATAAATTATTTGATGTAGTTAGCAAATTATTGATCATTGTTGTATGATAATACACAAAGGCAGATCCTCACTCCTGCCATCCTCACTCCTGCCACTTGGGTTGTAGTATGAATGTCACCATGGATTTTCAATTAGAGAGTGCCAGAGGGTCTGTTTGTTTGGTGTAAAGGTAGTTGTCACTGCGAAATGGATTGGACGCCATCCAGTCACGATAAGACCATTGTGCTGTATTGAATTTATCTTCTAACAGACACAAAGAGGGATGAGCAATTACATGAGTGCAAACCGTGGATGACCACGGTGTGTGAAAACCCACCGGAAAAAAATAAACCTTTTATTTTCTTCTCTTGCAGAAATGATGCAAAGTGATGTCCTTCACACGGACATTCACACCAGTGTGGAGTAGTAATGTAAAAATCAATGCACAAACACTTGATGAACACAATGCATTATTCCGAGCTTTGGTGGAAGGAGAGAAGCAGCGAAATACATAAACAGGGCGTTACTGTCCAACCTTAGTTTGGACAGGGCTGCTCTCCTTTATATACATGGATTTCTATAGATTCACATCTCAGCCTCATACCAGGAGGGTGTGCTGCATTACGATTTTAGAAAACAAATACATGTCCAAATACAAATGCCATTTGATTGTGTTCTAATTTGTTTGAAAATTAAACAAGAAAGTATCCATGAGCATGAACTGAAAACTGAGTAATTAAATACAATTTGCTATAAAATAGATTCTGCATATTTGTTAAAGGATTCGACTTAGGAGGATGACTTGTCCATACAAGCATCTTGTTGTTGTCCATTGTTCTTTCCTTGAACATAAAGATAAAAGATTCTCCATTCATATTTCTTTAATTGTACTGACCTGGTACAGTTTATAGAGAAGCAGCTCTGTGATGAAGCTCCCATCTCCTTATTTTACAGTGCGAATAGTGTTCTTATGATATTACACAGAACCCTTCTTTCTCCAAAAATGGTGAATTATTGCCAAATAGTATGTTTTGTATGACCAGAGTGTTTTATTCAAAATTAATGGCATGCCTGTCTTGGGTCTCTCAACTACGAATGCATGAACTTTCCACTTGCATATCAAACTTACTGTACTGCCAAGCGAAGCGGGCTCTTGGCTGTTCCTTGGATGCCGGAGGTTTCCCGTTTGATTGCTTTTTAATAATGTTGTTTCTGAGAACTTTAAGAAGCCTAGAAAACTAATTTCTTTTTGCAATAGGCTTATTTTGAGCAAAACTCTGAACTGGTTCAAGAAATGAAAGTGAAAACACATATTTTCCCTGGAACAAAACCAAAAAACTCCAAGAATCTTTCATTTAAAATCTGTGTTACTGCTTAATAATGTTATTTTCTTTTTTTCCAGGCAAGCATGTAATCACTGCATGCTATTTCAAGACTAATCATATGGAGGAAAAAACTTTATAATGGTACTTTTTTGAGATGATGAAATTTGTTTTCACTGTGTTGTGGCCATTTATAATCATGACAGTCTTTTGAAACGTAGCTTCTTGAACACTGCATCATGTGCCAGTGTTTAAAAAGGATATATTTTAGGCTTTCAAGGGTAAAAGGTCCTTTGGGACCAGTTAAAGTATGGCCCAACACCCCGACAGTGTATAAATATCCTTTTTACTGAGTAAGATTAGGTTTGTGCTTTTTATCTGAACAAATATCATTACATTATTACATGTGTTAATGACGTCATTACATCGGTACATGTGTAAACAAGGACAAATAATATGGTCATTTTGCTGTCATAAATGTTAATAAAACTTTTAAATTTTTTAAATAGATTACTACCTTGTGGATTTTAGAGTAACTAAAAAATGTAGTTATAAAATGAGATGAACATGTGCTTATCACTACTATAATAAAAATGTGCTTATCAATACGACTAATAAAATCAAGGCCATTGCCTATTGTAACATGGTTAATAACATTATGTTTAGGTTAAAATGCAACATCAAAACAAAACATGTTTTAGCTCTGAGTGAACAGTTATATCCATTTTTTAACTAGTCTAAATATTCTAAATGCTATCACTCCAAATAACGATTCTTACACTGCAGTTTTTTTTTTCAAGATTCAAGATTCAAGATTTTTATTAGTCACGTGCATAGTTATACAGGTACAACACGCAGTGAAATGTGTCCTGAACCGCTCCTTTAGACTGTGCAGAATTATATTTTAGAAAAATTTAATTAAGAATAAAATCTAGAATTAAGCCTGTGCAGAATTATATTTTGAGAAATTTTAAATTAAGAATAAAATCTAGAACTAAGACATTAAAATAATATGAAATAAAATCTGGACTAGACAAAAAATAAGTAAGAAACAAGAAATAAGTACGAGTATGCATTATGTTTAATATAAGCACAACTGAAAAAGTTGTGTTTCTACAATGCACATAACAAATACTAAGACAGGACGTGTATTTAAATAAATGTTGCCATAGAATTTACTGTGTGCAAATGTGTACCTTAAAATCATAAACCCTGAGGTGAGGCAAACTCTTGAAAAACCTCTACATTAAAATGGAACACAATCAAACAAATGAGGGGCCGAATTCTGGAAAGAGAAGTCTCCCTTTCAGACTCCTCAAATTCAAATGTAGTTTTAGAGATTTCCAAGTATTATACCAAAGGCACATTAAGGCACTCAGTCAGACTTTACATTCAATAACAGTTAATAACATTTCAGACATATTTGCATCAGATAAATGTTATTCTAGGTGCATTGTTTTTGTTCTGGGTCAGTCTATCAGTTGTCAGTATATACACCAAACTCTAAAGCAATCTGCCTTTTGCGCAGGTCCCTGATGAACTGCATTTGTTTAAATGTGAATGATTGTGTCTATTTCTTACCTGGCGAAGAGATGGCACCAGGATGCAAGCCTGCAGAAAAAGTGTGATACTTTGGACAATATGGGTCCTGCATTCATGTTTATATTACTTTGACATGAGCCACCTACCTAAACATTGTGCCAGAACAGGCCCAACCCTTCATGACAGTAGTAATCCCTAATGGCCATGACCTATATGTGCGGGGCTGTCACACCTTAAAATTGTTCAGGGATTATTTGAGGAAAACGATCATGATCTTACGGTCATTATCAGTTAAATCAAGCATTGAAGTGCTTAAAGGGTCTGCTGCTAGATTCCAGATACACAGCACACTTCAGAGGTCTTGTGGAGTCCATTCCTTGATGAATCAGAACTGGTTTGACAGCACCGTGATAGACTGGTGGTTCTTTAAAGTTTGCCTGGCACTTCTCTTATTTTGACCCTGTACAATCACTCTCCATCAATTACTGCTTTTATTTTATAACTTACTCACCAGAAACATAGCTGCCGCACTCTGTGGTTCATTCTGAAGATGTCCTTAATGTGGGCTTTTAAGATGACTAAAAAGTCCTCTAAATGTTCTACATACATTTGTACGCAGAAGAGCCAGCTGCAGTGCATTAAAGCTGTTTGTAATGTAAATGATGGCAGTGAGCTGCATTAGAAAGCCCTGAAATGTCATTGTCTGAAGAACTTTATCTAACTCCTTTGTCCTACTGCCTTTACCACATCCTGCTTTCATTTGACTTGAACCAGACTGGTTTCGTCTGATTGCTCAATCATACGAGCGGTTATCAGCCCGACGAAGGTCATTTGAACAAGAGAAGATGAGAGAAACATTAGAAAAAGCTGTCACATACCCTCTTTAATGCACTGTAGCTCTATGATATTGGTCCATTTATGGCCGAACACAAACTTACTAGACAGCAGAATCACAAATAGGAGGAATATAAAGCAGCTTTTAATACATTTTTCACACTACAAATATTCACTCCTCTTGATATGGGGAAGGTTATTATTTCTTAAGTGACAACAATCTATGGAAGTGAGGCCTAATAACCTGCAATTCGTATGCTACCTCCATCCCCACCCAGGAAGAATTAGGACCCAATTACTTTCACGGGAGAAAAGAGAGAAGGCAGCTCTGCACTTAGTGAGATTTGTTGATTTTGTGAAGTGTGTGCATGAGTGTGTGTTGTGGGGTTGGAGTGGGGGTGTATGCGTGTGCATGCTTTTACCAGAGTAAATATTTAACATAGAGAAAATGAGATCATTTTGCATGACAGCGTGAATAATTTATGGTCTCTGCTCAACATCTGCTTGCGTCGTGTTGACTGCTCTTGTAGCTGGATGGAATATTGCTACCATATTGAGGATTACAAGTACCAGCACTGCATTCATATGTGTGTGTGTTTGCGTGCACTTTCTTCTAATACCAGAAGTTTATGGATTTACGAATGTCTGTAAAAAATTGTCTGCATGTAAATTTAGACTTGTAGGTGGAGGCTGTGAGAGGAGTTTTGCCAATAGTGATATGCATTCATGAAATTCACCTGCACCTGGTGAAATCACCCTAGTAATTCAAATTCAGTCATTTTGGTGGGGTCTTTCCACTTACCCATGCAACATATCCCAATTATTAGAACTAAAATGGGACTATGCTAAAATAGTGCTTTATTTATGCTAAGCAGCAGGAATCTAAATGACTTTTGGGGCTTGTACAGTGTTTGTGGGCTGTGAGGGCCATGCTCTCTTTGTATGAGCATGAAAGTGGGCAGATTGAGGGAAAGACAGGGTCTATCTTGTGTTTGGTAACCAGAACATTCAAAAGTTACTTTCTTCTCCTTGGTCTCTTGAGTAATATATCATTCAGTTGCTGTAGTTCTGCCCAGGAAATGTTGCTGTCAGTTTTATTAGGAGCAACTTTTTTTTTCTGAGCTTGTGTTGCACACTTTCCTATCTGGTTTTAGACACGACGCCGACAGCAGCGTGCCTTCAGTAAAGAAATCTTTTCAAAATATGTGAAGGGGTGGGCAGTATGGGGATCAGGCTGCATGAATATTAATGAGCATCCATGGATAAAACATGTGGAGAAACTCTAAGCAGTGTATACATACATTTATATGTGGGGATTTGAGTCTTATTTGCAGAGATGCTTCAAATCAGGCTGTATGTCATTATGCTGAATGCTATACACTGATGGTTCTAAGGAGGAGCAAAATAAAGCACCTTGTGTGAAAGCCAGGGAAGTGAGAAAAGTCTGAAAGTTTCAAGGCCCTTCTCTTAATCACTGAAGTTTTCAGGTGATGGTTTACAGGAAGACTACCTGTGTGAATTATTCATAAATGATTCATAATCAGTTTGTCTGTTGGGTTGTAGGGAGTTTATAAATAATTAATCAGCAATTATATACAAGTTTCAACAGTTGCCATACATTGATGCAGGCAGAATGTCAAACTTCTGAATGATTTCCTAATTTCTACCAATACGACACCAAACCCCTTAATTTTATCCCTTAATATAAACTTCATTTTTACCTTAATTTCCAGTAAATTAAGGAAAATTAAGTGGAAAAGTGCACAGATTAAGTCTGAGTAAGGGGTAAAACTACTGAAATTTTCCCTTATTTTTTAAATTTGCCCCCAAATAACTGAGCCTTCTGAAGAAAATGCCATATATTTAAGATTAAGGGGTTTCACACTCACACCTTAAATCCACTTTTAAGGTACAATTAGGGGAACAGTTTACAAATTAATAGGCACTTAATTCAAATTAAGGTGTTTGGCATATTTTAAGGGCTAAATTAAGGTAGAGTTAAGCATATTTTAAGTACATTGTGTTTCATAGTGTACTTAAATGAAGATTTCTCTTGATTTTAATGATGCAAGATTGTCCTTGTGTCATTGAAAGGTAATCAAGACAATGCTAATCAAGCACATACTATTAAATGTGCATTGCTGTAAACAGAGTTTAAAGTGAACAGATTAATGACAGTCTTTGAGTAACACTTCTCAGTAAACTCAACATCTTGTTACAAAACCAGCAACCTTCCTAGCTCAGGAGTTAAATTGAAATATGCTGCGCTGCGAGGAAGCTAATTTTGTAAGCAGCTGCAGCTTCATGACTACTGGTGCGGCTGTTGATTCCTCTCAGGCAGAAAGTCGATACTGTGGGGTGCTAGTATAGCCATGACTCTATTTGTGGAGGGTCTGCACCTCTGGGTGGGTGCTCAGTCTGCGAGGGGCTCAGCTCGCGACAGGGCAGCTCCTCTGCTCAGGGCTGCAGGGGAAGACTGATATTTACTTCTAAATGCAGCTCTACCTAGGAGATGGGGCCAGTCCCATAGGAGCAGAGAGCTATTACACTCAGCACCAGAGGGGAGGGGGAGCAGAGCCTGGTCCGCTGCCTGAATATCATCAGGTGTTTAGAAACACCACTGATGAAGCAACTAAGTATGAATGCTTTATTTGTGATTATCTGACAATGAATTATAAACATGCATGAATACTGACCTTAGTAGGTGGGCCTTTGCTATGTATGTATTTATTTTTGAGCAGGCTTTAATCTACAGGGATCTTGCTTTTAAGCCCCATAAAAGTCACTACTGCCATGTAAACTTGAGCTGACTTTAAACGAGTGTTGACAGAGGGGATAAGCAATCAGAATCAGAACCAAAATAATCAATTATTGTGATTGTTTGTTTACCTATTCAAAAATGAAATGCTCAGCTTTGAAGAAACCTACCAACTCAATGTCTCTTTACAGTGGTGGTAACAGAAAAATGTCTAAGAAATGTTTTTTTTTACCTTCTTAAGTAACCAGTGATCTTATACTCACATTTCTATGTCATGATGATGATGGTAAAGCAGTGGCAAATCTAAAAAAACTAACATTTTCCATGAGGACCAATTTACAGCAAAGAGTAAATATACATCATAGACCAACATTTTCTCAGAGTGCAAAAGAAGGTTTTTAAGTGCTAAACAGGTCATTCATAACCATTTAGTTGAACAACGTTCTGAGAGGGAGCTTTTAAAGGTGGTGAACATGGGAACATCTGGACAAACCGTGAGAAATTTCAGTTATTAGGAAGACAGCAAACATGTACATTTTTTTAACCTAAAGAAGCAAGTGGGCCACAAACACACCTGGACAACCGGACACAGCTTGGGACTCTAATTGGGGAGGTGAGAGGAGCCCAGAAACAGAGACAGGGTGAAGCAAAGACTGGGTGGGAGTGGAAACAGGAGAGGCTGGATCTCAGACAACCACAAGACACATTGCACACTTTGCTTGCTTCTGTGCATTTGTCAATTAAATCATCTCTCTATTTTTACAGGACGGAAGCCTATAAGCGCCATAGCATATTATATTACATTAATTACAACCTTTTACACATTCATGTATAAACTGCATTCAAGCATTATTGAATTTTGTGATTTAATCATATCTATTCATAGATTTTGTTTAATATATCCTTGTTAAAATGTCCTACACTCGTTTCATTGCAGGCCTGACATATTCTGTGCTCAGGACAGGATATGCAGCCCATCTCATTACTGTTGCAGCTTCAATCCAGCTGAAGAAGACAAATAAGCAAACAAGCAAACACACAAAAAAGAACACTGCAGGCTTCCAGTTCGAGTTTAAATAGATTCAGATCACTAAACAGGTCCAGAAACAATGCCATTATTTCACAACACTCTTAAAAAGTCTTTTTTATTTCTTGCTTAATAAACAGGTGTATTCAGCATGTGCAGTTATTGGTGCTGTTTGGTTTAGACAGCCATTCATCATCCTTCTGCTTCACTGGATATTGGCTGGGTCATGTGACTCATGCCATTTTATCACATATTATCAAGAATGATTTCCACTGACAGCACCGTGTGGTCTTCAGTTTAAGAAATGCAAAGCGTGATGTGAGCATAACTGGACAGCAATTAATGAATTGCATAAATTGAACATTTCGGGGCAATACTGCCACAGATGCCTGTAGCGTACAATGATTATTCTTCATATAAACAAGCAGTCAGCAGTCACTGGAGGCAGCATAGATTTAAACATAAACAACCCTGCATATTTGCATGCTTTAATCGCTTTCACCAGCGTTTCATGGGGAACAAAATTGAAAAATAAATATTTTACAGAAATGTTCAATGATTAGTCATTGCCATACCTAGAGAATCTTGTTTATGCATGCATTCATTTTGTTTTCTGTTTTCCTTGAGTACGTGTCTCAATTCTGTATACAAATATGAAATTTGTAGGCTGGAGTGTCCTGAAACATACTTCTACAGATCTACCAACAGAAACTCAGCATGGACATTTATTAGGCATTAAAATGCATGAGACAATTAAAGTGAGTAGATTTATCTCTGCTCCGCATAATTAATTCATCTGTCTAATCATACAAACACATTTTTAAAAGTTATGTTTATAAACCTAAAAATGATATGCATAGTAAATGTACTAAAATGCAATAGGGATTTAGTGTGTGTAATGTGTGTGCATGTGTGTATGTATTTTTACATCGTGTCCATTTCTGTCATGCCCGCAATGGAGCCCGACGCCTGAGTACTAGGTGGTACACGGCCCTGGGCATGTTCTTGTGATGTCATAGGTTGTGTGTGTGTGGTTGTTTGGTGACTAGGCAACCCAGGTGAATAGGCTTTGTTAGCTCATCAGCTGGGTTGCCAGGTAGCTAATAACATATCCACCTGTCTTGTGCTTAGTTTAAGTGATGCTTGTTGATAGTCTTGATTGTAGTGTCATGTGATTTGCTGTCTGCATGAGCTTGTGCATTTAAAGGCCTAGCTGATCTGCGGGATAAAGGGGTAGAAAATGGATGGATGGATAATTCCACTGACTTTTTTCCCATGAATACCACCCTTCCTTTTCCATCCTGTATTTTAAAATAACTTTACATATTTTTATTTTCTGGCAATGAAACTTCAGACTCTAAGCTTTCAAATTAGTCCAACTGCAAACAAATATAACATTATATGACGGAACTGTGTCTTTATAAAATAATGTCTGAATCCAAGATGGCTGCCCAAAAGTTTGCCTCCCAACTGGTGTATTTGTTTAAAATTTGAGGGCTTTACAAATATAAGTATTTGATAAAATTATCCTGACATTTAATCACAGCTTTCATGCATCCTGGGTGCTCTTGGGTCACTATATTCTATTACTGGCACAAAAAGAAAATCAGCTCAGCTTGGGAATATTCATCTTCCATTAGGTCACATTCCAGCGGTTTTAAGAGGGGTTTGGGTCTGGGGATTGGGCTGACAATGACAGGGTTTTGATCTTGTGGTCTTCTAACCACACCTTGATTGACCCATCTGTGTAACATTGAGCATTTCCCTGCTGGAAAAACCAATGTTCAGGGTTAGGGCACATTATCAGAACAGAGGGAAACAAGGTTTCCTCTAGGATTAACTTGTACATGGCTTGATTCATGGGTCCTTCACAAACAAAAATCTGGCCTCTTCCAGCTTTGCTGAAGCAGCCCATCATCCACTAAAATTTCACAGTAGATGCGTCTAACCAGCGTAAAGCTCTACAAGTCTCTATATGACCATTAGACAATCAGGTGATGGGTAAAGCTGAAAACTGGACTCTTCAGAGAAGATGACCATACTGCTGTCTGTCTGGTCTTAACCACCCTCAGCCTGGCTCTTCTTCTCATTGATTAAAGGCATTTTTGTAGCTTGACTTTTTTGTAGCTTGACTTTTTTCTAGCGTGACTTCAAGCTCACTTGGAGGAGCCTGTTTCTAAACTTAACCACAGCTGCCATTTTTTTCTAGGTCACTTCCTACAGATTTTGAGTGAAATTCAAAGGAGCTGATGAACATCCCGGTCAGTGGAGAATCAGGTTCACCCTCTGCCAGTTTGTAACTTTAATATCTGCTGCCTGACCTTGATCTTAGGAACTGCCATCTCTAACATTTTGCAGATAGAAGCTACCTGACAACTGTATCCCACTGTTGGAATAAGAAAACCTGAACTCTTTTTTTTCTCTTTTTCTTTTTAATGTTTTTATTTTTTTGCACGATGAATAGATATTTTTTTACATTTCTAATACGTTTAAGGTACTACTAGCATTGTTTTTCCCATCCAAAAGGATCCCATTGGAAAAAAATCTATATATCTGTAAATAAAAATGTGGCATTTATATGCAAATGCATGTAAAACATTAAAATGTGCCACATTAATGTTTCAGTTTAATTTTAAATCCTGCAAATTGACAAACTTTTCATTACATGCATGGCAGTGTTCTCTATGTGACATTTGTGACATTTGCATCAATATGCATAAATAAGCAAAAGGCATCTTGATTTTACTTTTTTTGCCTACAGGCTATGTTTTCCTCTTGTTTTAATATTAATTTCATTAACCATAAACAGGTTTTCATGACTTGTACCATCTTTACCGAGGGTGCCAATAATGATGAGTATGTGGGTGGTTTCATCAGGGCTGCAGTCCATGTTTAACACAAGCTCTGAGCGCTTGGCCAGTGAAGCTTCTCCTCATATGGTATGGAAGAAGCAGTGACTCGACCTCCGCCAGCTGGCTCCTGTCAGCCCCCATGGAGTCTAACGAGGGCACAAACACCACACTCTGCGTATGAAAGTCAGATTTAAGGACCACAGCCATGTCGGAATCGCTTGGCTGGAGCTGTGGCTTCTTGACGGTGCAGAGACCATGTTCAAATCGCATTCATGTCTTGTGCATTACTCATAACTCAGAGGCATTACTACAGATAAACAGCTGCTTACAGTTAGACTGCCAATTAATTGCCCTCTGTCTGTTGGCACAATAGCTACCAAATAATGTATTTAAATGGTTTAACAGTACGAAACAGAACAGCACTAAATTGAGTTGGAAAACATTCAGTTTCAAAAACTTTTTCTTAAGTTTTAAATGTAGTAAATTCAATATAAATATTTTAAGTGAAGTAATAAGTAGTATAATTAAGTAGTAGTATTTAGTATTAAGTTAGGGTTAGAGTTTAGAAACAAGAATATGAAGAAGAAGAAGAAGAAGAAGAAGAAGAAGAAGAAGAAGAAGAAGAAGAAGAACAAGAAGAACAAGAAGAACAAGAAAAAGAAGAAGAACAAGAACAAGAACAAGAAGAACAAGAACAAAAACAAGAAGAAGAACAAGAACAAGAAGAAAAAGAAGAAGAAGAACAAGAAGAAGAAGAAAAAGAAGAAGAACCAGAAGAACAAGAAGAACAAGAAAAAGAAGACCAAGAACAAGAAGAACAAGAAGAAGAACAAGAAGAAGAAGAACAAGATAAAGAAGAAGAAGACAAAGAAGAAGAAGACAAAGAACAACAGCAACAACAAAAATAAACATTTATTTTGATAATAATGTATATATGTTTTATAAAATATAGCTACAATAATTATATTTTAAGTGAAGGCTGATCTTGAGATATGTGTTATTGAGCAACTTTATAACTATGCTTTATTTTTTAGCACTGGGACAGGGTTACATTACGACTTGCAATCCAGAACTCTCTTTGTCTTTCCTTGATGCATCACCCAGGACTGAACCTGACAGATCTTTGATCACTAGGTTTAGCTACAAAGGTTAAATTACATGCATGTATTATTTTTTCCCCATCACACAGTGGTAACAAAGCCAGGTGAGAGAAGGCTCACATATGATTTCTTCAAGACTTTCACAGCTACACCTTTTCAAACTACTGCTTAAGCATCAGACAGCTGAACACATCTTGGAGAAGAACATTCACTGACAATTCTGTTACATCAGCTAGCAGGACAGCACAGTGACTCACATCATGCTGGGTAATGAGAGGAGAGGGAGGACCATCCTGCCCACCTTGAGAAAGAGTGAGTCCAATTATCCAGTGAGTCCAGCGAAATACTGTTGTTGGGATCAAGCTCTCAGTGTCTTGAGGTTAAAACCAGTGTTTTGATGGCTGCACCACTCAGGAAGCCCCTGTGTTTATAATGACACTGGGCAGTCTTTTCTTTAATGTACAGAAATGAAACAAGTAACAATACAAAAGTTTGGGTGTCACCTGGTTAAACTATATTTTATCAATGTCATACGTAACACAAAGTGCAGATACAACTTACTTCAGCACATTAAAATGTACAGTTAATTCGAATCTGCTAATGTATGTGCCCTGTGCAACAGTTATGTAATATATTGTAATACAAGTTTGATCTTAGTAGAAGGTGTGATTATTTTTTCACTTAGAAAATAAGCAAAACCATGTAATTTCACTGGATGTGTTCAAACATTTAAAGGGATAGTTCACCCCAAAATGAAAATCTGTTTCCTCAGCAGAACACAAATGCAGATTATTAGCTTTAGCCGTAGCAGTCTGGTAGTCATTTAATGGAAGTGGAT
>JBBKCR010000134.1:15990623-16003364 GCA_037577295.1 Ladigesia roloffi
TTTGAAAGGTCTGACGCCCATCCACTTCCATTAAATGACTACCAGACTGCTATGGCTAAAGCTAATAATCTGTGTGTGTGTTCTGCTGAGGAAACAAAGTTACCTACATCTTGGATGCCCTGTGGGTAAGCAAATAAACATCAAATTTTCATTTTTGGGTAAACTACCCCTTTAATTTCAATATATGACATGAAATTAAATATATGACATTAAACCAGGCTGGTATGTAAACAAATTGTTACAGCTAACACTGTGTTTTGTCTATGGCTGCCATTACACGGCTCCTTGGTTTTTTATAGCTTTATAGTTTGTTCCTTTTTGGACATCTATAATTATTAAATCAATAAAACTGGATTTGAGGGCAGTCAAGCTAAAATACTTTAAGTATCAAGCTTTTAAACCTGACATTTTAGTCTTTACCACATGATGTGATAGTACTTTCTTCCTTTTAGGACACGGAATAATGCCTCCCTGCATATTGCTTTATTTGATCAAACTGACCTTTTCCAACCTTGCAAGAGTTTGTTGTAACTCTGCCAACCTTTGCTTGGTAGGTGAATTTCCAATACAGCCCAGGGCAGCAGCTTCCAATGAGCTGCTTATAAGTCATGCTTCATACTCTACATGTTTCTTGGACACATGAGTTGAAAAAGGTTAACAGGGTGAATGAAGAAGAACTCCACCATACTGTAATTTTACCTGCAACATTACACCACTCAACATTGAGAAGATTGTTAAATTCCTTTTTTTATGGTGAACAATGTGTGATGTGTTAGCATAGGCCTGGAGTGTATTTATGTTTATATGGGATTGGAGTGGAGAATGTGTGCATTTGCAGGAGTATGTTTGCATCAGTTGCAAACCTTTGGAAGTTGGAATGAGAGACACATATGAGGTGTTCTGCTATCACCAGGAGCAAGACTGATAACATCAACCAGTGTGTGTGTGTGTGCGTTTGTGTGTGGATATGTGAAGGTACTATCAACTTTTGATAAGTTTTAGGTTGTGTCTGGGCCTAGAAATAGTAAAAGTGTTGAAGGCTGTATTAAGAGACTTTGTGTGATTGAAATAGAGAGAGAGAGAGAGAGAGAGAGAGAGAGAGAGAGAGGGAGAAGGTGATGGAGGAAGAGATAAAGGGGGGAGAGAGAGAGAAAGAGAGATAGAGGGAGAAGGGAAGAGAGAGAAGGGTGGGTGAGCAAGGGAGAGAGAGGGAAAAAGAGAGATAGAGCGAGAGAGAGAGAAACAGAGAGATGGGCAAAACTTATAGAATGTGGTACTAATTCAAACTCCTTGATATTCATACTTTATTGCTAAATCACAGAGCAACCTACTCAGAGGTTGCAGATTTAGTTTTACAGAGATGGTACACATAATAAACCGTTATAGCTATTACTACTATCATAATTGTGTTAATATTAAGTAATATATGATTTTTACTAGAGGTAAATCTGGTTTAGGGTACTATGGGCACTGGTATCCTTTTACCTAGAGAGGCCGCAAAAGAGCTTCTGCAAACAAGAATATTTCTGATGTTTCATTAGATATACTGCAGTGATCTTTAACCTTACTTTGTAAACCATATATTCATAGATTTAATGACAGGAGGCCCCCAATCCTGCGGACTCACATGCAGAAGGCACTCCTTTCTTGGCTCAGTCACTTCAGCACCCTGGACAGCTCCCACTCTGCACAAGGGGACAGGAGGCCAGCATCAGCTGACAGTGATTAGGAGATCACCATCAATGAGGAGTAGCCCATGTATACAAGGGGGCCTGAGCGGAGAGTTTGTCATTGTCTCAGCTTGTGCTTGTGTGATTTACCCACTTTTATGCTCATTTGCTGTAGATTCCAGCCCCAAGGATTACCCATGAGCCATGTGAGCAGCTTGTTCAGCAAAACTGAATTCATAGCAATTGGAAACCTCCTCAACGGTGGTTTTGATATTCTTAGTGTAGTGACTATTTACTCTGAACTATCAGTGATCTATTGTGTATTCTTTGGTACCAACTCCTGTTCGTCTGAACTAAGGTAGAGTATGTATGAAAAACAATCAAGTGTTACCAGGTGGAAAATGCTTGTTAGAAATGGTTAGTAGAGTTAAGTTGTGTTAAGTCAGGATCTTGCGGCCTGGTCGCCATGAGTCAGCGCTTCAGCGCTTCAGGTCACTTCTTTAACTGAAGTGGAAGAACACTATTATTGCAGAAGATGTGTGCAAACAGTTAGATGTGTATTTGTTTACTGTGTGTTTATTTACAACTGTGGTGTGTGTCAACACTTCCAGAGGTTTGTGTGTTTAAGGTTTTTGTGTGCTAAATTGCACCATATTTTAGGTGAATGACTGGAGGTGTGCAAAGTTGATTCCAACTTCAAAAAGTCCAAAATGCAACCATCTCAAGACTGAAAAAAACTCTGTTGTAACCTCTGCACTCATAATATCACTGGCACTAGCACACCTGAAGGGCATCACAAATATCCTGTTAGACCCTATGTAGTTTCATGTAATGATATTGTGGGTGTATTGGTCTGCAAGCACTTGCTGAAGTATGATAGAGACACTTAAAACTATGTCTATATAACTGTATAATTATAAGATAGTGTAACCGCGAGATTATGTGACTGAAGAAAAATAAAGCCTGATAATACATAAATAAATAAATAAATATTAAATAAATCAATAATTAAATAATTAAAATTTGTTCTTGTTTGTAACTGAAGGTTCTGGCATCTGTTTACTACTAATAATAAACTCTCTCAGTCATTTAACATTGCTTAGCTTTTTATATACTGTATGCTGCAGAGCATGGGTGTGTGTAAGCTAATTATCTTTATAGTCTTGAGCCATTGACTCAAGGCCAGTGATAGAGGTCAAGTGGGTTGAACTGAGCAAGCTCATGTATCTCTTTGGATACAAAAAGGTGTTTTAAATGTCGACTTGAACCTGTATGTGTTTTTAGCAAAGCAGAATAGTTATGATTTCATTTACAGTCTACTAGAAATGGGTAAATATGAAGTACAAACCTAAAACTATTAAGTCATCATATCTGAGTTATATGATAGTAAGCTCCAGTATTATTGTATATAAATTATAGGTAAATTATTAGACAGCCTGGCTAACTTACACCTAAATTTCTCATATGTCATAGATATTAAGCTACTTCAAGATACAGTAGAACACCAAATACTTATAAATATTTGGCATGACAAGGATAGAAGCACAAACAAACACACAAAATTTCACTATTCACTATTAAGGTAGAATTTAAATATGAAATAAGCAGTTGTGGGGTGACAGGTCATTATCTGGAGTAATAATGCAGTAAAAAAAGACATAAGAAACTTTTGTAGAATGTCATTGAGGGCTCTTGGATCTGATTGGTAAAGAAAGCAATGAGTGTTGCCTTAGTTTTACAGGGTAGATCTAGATACCACGTTATAATTCTACATAATTATCCAGTAATGCAATATTTTAATGGATCCATTTTCTGCTGGAACCTATTTGAGTGTAATGCAGTTTAGTCGAAATAACTACACAGTGCTTTGGAATTTTACTTCACATTAACTCAGTCAATAACAAGAACCTGTTAAATATTTTGGCATTGTTTAGTCCAACATTCTTTGTACTTTCTTTGGTGTTACTCCTAGTTTTGTTTTTACCCAGTTAATTGAAGCAGTACCCTCATAGAAATGATCAAGTTTATTACAGAAGAAATCTGGTTTTAGAGCCAATGTTCACCACCTGCAGGTTCAGTTGAATTAGTGTCTGTTCATCCCTTTTTGAGCGTTTTGGCAAGAGCCATTTGGCTACTATGCATTTTCAAGGTGGAACAGCAGCATGATTCAGTGCCACGCATCAAAAAAAGAAACGTCTGTCAAAAACGGAGCTCTCCCACTCATGGATGCCCAACACATCTTCAGTGATTACCATGGAAGGATTTTGGATATGGTGCTATAGCTTGCCTCTTACTGATGCTTAAGATTTGTTAGGTTACACATGAGTAACCTGGAGTGATACTTAAAGAGAATCACATGAATTCCAATCATTTCAAGGTCTAATATAATCCATTGAATCCAAAGTGTAGTTGCACTGGGTCCTCATACAAGAGACTACAGGTAAAATATTTAATCAATATTCAGTGTGAGAGATGATAATACACCAAATCTTCAGTGCTGAGCTCTGTCGAACAAATAATGAAACTCAAAGGGACATAACACAGGAATGAGCTGCAACATCCAGCTTGATTTCACTTTGAAATGACCTCTTCTGAGAAGAGCTGCCCACTGGAGAGAGCCCAGAGCTCAGGCAATCTGGAGATTGACCGTTTGACTAGCCGACCAGAAACTGTTTTCTCTCTCTCTCTCTCTCTCTCTCTCTCTCTCTTTCCCTCTATCTCTCTTTCTCTCTCGCTCTCTCTCTCTCTCTCTTTCTCACACACACACACACACACACACACAAACACACACAGACACACACCTTCTCTCTGTACTACGAATACAACATGTATTTGCACACACACGTACAGGTCAAAGTCCGATTTCTGAGCTCCATCTGTTTTGGTATGGTGGGTGATAATTTGGTTTATCTGAATGACAAATTTTGAAAATTTGTGTTTAAATAATATATTTATATGCTTAAAACCTTTGCAATTAACTAGTATCAGAGTACTTTAATCTCTTGGCTGAAATGTCAGTGTTCAGCACAATTTGATGATTTTTGCTCATCTACTAAATGTCAGGTATAACGGCAGGTTAGATAGTGTTAGAACAAGAAAACTTGACCCTTAATGACCTCTTTTCTCCTTTACACAGGAGCTTTAAATGCAATTGGAGGTCAGCTTTGGATGTTAAGATTTTTCAGTCAGTCACAATTTAAACAACAATCTCTGATTGGATTATATTGATAAAATATTCCACCAGCAAAGTAGCCACTAGGAGGCCTGCAGTAAAAGAGGCATATAGAACATGGACTGATGTGTTAGTTGAGTTCAGACGTTTGCACGTCCCTGGTCAAATTGCACTTTTGGTTGATTTTTTAAAGAGAAAAAAATTGCTCATCCTCTACAGAGAAAACATGTCTGTTTATTGTAATGTGCAATTACAGATCATTTTCTCAATGTAACATTCGCAAATATTTATTTATATTATATTTTTGTTTTGTGTATATATTTTGAATAGTTTTTATATTTTACTGTTACATTGCTATATTGTACATGTGGCCTAGTAGTTGCGGGTTCAATTGCCACTGACTGCCCCTCTGAGGTACCCTTGAGTAAGATACCGTCCCCACACACTGCTCCCCACTTACTGTGTTCCCGACTGCCCACTGCTTCACTTGGTGAATGGATTCAATACAGAGGAAGGATTTTGTGCTGTTCAGACTGTGTGCTGTGTTTATGTATGACAGAACAGGCACTTTCATTTTTTATTCTACTGGTTATGCTGGTGGTGCTTTCTTATCTCACGTAATGTCTTTCCTACAGCAAATAAGCGGAAGTTGTGCAGCAAAATTAGCAGAACAATGCCGTATCTAGGTATGTTTTCTGTAGAGGTAAGAAACAGAACTGTAAAAAATAAATGACAGCAGTATTTTTGTTGTTTTTTCTATATTTTTTGCAGGTTGATGTACACTATGTCTACGTACCCTGTAGGCTATTGACCCAGTCCAGTGCTCTAATGCCTTCCCCTCTTTCTCAATTCCTTCTTCCCTCAATGTTGCAGTACTTCGTGAAAAGAAGGAAGGAGGTAGGAGTGGTCGAGTGTGTGCTGTGATCTTGGCTGCGTTTTGGATCATTGGCTATAGAGAGTGCTGGCTAAGAGTGTAGAAGTGTCTGCCAGCTCAACAATGCTGAGGGTAGAGGTGCGGACAGTGAGCAGTGCGGTAATGAAGTCGTTCAGCCACCCACCCGGGTCACACACACACTATTCAACACCCACACACACAACATTTCATCTCTGACTAACACCCCAACCTCTCTAGCCATCCTCGTGCGGTCAACCAGGCATCTCAGGCCTCGACCCTGGCGTCCATGTTTGGTCATTTTAATTAGCTTTAAGTGCTTGTTGTTGCACCTTTTTTGGTGAACTAATTTACTCTGTACCTCTGATGGAAGACAGTTCACTGAATTACCAAAGAAGGCATGCGCCGCACGTCCAAGCACGCATTATTCAAATTCTTGAATTAACATCATAAATGATTCATGAATAGAATATGATTTGTGTTGTTCTCTGTTCCGACAGAGCAAGCAATTAGCAAACAGTTGTAGTATCAAAACACAAACACAGGCAGTGTGTAGAGGTACTCTGCTCTCAGAGAATAATAATCACTGAGTAGTGCAGCAGCAGTAAAGAGCAGTGGAACGGTTCTGTAAGAATTCACACGGTACATAAATTACTCTCATAATGACCCTCTTGGTAATGCCCGATATCCAGCAACCAGGTTTTCCTGTAGCTACTTCTGCAAATAAAAGAAAGAAAAAGAAGCCATACTGAAATCTGAAAAAGTTTTGAGTCGGTCATGAGATTAGCCATGCTCCTACATTTCAGCGTAGTTGTGTGCTTCATTCCTCAGACTGGAAAATAACAAAAATGCCATTCCTAAGCTGAATATATTAATTAAAATTCATGAATGACGAATTATTAGTGAATTTTCTATGTTCGGGAAAAACATTTTCTGCCATTGAATTATTCATTTTCAATCACTTTGACAAAAACTTCTAGGCAAATTTTTTTGGGGGGAGAGTGGGGTGGGTTAATAATTAATTTATTTAGTTTTTTTTTTTTACAGGATATTAGAGGACAGGAATGATGATTGTATATTTGTAGTCTTTTTTAACCCTCTGGCTGTCCTCATTTTTGCTACCCTTTCAGCATCCTCGTGGACAAAAATGGCAACAGATTAAGTCTGTGATTTTTATTATATTCATGCTTTTTTGCTATTTTTACTGAATAAGGCATTTAATTAACACCAGCTATTAACGCACCTAAAATGGTAAACAAAAAAGAGAGAAAAGTGGCCAGAAATGGCCAGAGGACGCCCAGAGGGTTAATTATAAATAGTCCAAATGTTAGGGCATTTATTTTATTATAGAGTACCGTGTTCTATAGAGTTTATTTTATGTCTATATTTTCTACATAGACGGTACAACAGTACATGTAGATGAGATTATATTCTACATTCTTTATATTCTTTACATTGATCAGCTCAGCATTAAAATCACTAATGAAGTGAATAACAAATAAAGTGAATAACACTGATTATCTCACTATAGAGAGGGGTTTTGGGTACATTAGGCAGTATAGGAACATTCGCTTCCTAAAAGTGACGTGTTAGAAGGACCCAGTGACAGGTTTATTGGTGCCCAAAGCTCACTGATGTGATTAGACAACAAAAGCTACCCATCTGGTCTGATCCTTAAGAAAAGCTACTGTAGCACAAACTAATCAAATTGTCAGTGCTGGTTGTGGTAGACAAGTGTCAGATCCCACACTGCATTGCAGATTTATGGGCTGTCCTTGATGAACTAGTCCAATCCATGGACCCACCTTACATCTACAGAACCTGCTGCTGTCTTGCTTGTGGCCTGGTGGTTGGAGAGTTGCCTCTGTGATCAGAAAAATGCAGGTTTGAATCACAGGGCTGTTAGAGGCACCACAAGGTATCCTTGAGCAAGGTACTGTCCACACACACTGTTCTGCAAACCTTTATAATTTTAATGGAGTCCAGAGCTGTTTGTGCTACAAGAGGGACCTACACAATATTAGGCAGATAATTTTAACATTATTTAATAGTAGTTTTGTATTTTGGAATATTTTGTGTAGGAACTTGGTTTATCTCTGTTGATTTCTTTAACTTCAATAAAGAATTTTCAATTTTAGAGATTTCTAAAACCTGTATAATGTTCTATGTTCTAAATAGAGGGTTCTCCAGTGGTCTATCCAGAACTCAGTGGTGCTGTGAGGGGAGATGGGAGAGCCAATAATCACACCCTCTCGGGTCAGACACCACTCAGAACCTTGTTCAGTTTTCAGATTGAAGCGTTCTGAGCACCAGAGGAAAGTGAGATATGTGATACCAAAGAGAAAACATGAAGTTGTAACACAGTAACCCCAAGCAAAGGTTCTTTAGCTGGTCTTCAGATGGTTGGCATTTTCATTCCAAACTTACCTTAAACATATAAGGAAAGAAAGAAAATTATCTGGACATGCAATAAAAAATTAAAACTAGATTAATGAGCAGAAACTCCACTGAAAAGAAGTGTCTGATAAAAATACTTACATATACATGTCCCCCCAGAGTTTCTAGTAATAAAAAAAAAACAATTTAGCTGCTCCAAACTCATTCAATGAGGAGCTGTAATGAGAGCCTCAGAAACGTTATGGTGTGCTCATTTACAATACATATTTTAGAATTTTGTTGTAGTTCCGTCTAAAATTTCTTTATCACATTTAAATAATGGGTTTCAATAACAACACATTTTTGAAATTATTTCTTTTTCAGTTCTTGGTACATCTTACAACGACCAAAAATTAAGGTATTTCCCAAATTAAGATTAGTTTTATGTGAAACAAAGCTTTATTTTGGATCATATTAGCTGAATGACAACAATACATTCAGTTCATTGCAATTCAGACTTTCTATCTCCCAGCTGAAACATTTAGCAGCGTAATTGCAGCTCTATCTGGTACACCGTGCCCATAATGTAGATATTATGGTAAAATGTAACCGTGTTCCAGAATTTCAAGACTCAAGACCAGAGAGGGTTTTAAAATCAAACAATTGTATTATATATGCCAACAAATAGAGTAGATCTGTTCCTAGAGCACTTAAAATGCTCTGAAAAGAGAATGCTGCCCAAAACAGTTTATGATCTGTGGACTTTTCTACTCTGTCTTTACTGTCTGTTCTAAGCCCATGATCTTTAACTGGTAAAAACAGCAAATGTGACAGACTTTATTTAGGACATGATGTACTTGTGAATGGAACATTGTGTTCTTGTTCATTCTGTGTAATCAATCCATATAATTACTCTGCCAAAGTCTCCCTTAAAGCCTTAATCATGCTGTGCAATGTCCTGGATCACATCAACCCTCATCATACGGAGCAAAAGAGAGGGTCAGGGACCTGGTTGCACAGTTATGTAAATAGTAGGATGTGACATGAGCTAAAAATTGATATACTGATTATAATGACAATAATGATATGATATCATGATAGACCAAACAATACTATTGTGGACAACACCAACATTAATAGTAATAATAATAATAATAATAATAATAATATAAATGCCATTGCTTTATTGCAACTATTGCTGAGGTAGCAAGCATTTAAAGAAATCACACTAAACCTCATGTTAAATTGTTGCAATCTCTGTTCAGCATCACATCATGCTGAGTTTCCAGATTAAAATGTGGCAGCACTGAGCAAGACTTTGTAGTTTTAGTGAATAAACATCATTTGAGCTCCCGAGTGGTTCACATTCACAGCACTGGTGGCACTGTGTGGTGGGGGAACCAAGGGAATTGGTTGAACTGGCAATAACTAAAACTGTGGAGAACCCTGGGGAAATGAGTACAGTACATAACTGAGTAAATAAATGCATGTAATTACAGAATAACCATGTAGATGCTTCTTAAAACCTCTCTTTTGTGCTCCAGATTCTCAACAGCTTAATGTGATTTTGCTAGTGCAACCTCACAACCTCAGCTGTGCAGAAAACCTATTTGTGAGTATAATGGGAATGGGTAAATTGTAAAACTTCCTTTTTATTGTGTAAATGCTAATTGTTGTATGCAGTAGCTACAGCTTATTCATATTTCTGGGCATAACAAGCATACAGGTGGAAGAAGAAGATAGCTGGTGTTTCCTCTTTTAACAAACACAGTGTTATAGTATAATGTTTCCACAATATGGTAATGGAACCTAATTCAGTTTTATTTATATATGACTTTACCAGGTGTAGCAGATTTCTCTATGTGCACACAGTGAGTGAGTGACTGAGTTGCAGGATGAGAAAAGATAAGAGGCTGTGAACGTGCTGACTCAGTCATGAGCTGAAATAAATCTTCAGGCAGAATAGAGAGGAAGCTCTAAGCAAAGAGTTGTGCCTGCTCAAAAAAGGAGAAAGAGGTGAGTCAGCTGTGGGCTCATGTTGTTCATTACTATCAGTGAATGACCTCTTGCTTGATTAGCCCAAAAAATGTGGCCATACCTCCCTGGGGCTATATGGGTGCATGGCCCTCAGCCACTTCACACTTGCTCTTTTCAGAGAGTGAAGTTTTCTGACATTTTTACTCTGAAATGCCACGAGGGTGGGGCCTCTGGCCAGAGGGATGTGAAGTGCAGTTGTCATCTGTTCCCTTATTCTTTGGTTCACAAATTAAATTAGCCATTAAATTAAGCGTTATTCACAGAAAAATGAAAGTTATTTATATGTGGGATGTATTAGGAAGCAGTAAGTGCTCAAAGTTGATGTTTTGGAGAGGGAAAATTGTGTTGAGTGCAAGGGTCTGAGCTACTTTGATTAAGACCAAGTGATAAACTGACTATGTGGGTCAGCACATTCACAAAACAGCGGGTCCCTGATTTGAAGTGATACTGGGTTCCATGGCCACTGACCAGTCAGAGTGATCATGTTGTCCCAGCCTACTGCCAAAAGTGCCAACAGTGGTCACTCAAACAACTGGATCCTGCATTATCAAGAAAAGGCAGTTTGATGCTCTGAGCAATGTTCTGCTGGGAAACCTGGCGCTCAAATAGATATTAGTTTTACATGTACCACCTATATAAACAGTGTTGCAAACAAAGTACACTAATGACAGTAACCTACTTCAGCCACACTGCAAAAAATGTTCAGATTTGATTTGAGGAACATGTCAAAGGGTTCAGGGTGTTGATTCTACTCTACATCTGACCGAACATCTGTGGGATATGCTGCAAATTAGAGGATACAAATGTAAGAATACCTTGCACTTTGAGACATCATGCGCTTTGATTGATACTAATTCATACAGGTAAAAAAAATACAAAATATTCAACATATATCGATAAATAAATAGATTATTGATTTATCATATTATCGATGCCCTGGTGGTGGGATTTCTGTTAAAGGATGAGGTCAAAATTTTCAATAATTTACTGAGTCTCTAATTAATAGTATAATTACCTTTGGATCACAGCATCACCATAAATAAATTTGTGATTTGTGTACATTTGGTTTTTACAAGAAAATATTTTTTAAAGTGAAAATATGTAGACCTTTGGGACAGGAAGTCCTCCCAGACAAGGCCCTCTAGGGTATTGCCCCAGATATATTATTTACTTATATTTTCATCATGATGACATAGTGTGGTTCCCTAGTGTGTTCCTTACAAGTACTGTACATGCACACATATAGGTATGCATTGCATAATGGATTACTGCACATAAAATACCACAAATTATTAATATAAGTTATGAAAGGCTGGGTGCATATTCATAAATATGACATTTGACTATTTTTCTCCTCACAATAATTTGTATTTCAGAAAATCTGTGGAAATAACGACATTTTGCTTTTTCTCTAGGTCTAGGCAGGTTAATGCGTTGTTATCGCATTAATGCATCATTTACTAAACGATGAAAATTATATTATTTCACAATAACACTGTTTGTTTGTTACTTTTACTTTGGTAGAATTTTGAAACATTTTACTTTATTTTTAAACATAGCATGATATATTACCATTGAAAATTGTAAAGGTAAACCCCCGTATATTTATAGATGCCACATGGACAAAAGTATTGCCTTTGCAAAATAAATATTATTGCACTTTTGTTCATATAGCAATACTATAAAAATAAATGTGTGCAATACACTCATTTTGAATTAGTTATATAATGTGATTCATTGTGATTTAAGTATTTTAATTGTCATCGATGATTATTTCTTTCAGAAGGGAACATTACAACAATATTACAATATTATAAAATGTAATGTCACAAATAGAGTAATGCCAAACATGTGCATGTGTGTATGATTTCAATCCAGACTAAGTGTCCTTCTATCACTGTTTTATAAGCCATTTTTGCCAATGTATTAGAGAATGTTTATGTGCATGTTTGTGTTGGTGTGTGTGTGTGTCCGTTTAGCTGCCTGCAAAAGTTCCTAGGCTTCTGTCAGGGGTTTGGGTGGAGGGGCAGCTATTTTCTTAATAAACACACATGCATATGCACCCCTTCCCACCTTCCCACAAACACACATATTTACACGCAAACACATTACTTTCTTTATAAGAGCTCATGTTCTCGCCATCACTTTTCTGTGGGAGTTATTACACAGTCATACGTCCCCACATGAAATTTCACTGTGTTCACCAATCCCATAACTTCTCCATCCATCACCACTATCAGTGTGTAGACAGAGCAGAATGCCTGGACCACCTGCAACCTTCCAACAGGCTTTGTCCTGTCTGAAACTCATACACTCTCCTCTTCCTCCTGCAGGGTCCAAGCACTCTCCGACCTAACCAGCAGACTGCCAATATCCAAAAGCACAGGTGGGCTATTGGCTTCTCTACAAGGTGCAAGGTTCCAACATTAAAAAGGAGCTCAGTCCTGGACACCCCAGCCTCTAACCCATCCAGTGAACACATAATACACACACACACACACACACACACACACACACACACAGGCACATATATATACAATCACTAGGAAAAAAATAAGACATCACTGCCATTTATTTTTAAATTTGTATCTCTC
>JBBKCR010000134.1:16012330-16024730 GCA_037577295.1 Ladigesia roloffi
ACACACACACACACACACACACACACACACACACACACACATACACACACACACACACACACACACACACACACAGGCACATGCACATGCACACAAACCTCAGAGTTGGATGACTTGAGACTGGTCTTGGTCTTGAGACCGGTCTGGAGACCACTTTTACGTGGTCTTGGTCTTGTCACAGTCTTGAAGTTCTTTGGTCTTGGTACTGTCTTGGTCTACTAGGTCCTGAATACAAGTCTAACACACACACACACACACACACACACACACACCACACCACACCAAAAACATTACATGTGTGAACCAGTCCTTGCCAGCAATAGTTATTTTGAACAGTTTTTTACAAAACTGATGTCTACCTCTTGTACAGATGTTTTACCTATTGTAATGTATTGAGTTTTCTGAAGAATATATTTAATGTTGTTTTGATGCAGTTTTTCTGAAAATAACGTTATTACAACCCCAAATGACCAGTCTAAACTCTTAAAATTAAAGAGGATATTTTGTAATGCCGTAGAACTTTTCATTCCTCTTTCAGTTTTGTAAAAAAAATGTTCCTCATGTAAGAGAGAACTCCTTGAATCAGCATAGAACCTGTTCACAAACTCTTCCTATTTACATATCTCTTTTCAAACATGATAGTTCAAGTCAATTCTAGCAGTAGCAAATTTTTTGTAGTACATTCAAGGTTCTTTGTCCATGTGTGTTTGTACTGGTACAGCATGGTTATATATTTATAGTGATGAGTAATAAAACACATTTGGAAAATACTCATGTAAAATGCACATATAGCAAGTGGAAGAAATATCTAAAGTGTGCAAATATAGAGAATACCGTATTTTTCGCCGTATAAGATGCTCCGGAATATGAGACGCACACAATTTTAAAGGAGGAAAATCTTTTGTCCACTCTAGATACTTTTCATTACGGTATATTATGTAATGGAAACTATAGAGCTGTGTTTGCTGTAGGTGTGTTTAGATATAAAGATATAAAGACAGATGGCAAGTAAGTAATATAGATATAACAATTTCAGTGTAATACTAAGTTATGGTGTCATGTCCTGTGGCGACAGACATGTGTGTGTGCAGAGTGTAAAGCACAGGGCTTTGTGGAGCTCTTGTGTTGAGTAAATTTGGTGCTGAAAAGACAATCACCAATTCTAACCACCTGTGGTCTTCCTGTTAGAAAACTGTAAACAAAGTCACACAGGTGGCTGTTCAGTTCCAGGTTCCTCAACTTTGTGAACAGTCTACGGGAGACTAATGCATTGAAAGCTGAACTGTAGTCACTGAACAGCAGTCTCACATAGTTAGTTTCTTGAGCACATGGCGTGGCGAAGTGTGAAGAAATGGAAGACGGCACTCTCCGCTGATCTGTTGTGTTAGTTGATGCACTGGAGTGGGTCTGGGGATGGATGTTGTGATGTGGTCTTTAATGCATCTCTCAAAAAACGTAATGTCTACCAACATTAGTGCAACAGGCTGGTAAACATTCAGGGGCTTAATTTTCTTTGGTACCTGGACAACATTGGATCTTTTCAAGCACATCAGGATCACAGAAATAGACAGAATCTCGTTGAAGATGGAGGCGACGACTCCAGTTATTTGTTGCAGCAGCATAAAAGGTGTTCAGAGATGTAGTTTGGCCCTGAAGCTTTTCAGATATTGACCCGGGCAGGTCATGCTTTGCAGTGCTAATGAATGCGCGCCATTTGGCAGGTTTTGGCTGATTTCTGTTTGATAGGGTTTGTTAAGGTGTGAAGCAGTTCCTTGGTTAAAAGCAGGGGTAGATTTGAGTCTAGCTCTCCAGGTGTGAAGAAGAGGTGTCGACTACTTAATCATTGATGCACACATATGATGGAGCTTTGTGAGCACTTATCACAGTTGGAGCATCCTGCATTATATACAATGGTACAGTCACTCATGGAGGTTCCATCAACACACAGTCTCCAGCTTGCAAATGGGGATGATGTTAATAGCAGCTACATCCACAAAACTCCTGATTGATTGTAAAGCTTTTTAGCACAAAGGTCTGGAAATGTATGACATTGTGCAAAGAACAATTCCTGGCACCTCAATGTTAACACTTCAAGAGTGTGAGGTTCCTCCATCAAATAATATAGAGAGCACACTTCCAACAGACATACGATTGTATTGCCAGTATTGATCATTAGTTGTAACAGCTAGTCTGCAAGCAGATATATTAGTAAATGTTTCTATATTGCAGAGGCTTTGTAACATTTCTGACCTCACAGTATAGATGCTGCACACTGAGTAAATAATACATCTTTGGATATAATACCCACAATCCTGTCATGTCCATAAATATGCAGCGTTTGAAAACTGCTTGGTATTTGAGACCTAGCTTTCCTAGTTATGACCATGGTGCACACAGAATGAAAAATGAGACACCAGATGGAATGGTTAAGGTACACTCACACTCATAAACACTCTCACACAACAAACACACACACACACACACATATATAAACACATGCTCAGCATGTAGCATCCCACTGTGATGCAGATGCAGAGGTTTGTCTTTGAGCAGCATTCAGTAATTAAACGACTGTGACTAAATAAGAAAATAGTCCACTATGTAGGCACAGAGGGCAGCCCCCTCACTCCACTATCCTTGACCCCCATTTACAAGATGAGTGCCAAGACAGTGCGGGTAACTATTAGACTTGCTGAATCTTGCTCTCCGAGCTGGAAAGCTACCTGCCTCAGCATTCTACTGATGTCAGAGGGGATTTTTGTACTTTGCTCTAATTTAATCAGATTCATGTAATATCTTATCTAATCCAGCTCCCTCCTGGGCACTTGTCACTGCAGCATATGCCCGTCCAGGCTTGCGCTGCATGTGTAAACAGCCTTTCAATCCATGTTTGATTAAGCAACTGTCCTTGATTACACATCCCTGTGGCTGACCCGTCAGCGAGCTGCAGCAATACATTTAGACAGGGTTAACCTAATTCTGAGCCAAAAGTCAAATGTGATTTTTCCATTCAAGTACCACACTGTCTGACCAAGTCTTGCTGCCAATGCATTCCCACTTCCAGTCTGTCCCTTCAAGTCTCCTTCTGAATGTCCCTGAGCACAACCTGTACTTGTCATCTATATTCCAGGAGAAATATTATATCAACATGAATAAGAATATTAGAGCTGTAAACTATTGATTGTGGACAAGATGGTGGTGGTGGAGGTCAGAGGGGGAAATTGATTGCTCCTCATGACAAGCTGCAGCCAACCTCAGACACCATGCGTTTTTTCAACAACTGCCATGCGGAATGACTGACAGCTTGTCAGTTAATCAACATCTTACAGCCTCAGGGGCACTTGTCAGTCTTGTTAGGAAGTGTTTTCGGCAGTTAAAGCCTAAGCTCTTCAAGCCAGCCTGTTTTAATTTAAGACAACATTCCGACCTTGGATTTCGGAGAAATCCTGCATTGGCGAATGCTGCTCAATTCCGAAAAGATGGAATACTGTATCAGCACATTTTGGACAAAAAAGCAAAGCAAAATACAGTAAAATGTTGCAAAAACAATAATAGATCACTGATACGTCCAACTGGCTTCTGTTACACATGACCAACAAAACACAGCCCCCTACACACACATGCTATGAAAATAAACAAAGGTAAGTGGATTTAGCTGGGCAGGAATAATGAATGAATAATTGATGTCAATGAATGAGCCTGAATGATTAATACTTCCTGCTCCATGGAAAGCAGAAAGGAACTCAGGCCCTTTTTTTAAAATAAAATGATTAAGGAAGCAAAAGATTTGAACTGGAGCTTTAGCATTAGAAACACATCCAGTGCGTTTGATGTACTCATGATAGGAGGCTGTGGGAAATCAAGCAGCATGCCGCCAAATTTATGAAGTCATTTTTAAAATCTTTTCAAGGAAAAAGAATCTCAGAGGGACGAAATCTTTTTTAGAAATAAAAGTTAATCTAAACCAGTATTAAATGTGAATATTATGAACTTTGAATGTAGCTTCAAATGAACTTCAAAATAATCTAAATGAAGTATGTGTTTGTTTAATGCAGTTGCTTAGTCAAAGAAATTGCTCCCAGTTGCACAATAAACTCAGTTAAAGTCTTACTTTTGCATTCTAATGACCATATCTGGCAGTGAGCCTTGTTAGTAGGATTAGTAGGATTTCACCAAAAGCGTTTTTTTTTGAAGGATACATTTCTAACTCCTCTGTCAGGTTCTTATATTTAGATGCTTGTGCTTAGATCAATGAAAATGAGACAAAATGAACAAAATTTGCTTATTGCATAATCTCCTTCTCAGTATTTGAGGAGTTCGCAGAGTTGATTCACTTTTTACAAATTAAGAGCCTTACTCATCAATGACTAATCAAAGCAGACCAGATGTAAAAAACTTTTCCCTTGTATGAAATAGTACAGCTTGCGAGAATCTCTAAAAATGGTTAATTTAAGAAGGATGTAGTGTAGCCTCTCACAATGCAAGGTAGCTACTTAACAGTAATTCACAGACCAATTTTTTTCACGAACAGCGAGAGCTTGGCATACTAAAATTGTTGCATGAGAAAAATGTCAGGAAATGTCTATAATTCCACCCATTCAAGCCCTTTAATAAACCTGCACTGTCAGTAATCTTTCCTTGGAAAATGACCCTTGAATTAGTTTTATGTGGCATGTAATCCAGTTATATTGCCTTATAATAGTAAGACGGTACAAATGCAACCTAAAATGCGTATTTCATACTTGACTCATTCCACCATCGGTTCAAGAAATCTGCACCTCCTGTATGATGTAATTGATGGTAATTTTACAATTTAGAGGATTTCGAATGCATGTGAAGATCTTTGACAGTGCACCTGCAATAAGTAACGAGTACAGAAGCCCGGCAAATGCAGCCTTTTCAGTGTGTCGGAGAGTTCTCCCAAATTAGTTGGCACTAAGGTGCTGGGATGCCTCGGCAAATGTTAATTGAAATGACCTGGCAAATTTACGACAGGGGGAGATGTAGTAAATGCCGACGTGGACCGGTGCCGTGCTGGATTAGAGATAAGTCCCCCAGACAATCTTGCAGGGCTTAAGAGGGATGGAAGCGCCGGTGGAGAACGGGTAATGAAATTGTTCACAATGAAAGCCACATTAGGCAGTGGCGGTAGCAGCCTGTTATTAAAAATGATAAAAGGCTGCTGAAATAAATATATAAGATTAAGGCCGGCAGGATCCCGTAGCAGGCGCTGGGAGTGCCAGTGCTTCAGTATAAAGACGCGATCACAAGAAGCCCCAATAATCTTGCTCAGTCAAGACTATGCACGATTTTTCCTTTCTTTTTAATTTTGCATAGCAAGAGCACATTTGACATTCTCTGAAATGAATGTTGATGGAAACCTTTGATCAGTTAGCCCCAGTTCTTAATCCTCTTTCTATGTTCCTCTAATTGAAATCAGTCACTATGTCTAGCCTCGGTGATTCTAGTCGACTTGTAAAGTTAAAGCAAACGCTTCTGCTGATCGAAATGCCTGAATGTTCAATACTCAAAAGAATAGTCAGAAGAAGCATTGGTATTTGCTCAAGCAGTGCCTACAAATGTATTAGTTTTACAGCCAATTTCACACTGTTATTGTGATGACTGACTACGAATAGGTCATTTTCTTCAGTTTTTATTTTTTTGCTTTTATGCACTTGGTTGTGTCCTATTTCTGCAGCTATATTTATAACAGTGGAACTTGAAAAGGGCAAGGATAGGCATATTCAATTTATACAACTCAAATGTCACAGAACATTACTTAACACTCACTTTCCTCTGATGCATTTTGAGCCATCAAACTGGGGGCACGTCGGCAGAAACATTTCCGAAAAGATCATTCTGTGGCGGCTGTGCATGTTTGTGGTATGTGTCTGGAGTTTAGGATCTATTCCTTCAACTTGGCTTTCAATGCACATTCAGTGTTTTAATAAAAAAAGGTGACAAACCAGGCAAGAAGAATTGATGGTTAATAATTCTGCAGGGATGTGCCTGCTGAGAAGTAATGTAGCCATGAAATGCCATGAAAAATTACACCAGGCTCGTAATCACAGCTGCACTCACAACACCAAAAGGGGTGGGGGGTGTGGGGACCATGGCGTGTGTGTGAGTGTGTGTGTATGCGAGGGGTGGGTGGAGTTATAGACTGACTAAAGTCTGGACAGTGCTGTGCATTAATCTTCACAGTTTACTACACTCAACATTAACATAACTTATGGTTTCACAATAGGGTAAATTACACCAAACTATTATTTTGTGGAACGAAACTTGCACAGTATTTGTTAGAGCTTATTAGATATGTAAACAACATTACCAGTTTACGCATGACAGTCATGAAATAAATGTATTAGTTTCCTTACCTTTCTCCCATACTGTTTTTTGTATAAATTTGATTGACTTGAAATCTGTGCTAGAAGGCATCCATTTGTTTAGACAGAGAAAGGGTGGTGATGGCCTGGTGGGTAGGATACTCGCCTTTAGATCAAGTGGTCATCAGTTTGAATGACTGCCCCCTGTAGCTAGGAATGGAAAGCATCTGTTAATTGCCGAGATTGGTAGAAAACAGCTCATGTCCTATTAATGGGCTGTTTTCATGACCTCTCCTTGTGTTTATGCTGAATGTTGTTCAACATAAAAAGTAGAATATAGGATAATAATTAGTACCTATGGATGGCAGCCCAATAAAAGCTTACATGCTTCCACCAGTAGCCTCAGCAGGCACAACGTTTTTTAGTTTTTTTTTTGGCAAAAATGCATGGTATCACCACACCCAACTTTGATTATCTGTAGCAAACAAAAAATAAATAAGACTCCAAACATCTTCTGTTATTAGATCAAATTATGGAACCAACAGTTGAGGAAAAAATATATGAACTATATATATATATATATTCAAATAAGACTACAATAACACTTTTAATACTTTGTTGGATATTCCTTAGGACTTAATTCATGAGACAAGGTCTTCATTAATGGAATCACTTTTCACCTCCTGTAAGTTAAAAAAGTATTTATAACTTAAAACACAAATGTGTGTTTTATAACGTGGTTCTGCGGCGTTCTGAAAAGTTGAGGGGTTTTCACTCAATGTGGCGCGGACGCCCCTGAAAAAAATGGGCGTGTCGCGCGTCGCACCTACCGCGTCGCTTCCGTTGTGAGCGCAGCTGCCGCACCTCTACATTTTAAATAATGGATTTGAGCGCACAATAGACGCGATTTGTGAACGACCCCTTTGGAAACAAACTTGTTGAAAAGTCCATAGGTCTTCTTGTTAAACTGAATGCAGGGAAGTGGTGAAATGCCTCCCTCCATCCTGTAGCAATAACCAGAACGGACTTGTTCAGAATTCATGGTCAAAGGTGAGATCTTTTGGCGTCACAGTTACAGCTAACCTGAGACTAATTTGTTCAGGTTTAATTAAGCCCTGGCGAATCCAGCTTTGCAGATGCAGTAGGGCTGCATGCAGGTACGTTGCTAGGAGACAATTCTCATCTCATGCCTCTTCAAAGTCCAAAATGCATTGCAATTCATTATCATTCCATTCCTTTTATTTTTCATCAGTTGCTGTTTTCATCGCTTTTGCAATTTTTTTACCTAATCTGACCTTTTATATTACATACTCCTCCAGAGAATGAGTTTTCCAGCCATGCCTAATGGGCTCATTGATGGGAATGGACTGTATTACAGCAGGAGCTGATCTCACTTTTTTTCATCAGCAGATTCGGGTTGGTGGCTTGAATTATTTGTTGCATGGATCATGCAGGTCTCCTGCTAATGTACAAAGCTACAGTCTTAGTGCTACGTTATCAGAAGAGCATACATGTTGGTTCTTCAGGTTTGTGAATGTGACATGATTATTTTCTTCTTTTCGAAAGAAAATGGGCTCTAGTATGAACACTAAGACCCCATGGACCGCAGGTCCTTTCATGTAAGTGAGACAGCTGATAGCCTAGTGGTTAGGGAGTTGCTCCTCCAATCAGAATGTTGTGGGTTTGAAACCAATGTGTTTTTGTGTATATGTTTTTGGTTTTGCCAAGTAGATGTATCACTGACATACCCTGTTTGTGGCAGCCCATTGGTCGATGGGTTAAATGCTGAGAAATTAGTTCATACTGTGTCTTTTTTAAAACAGATTTAAATCGGCTTGCTCAAACCATTTCAGGAGGTGGTTCCTGAAACATTTTAGCCCAATAATATACCAGCTTCATTTCATGTTACTCAAGATATATTGAACAGCCAGTGAGGGCTGAGTGCTATTATAGCACAAATATTGCTAACAAGCATTAAAAAGCAGTGGTCACAGGTCCAGAGGAGATTTGGACATTTATTATTTAATGTGTAACATTTTACCCCTGCCTTGTCTCTAACTTTACATGTGCCATGGGCTCACCACATGTCCTTTGTTTTAGTCTTGGTCTGCACTACCAGCCCTGCCCTCTTGTTAACATGTACAGCTGTGCTTGACTCCTTGACCACACCCCTGTCCAGGTGTCCCCATTATCTTGCCAGTATATGAAAGATTATGTTTGTGTTGGCTCTTGGTTAGTCCTGTGCTTTATTGTTCATGCCTCCAGTGAGCAACATTACACATGGACAGATTTAGCCAACTATTGACTTCTTCCTTTCCTAGAAACATTAGCCTTGTAGCTCCAGTGCTAAACTAAATTTACCTCAGATTGGTAGCATCTAGGCTAAGTGGAAAATTGTGCAAATAATATTTTTGCCAAACTATTCATCTCAATTGTGCACCCGTTTGGGTAATTTTAACTTTTAGACCAAAAATGAATGTATGGAATTGATTCATGAGGTGGCTGGGCCAGTGGCACAAAGTCGTTCAACATGGGCTAATACTGCTTAGTCCTTCCTTTTTCAAAAGTAATCAAGCAAGGTTTAGTCTTTGACATCCACATTGTTTTTCTTGCTGTTAATTAATGGCTGGAAATGAACCATTTTGGATTCCTGTTGACCTACAAACAGTGCCACCATCAGGAAAAATAAATGGGGTGTATATAAGCTTGTTTATGTCCAGCCCAATTTGTAGATGCATTTTTGTGATTTAATGACGTAATCGTGACATTCTGTGATTTCTCTAATGTATTGCACATAGTGAAATACACCTTAGGTTTGTTTACCATTTGAGCAGTTTCTGACAGCATACAATTTTACATCCAATTCTCCACACTCTCAGACTCAGTACTTGTAGGGAAGGGTTATTTTGGCTGTTTGAAACCACTGTAAAATAGTGTGTATACACACTAATCTAAACATTTCAATTGTATTTACACTGAAGAGCAAATTGTGTATGTTTCATTACAAAATAATATTTAATGAAGTAATTTAAAATTCCATCTATTAAAAAATGTTAGCTGTTGTAGTTAGTAGTTAGCTTCAAGCTAACAGTGATGAATTGGCAGCTGAACAGAAATATTTGATGTTTTTATAACTACCTAAAAATAAGTTAGTTCATTCAGGTCAGTTAAGAGATTTTGAGTAATGATTGCTTATGTTGTGGCTGACTAAAAGCTGTTAAAACATTTAAGTGCATCCAGTAGTTGCTTGACAGCTCTTTGTTTCGTTGTTATAGTCTCAGATGTGGTGTTGCTATGTGTTGCTATGAGCTATTGATAGGTGTTTGAGTTATTTAGCCCTCAGTTATTGATGGGTTTGCTGTCCAATCCATTGTTATGACCAGCTGTCACTGAACTAATAACCATCCAGCCTTCCTCTTGGATTGATTGCAGGGGTAGGAAAATGAACACCATACAAAAGTAGGATATTTAAAGCGCCATCCATCTTTTGAATAGGACATTAAAAAGGGGAAAATGGAAGGCAATGGACTGTTGTGCAAAAGCTGATTTGCATATATAATTAGATTTCAGTCTAACCTGAGATGCATTTGACTACAACATGTACTGGCAGGTTGCAATCTGGACAACAGTGTATTTGAATGGTCTGGTGTAAGTAGAGGCTACAATCTCTCATGTACAGGATGGTAACTTTTAATTACAGAGATTCTGTGGTGTGATCATTTAATTAGTCAAGAAATGATCACACAGTGCAATGGTGAGCTGATGTTTAACAAGCCAACAGAACACTTTTAATACTAGAGTTTCATAATTTGATAGCAATGAGTTTCATTTTAACAAACGTATAAATATAATACACAAGGATGACAAATATTGCTATATCTGCTTTGGACAGAAGCAGTCTTTTGATAGATCCATCCATCCATCCATCCATCCATCCATCCATCCATCCATCCATCCATCCATCCATCCATCCATCCATCCATCCACACAGACAATTTGAAAGACGGAAATATATCTTAAAAATTATTGCTAAATTGTTCTAACAATTTAATCACTTTACACAGAGGGCTATTGTTTCAGTTGGCTTTAACTGTAAGCACATTTATCTCTTTTGAGCACCTGGGTATTTCAGAGAAAGGACAAATGCCAGTGTAGGGACACTCTGCCCCATTACAGGAGATCTATCGTCCTGCCGAGTTTGTTTGCAGCACACCTGGTGCTAATATTCAGATGATAGTGAAGGCCTTTATGAACTGTAACAGGTGTTGGTAAATGTGGGTTGGAAATAAACTTGCAGAGCAGTAGATCTTAAGAAACAAGGCTGATCAACTGTGACCTAAAATTCATCATCCAGTTCTAACAGTTAAGAATGTTCTGTACATTTCACTGTTGTGAATGCCTGTTTGAAACAGGTGATTTTAGTTTACACTTTGATGATTCACCTGAAAGCAAGGCTATGAATTTTATACATTCCTGCACTCTCCAGACTTCATAAGTATTTCATGGAGTTTTGCCACTAATAAAAACCTTACTGTTAAAGTTTCTGTTGTAGGTCAGTTTCCTTTCTTCCTGCAGTTTGTAAATGCACTAAATGCTGAGATATCTATTCATGATTTAAAATGTGTGTCTTTCATGAGTTTTTAACTATCTAAATGTATACACCCCACCCATTTGACTTATGGATATCTCAATCATTTACTCAAGGATTAAATAATTTTAAAGACTGGTTTCTGTATTAATGAGTGGCTTAAAAACTCCCATGTGCCTACGATCCAGTTAGGTTTTAGTACTAGAAGGACAAGATCAGTTTACTAAATGATTCGGCACAACACATTACAGTGTGTCACTAGCAGTTATGGCTGTTGACGTTGTGCTAGATTATGATGTGAATAGAATATACACTAATACAGAGCCCTGAGGTCCAGAAAGTAAAGCAAATAAAGGTATTTCCTTGGCAGAAAAGCTGTGTAATGCACTGAAGTAGTGATCTGGCCCTATGGACTTAAGTGACAGGTTTTTTGTTATTATCTTTTTTGTGTTTAGTCTAACTTAATACTTTATTTGATACTTTTTTAAATACTTTTATGAAGTACAGAGCTCCCGCACAAAGTCACAGTTCATAGTTCATGGCTTCAGTCCTTTGCACATTTTCTTCTGAGAACCAAAATAATAATTGTTTGCGGAAAGTCTTGCAAATATCCACTATATGGGCCACTAAATTATTTTTCATGCACTTTAGTACTAAATTATTTAAAAAAATATTACCTTATCCAAAAGTAAATCCCCTAATAAGGGTTTACCTTTGCATAAGTAGGGTGAATCAGTGTTGTGCAAGTTCCCACTTTTCATGAGCTAGTTCAAAGTTCAGTTCAAACATGCTCAAAGTGAACGGTTCACATTCATAGCTCACAATTTAAATTTTGTACTAGTTCAAAGTTCAGTTCATTTTATTTTTAGGTGCGATATAAATGAAATTTTTATTTTATTTTAACATACATCTATAACCTACCTACATTCGTGCATATATGGACATGTACATACAAAGGACACAAAATATGATTCTTATTTATGGTTTATTTATCTCTTGCCCCAGTACTAGACAAGGGAAGGAAAAGAAAAGTACTGTAAACACATATAAAATGAGTGTTCTAACTTGTTTTTTCAACACAGGTGGACAAATTTTGCACAGAAAGACTAGGTTTTTACCGTCATAGTCTCTGTGAGACAGTGTGTAAAATGCTCGTATATTGTCAAAGTTACAGACCGCATCGCCCGTGTTTTCTGTGCCAGCTCCACTGGTGGTTGAGCTTTCCTCCTCTTACAGCTTCGGCAGTTCGCTTCGCGTTCATGCATTGCCAAGTCTGTGCCCTTTGAGATGTGTGTGTGTGCATTATGGGAAACGTAGTGTGAAGCTAAAGTCATTAGATTCAACTGTCCTTGGCTTTACACTACGTTACCCAAGATGCACTGCACACAAGCGCTGAACGAGAGTCAGCCGGTGCATTTTATTTTTCGAGCGAAGAAGCCCTTCGCTAGTGCTTGAGTGACAACGCAACATGCTGTTTAAATGTGTG